>LR990152.1:13615000-14215000 GCA_905147285.1 Hypena proboscidalis
AATGATAGGTAGTTTGTATTTAAAATTTAGATGAACACAATGGAAACGTTTTATTTTGAGATTTTGCCGCCAGGGAGTTCAAGTGGATGACAAAAGACTCACAGAGACAGTGCATTTTACGACCCGCCAAAAGCTTTGCTTTTACCTATACCTACCGATGACACCAATTTGCAAAATTTGAGCATAATACATCTCTGCCTACCTCGTATATATAAGAAGGATTACAGAATCCTCATACATCTTACCTGAGCTGGAGGCCGATACGGCCCCAATATCGTCCATGAAAGAACTCGCAGTGACAGAATGAAAAATTGCAGACTCGACCTAATTTCCTACAACATTAGGCGACCCGTGATGTATGGGTGTATGGATGTGGCAAGGGATTCGTTTTGTGACCTTGGAAATTTGAGAAAACGAGCTATCGCTAAAAAATATGGTGTGACATCGTGACGAAGCCGCATACCAGTGACTCAGTACATGGTACAGTACGGTACTCGGTACAGTACACTCACAAGGGCATACATTTTTCAACGGCAAATTTATGACTTTGCCGACAAAAAATTTTCGCGGTAATTCCGACTAATTAAAGAATAAAATCGTCGTGATTGATTAAATGTATACATGGCTCCTTAAAATTTATTTTAATTTAACATTATTTCAGGAATAACTTACATAATCTTATAGAAATAGTCTTATAGTAGTAGTATAGTAATAGTATTATTTGAGTTTTATGGATTTACATTCAATAATTATAGAAATTATGTACTAAAATAATTAATGTTGGGTATTTTTTTTTAATATTTAACAAAGAAAAAGTACAAATTCAAAAGGTTTTGGTTATATTATGAGTACATCGTTATTTATTGTAACATCAAACACAATTTTATTAAAGTAATACAGGAATAGAAACTTGAATTACAAGCTATTTCTACTTTATAATTCTCTTTATTTCGTGCAAAATGGCTTTACAAAGAAATACTAGAAAATGTTCACAAAGGGACAAATCAGAACCAAAGGGGTTGAACCCCACAGTTTAAAATAATGAAAGACTAGAAATATCTGTCCTTCAATTGTTGCGAGGGTATGTGGGAAAAGTCACGTGTCGATAATAACTTCATACATAAATCAGAACAAGAATGTCGTCCAAACGAATATGTCATTCCGTCAGTCGCAAGAAATGAAGAAAATTCTAAATCTAGACACTGTTTCGTGTCCATAAAAACTTTTACGCAATGTGTCTAAAAATCGTTGATAAATTACCCACAACCTTATAAGAATAACTTTTAACACAATTAAAAAATCGTTAAAAAAGTGGTTACTACTAAAATTAATATATTCCATTCATGATTTTATTACTGGCTATTACTAAAATATGATAATAACATTATGTTTATTTTTTATTTATTAAAAAGAGTTATTCATTTTTATGATTATTTTGCAATGGCATTAGTATTGTTTTTTGAAATTGAATAACTTATTGTTAACTAGGAAGTGTCTAGAGTAAATTAAAAATAAATCCTATTATTGTAATTTAATTAACTTATTATGCATGTTTAAATGTTCGCATGCCTACAGACTGGCAAAATAGATGAACTGTACATTATATATTTTAAGATCCATTTTAACTCTATTTTGTGTGAATAAAATGATCTTTATCAATAATCATGTAAAACATAATTATGTATCAAGTGTTTAATCTGTCATCTGTTTCTGTACCTTCTAAATAAAATAAAATAAATAACACTATTTTCTTAGTTTTGGGGAAAACGCCACATCCAGTGATCCCAAAGTTCCATGGCCCTTATTCTAACAAAATTGAATTTCGCTCGGTGAGATGTTTTAATTAAGAGTACCACGATTGATGCCCGCTTTAATGTCTTTGATGTGTGGTATTAAACCAGCAACAAATGAGAAACTCTACGCTACTACTACTATGGAATTCGCCGGAATTCCCGCGGCGCCGCGGGCATCCGCGCGACTCGTTTGAGTTTCTCATGCGATAATGAGTATTATGATGGTGAGAATAGAGTTGGCATTCATATAACACTGAAACTGCGCTTCGATTCGCTGCGCTTCGACGCGCTTTTGGTGTGTGTCGACCCTAACGGTCTCCCACTCGGCTTGCCTTACATAATCAAAATAAAATTATACTGTCATATAGGGAGACCTAGGAGAGTTGTGTCAATTTTTACTTAAATGAACATATCTCAATATAGAATCATACCACGATAATAAACTCTATACCTTACTATAGCTTAATTCTTACTCTTTTAAAAACAGACATCAAAGTCTATAGAAATTACAAGGTTTCTGGGAAATTCCACGTAATCTGGCAGAACTCCTTTTGTCACAACTCTCCTAACACCAAGGTAAGTTGTGACAAGTACCAAGGTAAGTTGTGACAGCCGAGTATCTTCAGTATATTTCGTAGATAAAATACTTTTGTATGAGTTATGAATAAAACACGCGTTGTTTTGCATAAATATACTTTAATAATCAACATTTGCATACATTATAGGAACTGCAATCATATTTAATACTAAAATAACAAGTATTTAATCTTCTTTAGGTAATTATAACATTATTTGTGATCAATTGTAAGAAAATCAGTCAAAAATCTTAACTTAATCTGATAAACAATTATGACACACGTATTGCAGCTCGCCTCCAGTGCAATCTTCGTGAGACCAGCCTTTGCATTCGAGACACTGGACCTACTTCTCATTTGATCTGCTACTGGCATACGATTCAAGGCAGCACATGCAAAAACAATCATTTTCTGCATCTTCTTCCGCATCATCTTCACCTTTCTTGTTGGTATTTCATATTCTTGGTTCTTCATATTTATTACGCATTCTGAAATTTTTGAAAATTGCTATTTAGCAAGCAAACACCAAACCACATGCCCAAATAAAACCCTGACAAAAATGACACATTTAAGATAGACTTAAATTGCCGAACAACTTTTATGTCAAATTAAGGTTTTAATAATTGGTTAAAACAAACAAACATATACATAAATAGAATTTAAAAAATGCAAATAGCATGTTAATTAAACTTAACAGAAAATAAATTAAAATAGGAGAGTTGTGACAGCATGTCACAACTCTCCTATGTGGCAAATATCGCGACCTGGCCAGAATAATAATTCATAATTTCAAAACAAGATGCAAACACAACAAATCAATGCCACTTATTGATACTTCAAAAACCGCACAATATAGGAAAGAAAAGCATAGCCACATTCATTCAATACTTCACGATATAAATACAATCGAAATATTGATAAAAAACTTACTTTTCATTTTTTTTTCTATCAAGATGTCGCACTCACGCAATCGCGTGCCCTGCGCCTCTGGCGCGTACTGCGTCAAGTAGCTCGTCTCTAAATGACTATTGCGCGACGTTGTCAGCTCGCTAACGGTCAAAGGTTTCACGAAATCGTCTTTGTAACAACTCTCCTCTGTCACAACTCACCTAGGTCTCCCTAAGTACGCTTTTGCTTGTAAAATACGCGATAGATATTTATAAAACCAAACTTAAAAATCAAGTATATTTAGATTCATTAACAGAACGATATACATGTTGGATCTTAAATTAAACTAGTCTATTTTTATTAAATCGACGTGAGTTTGTAACATGTGTGATGATGATGATGATCCAGATGGCGGAATGGGTACTCCGCCAACCAGTCGGCAATAATAGTCTGTACAAAGAGTTGTCAGCGCGTCTAACTTAGGCAACTAGTTTTCAAAATGCTGGCTTATATTTCTGCCAGCGACTTAGTATTGCAATACAACGCGGTAATGCTGCCAGCATTCTGACAGGCTTTCTGACAGTTTTAAGTTTAGCTTAAGTAATTAGACTAGTTTATTCAAATTATGAAATACGGGTGTTACTCACGTAATGTTGGTATATTTAGTCGACCGCGGTTTCACCTATACTTTTAGCATTTTCAAGAGAGGGCGACACGTCGCGCCTGAGTATTATTGACGACCGGTTGGCGGAGTACCCATTCCGCCATCCGGATCAGTGTACCTGGCTGCGAGGCCGAGGTCGCGGGTTCGGTTCCCGCTAACGACAAATCTTTTTGTGCATGAACATGGGGGTTTGTCTTAGTCTGGGTGTTTCTATGTATAAAAAGTAAGTATTTACAAAAAAAAAGTATATATGTATTAGTATCAGTTATTCTGGTACCAATACAAAGTCTGCTTAGTTGGGGATAATTTAGTTATTAAATATTAGATTCATTTGGTCTATTATCTTAACGAAAGTAATTTTCACACAAAGCATAAAAAATAACAAAATATTTCCTCTCTGCAAAGAAAGGAAAAGAAAAAGTTAAAGATACGACGATTCATGAGCAAAAAGTGGAGCCAAATAAGCGTTAAAGAGAGCTCCTTTGTTAGGCGTTTTGCAAAGTGATCAAATTAAAAATAGTGATGTGCTCATAGCCCCTTTGTCGATGGGTCGATAGTCGATAAAAAGGACTTTGTAGGAAGAAAGAAAAAGCTGGAATGCGGAGAACGCGGTGATTGAGCAGCTTGTGTTTATTAGTCTTGTGTGTTGTTTTAAATTGGTTTACTTTTTATGTTTTAATTTAATTGTAAGACTTTTACATTTAAATAATACCTTTATGAATTTGTGTATGTTTGTTGTTTAACTAGCGATTCGCCCTGGCTTCGCTCTGGGTCTGTAGTTTTATAATATACATGTTAACCAGGAACACACAGCGAGAAGCGACTATGTTTAATGCGATGTGGTGATATTATGGCGATTATATTGGGTGCGCCAAAGTTTACCTAAAGTTTCAACTCCGATAATTGGAAATCCGAAAATGTTCTTCCTAACATTTTTCATCCTAACAATTACAATTCCTAACTACTCTGTCACTAATGTTCATAATTCGAAGCATTGAACTTCCTAATGTCGGTAGCAATAAACATCTATTGTACTTTTATTAGTTTTCCTATATTTTTTCAGCATAACCATCTTTTACACTATTATTCAAAGTCATAATCTTTACTGTCTTAATCTTTAGCTTTTATTTTGTGTAATCTGATTGTTACACAAAATAAAAGCTATAGTTATAGCATAGGTCAATTATGGGTAAAGTAGTAGGTTAGGTTAGGTTAGAACTGCGACCATAACACTAGAATCAATCTGTTTTTAAAATAGGTGTAGTACTATTTTTACAAATTTGCAACAGTTTTTAAATAGGTGCTCACTATGAAATATGTTAGTGAACATATTTTGGTGCACATTCAGTATATTTGGTGGAACAAAGGCAAAATTAGTTAAATAATATGGGAATAAATTGAAGCACTTTTAAATACCATCCATTATGTTTAGGGATAAAAGCGTTCTGATAAAAAAAAGTAGGAGTTTAAATGTATTTACATTAATGATATTAGTAATAACAATTTTCGGAAACATGAGTGTTATGAACAACACCGGTAGCACTACAAATGGTATGAATAAAAACTTTAGGATGAAAAATTTTAGGAAGAGTGATCATTCGGATTACAAATCGTTAGGAAGAACAATTTCGGGTAGGAACTTTAGGTTAGCCAATATGGACCCGATTATATTCCTCTAATACTAATAATTTGACGACCGGATGGCGGAGTGCGTAGTGTACCTGCCTGCGACGCCGAGGCCGTGGGTTCGATTCCCACTTATGACAAATCTTTGTGTGCATGATCATGGGGGTTTGTCTTAGTCTGGGTGTTTCTATGTATAATATGTATGTATTTACAAAAGAAAAATATATATGTATTAGTATCAGTTATTCTAGTACATATACTACAAGCTCTGCTTAGTTTGGGACTAGATGGCGTTGTGTGTGAGTTGTGAAATATTTATTTATTTATAATAAGATGAGCATATGCTACATTAGTACCACTACAATTTTACAATTAAGACCAAATAACATAAACATAACATAACAATTGTTTTAGCAACAATTTTGTGAATGTCAGAAATATATTCTTATAAATTATGATGATTAATATAATTGGTTCCTGTTTTCGTTTTTATCATAAAAATAAATAAATAAATAACATAACGCCTATATTATCCAAAAGGGTGTGCCAGAGGTGAACAACACCCACACTTCACCTGTAATGTTTAGGTTCCATGGGATAGGGGGTGAGCCAATCGCCATCCACCAGGGCACAATTCCAAGTCCGTGCTGCTATTATGAATTTCTTGACGAAAAGTTTACAAATAACAGTTTGCCCGATCCGGTAATCGATACCGAGACCTTGCGGTGAGAGGCGAATACGCTTACCACTTTATTATTATTTATCATAAAAACCTCAACAAAGAAAGAAAGAAAGAAACGTTTATTTGCCTTAAACATGGTGACAAAAAGATGGTACAATTTAATAATAAGTACACATGTTTCACCGGATAATCGGTATGCAAAATATGCAATGTTATACCTAAGTACTTATATTATATTAAAGTTATAGTAAACACTAACTTAATTGAATAATAAAAATAAAAAAAAAGAAATGTAGGTATATGTTAAAATATAAAGTACTAACAAATAGTTTCACTCTTTACATTATTCATTAGAATCGAATGTCATAAATTCGGCTATTGTGTAAAAGCAATGTTCGATTAACCATTTTTTTAACTGTGCTATATATTTATGAAAGGGCAATTCTCTTATATATTTTGGTATTTTGTTATATATTTGTACACACATACAGCTACTGTTTCTTTTATACAGGGTAGTAGACATTGTATTTAACTTTAATTTAGTGCAATCTCTTGATGGAAATTTCTTATTTTTGGATGCTACTTCAAATATATAGGAGTGTTTCTTGACGAAAATTGCAATTTCAAGTATATACATTGAAGTAAGAGTTAGCAACTTTAATTTTATAAATAAAGGCCTACATGAATCTACCGGGGTGGCACCAGAAATGGCTCTAACGCATTTCTTTTGTGCTATAAATGCTTATTGCAAAGAGTTCTTATAATTAACCATTACTCTTAGATTAAAGTAAGATAATAGCGCTTTTTACAATTAGTTAATTAACGATACTTAGCTTTTCGTACTTGATTTTCTTACCACTTAAACACATCTACTAAATATTTTGCTTTAATCTATTTTTTTTTTTATTCAAAAATTATATACAAAAAGGGAAACTATGTAAAAAAGAACAAATACCTATTTACAAATTTACAGGTAAGGTGTCATAGAATTCCTCCGCATCGACCTCGACTGCAGGGAACGTGTTCAGAAGGCTGACAGCATTGCCACGTTGAATGGCAATGCTGATTCTTTGAGCCAAGTAAAAGCCAGCCTTCCGATCACGTGAAGCGTAGATTTATCCCATGAACCTAGCGTCTCGACCCCAAACGACTAAATAAAACTACTAAATTATAATATAACCTTAAAAATATTCTTTTTAACCAAATTGACTTACCTAGTTGTAAAGAAAGGTCGAGTAATATAATATGTATAAACTAGCAGATCCCTAGTGAATTAACATTTGTACAGAACCCAATCTAATTTGAGAGGCATAACAAATAAAACCAGCGAAGATTATAGCCGTCCCTTTCTAAACGGTCTGTATTAAATATGACCTGACAAAAAGTAAACGGGCAATAACATTTTATCGCCGAAGGGTGGTGCCTTAATAACGTAATAAAAATATCGATAAAATCGCCTCCCTGAGTTGCCTCCCTTGTCTAAAACAAGATAAATAAATATCACACTTTATTAATACTATACATAAAATACTTCATATTATCTGGTCCCATTGGTCATTATCATCGCTCGCTTACGGTGAACGAAAATACTTGAGGCAACCTGCATGCCTGAGAGTGCCTAAAAAAGTGCTCGAGGGTGCGTGAAGTCTACCAATCCGCACTAAGCCAGCGTGGTGGACTTAGGTCCGAACCCAGTAGTGGGATATGTATTAGATACAGGGCTGCTATTATATAAAATAATAAATAATAATAAATATCACACAACATTCTCACAACGTCATCTAGTCCCAAACTAAGCAGAGCTTGTACTAAGAAAACTAGAATAACTGATTCTTATACGTATATAATTTTCTTTAGTAAATACATACTTGTTATACATAGAAACATAAGCTCGCTGAAGTGGCAGTGGGCTGGTCACGTTTGCCGACGGACCGACAGCCGTTGGAGCAAACGAGTCCTGGAATGGAGACCGCGACTCGGCAACCGTAAGGTGGGACGCCCCCCTGCCAGGTGGACTGACGACCTGAAGAAGGTCGCTGGAGGGGACTGGATGCGGCAGGCACAGGACCGGGTGTTGTGGCGCACATTAAGAGAGGCCTATGACCAGCAGTGGACTGCGAGAGGCTAATTGATGATACATAGAAACATCCAGGCCAAACCTCCATGTTCATGCACACAAAGATTTGTCTTGAACGGAAATGGAACCCGTGACCTCTGCGTAGCAGGTTGTTACACTACCGACTCCACATGATATATATCACACATATGGTTTGTATTGATCTGAAATATAATATATATCGGTGCAATTACAACTGTTCGTCGATAATAATTAAGATTAATAATTTGATTGTCCTAAAATTAGTTTATAAACCATCAGCTGATTATTTTTGAGTTAATTACGATGTAAAATTATTGTTAAGATTGTAATGTAATTTCAATACTTAACCTATAAACTTGTAAACTGGTGCACGTGGCCAAGTCTTATAAAAGCGGCCGCGCTGTGGGATATGGACACAGTCGCTTTTGAGCCGCCATACAGTACAGCTATGCTGATGTCACACTTTTTAAAAACACTCTGGAGATACCTTCTCCGTCATATATATTTATTCATTCAGTCATAAGTACAAGACCCGACCGCCGTGTTTTAATACATTCTTAATCGGGTTACTTTAATATTATTAAGTCCTTGTCTATTTATTTAAGCATACGTGAAATACTATCGACTCATTCTCCTCACTAAAGAGGTAATACATAGTTTGTAAGGTACTCTGGTGCAATTATTTTAATACACAACATCAGTGTAACTGCGACGCGTATTTCATTCTTGCGTTTACTTTCTACTTTTCTGTTTTATGTATGGCACAGAGCATAAGATTAGAGCGGCAGTTGTAGATAGATAGATAGAAAAAAAATGTATTTGTACATCATTTAAAGGACATTTCTACACCTAAGCAGGCATATAAAATACAACAATGTTCAAAGGGCGGCCTTATCGCATGACACAATTTCATCAAGGCAACCTTTGAATGGACAGTCATGTCAAAAAGAAACATTGTACTGAGAATAAAACATACATAACACAAAATAACGCCTCTGTTCAGCGCTCACATTTCAATTTTTACTTGGTTCTTTGTGTTAAAAGGTGAGCCTATTGCCTTCTACCATTTGTGCTGCCATCGAACCACATTGACACCTCCGAAACTAAACGTTCCGATTTTTTACGTTAATACTTTATAAACAATTATTAGACTAAGCAGTGACGTCAGTAAGTACTAGATATAACACAAATATCTACTTAATTAACCATCTCACATGATTTAAATTTACATTAGAAAGATTGTAGACAGATCCTTGAATCCCTTGACAGCGAATTGCCAATAAATCGCTGTAGCTTTTAACTTTAACCGCTCGAGTCGCCACAATGAGCAACTTTTGTGTAAAAATCAAGGGAATTGCTCGTTCTTCTTATTTTTTCAGTATAAGACATTACTATGCTCTTTAAGACTTCACATTACCGTGTACAACCCATTGTAGAGATACGCTAATGGGAGATACGCTGATGGAAAATACGCAGTTTGGAGATACGCTGTATGTTAGATGGGAGATAAGAAATGATTGAAATTACAATCCAGGACGTGATCTCTTTTTATTACCCTTAAACGTCTCGTTGGTCTATTGGCTAATTTAGGCTACTGTTGGTCTATATGTCTTGGAATTGATCCACAAGTTAAGAAACGTTTTCCATGTGAGTTTTCGCCTGGAAATTTGAATCAATAATAATACAAAAATTTATTACTTTTTTTTTTTCTTTCTTTTATACCATTCATTAGATTTTTCGCTTATGGCCGAAACTTCAGTATGCACCTTACTTACAAGACAATATTTTCGCTTTCCTTAGTGAGCACCATGCTTTACAAAAGACTTTTTTGTGCCTCAGTGGGTGTCGTACCTTACAAAAGACAGTTTTTTCGCTAAACCGACGGTTGACAGTGAGAAATGGGGGGATTAATTCTTTCCTAACGTTTATTTGTACAACTTTTAGTCCGTTAGTTGAATTTTTAACTTCTTTAGGGAGAAAGTTTTTTTGAAGAAATTGGCAAGCCGACAAGATTTATGGCTCGGATTTGGAACTGAAAGTGGGAAGAAGATATTTTATAAAATTATGACGTCATCAGCAAATTTTCGTGGCTCTTCGTTGGGCAGATTGTGAGTGAAATTGAGAATTATTTTTAATCCTTTTGTTTTTAAAGGATAATTGCAGTAACTGCCTCGTGGGTCTGGTGGTTAGTGTATGCGGCACTACGAGATCTCGGGTTTGAATTTCGAGCGTGCAAAAGTGGTGTAACAGATTTTTGTTGACAGAGTTTGAGTTGTGCCCGGTGGATGGCAATAGGCTCACATGGGACCTGAAAATATCAGGTGAAATGAGTGTTATATACCTCCGTCACATCCTTCTGGGTAATATAATGTTATGTTACCTATATCATTTCGCAGTTCACCTTTATTGTTATTAAACGCGTTTTAATTTATACCATCAGGCTCTCTATTGTTGTTTAAAAAATATATGTTTATATTGAAGTAACAACCAGGTTAAGTTTCTATTAAAAAGACACTACTGGTTGTCTTCTCTTAAACGTAATACCAATATCATCACACGCTATTTGGTTTTCACTCCACAGGTTCAACTTCGAAGTGACTTCGAAGTTCCGAAGTCATTTGTGTTGGCACCATTAGCGCCGAAGAACTGCATACCTGAGAAACTTGCCTCCGTTCTAGAGCTCACGACTTCGACAACTACTTGTGTAACCAAGTCCTTTAACGAGGAATAGTTTTGTTGACGATTTAAGTATGATTTTGGTCACTACATACACTACTACATACGTCCATTTCTTATTCCATAGACTTTTAGTATTGCACCGAAAAGATCCCACAAAAGCTTAGATGTACAGGCTGAATGTGACATAGGGGCATTTGCTGACAAACACAGATTATATAAGGAGGCAGTGTTCAATTTAAACGATTAAAAAAAACCGGCCAAGTGCGAGTCGGACTCGCGCACGTAGGGTTCCGTACCACTATACATCTAAATAAATGTTTTCTTTATTCTTTATTATATTGGAGTTGATTGAATGAAAGGTGAAATGCCGTTAACGATTTATAACGTATTAAAAAAAAATATTTATTAGATCTCGTTCAAACCAATTTTCGGTGGATGTTTGCATAAATGTAAAAATAATATATGATGTACATTTGGTAATGTACATCATATATTATTTTTACATTTATCATTCCCTTATTTTAGACCTATCCATTGATAACGCCACACGTATGGGTTTGATAAAAAAAAAAGAGTTTCACTTCTAAGTATGGGGAACCCCCTTCCCCCCCCTTCTATTTTTGTATGAAAATCTTAATGCGGTTCACCGAATACACCTACTTACCAAGTTTCCACAGTATAGCTCTTATAGTTACGGAAAAAAGTGGCTGTGACATACGGACAGACATGACGAATCCATAAGGGTTCCGTTTTTTGCCATTCGGCTACGGAACCCTAAAAAAAACGACGCACTAGGCATTATTTCTGTGTTCCAAGAGTGTTCACAAACATAAATTTCATACACACAAAGCACCGTCACAAAGGTTTGTCCCGTGTGGGGATCGAACCCATAACATCAGTGCAGTTGAAAGCGGCGAGGCAACCGCTTTAACCACTACGCCAACCGTGTTCTATCGACATTGAATGAAGTTTCCAATGATTAAAAACAAAACATTTTAAAACTAAGTTTTTCGTTACAGAAGTATGTTTTAACTTACATCCGGCAAAATTAAACGTCAAAACTCTTTTCAGTCCAACAAAAAGTTTTAAAGAAAGCTGAGATAAAGTTGCAAAACATTTTTCCATTTCGTAATTTAAGGCTTAATTCATACTAAAGCTTAGGAAATCATTAATTTAAAAAAATGAATATAAATAAGCCATGCATATATTATACATATACAATCACGCTTATTGCCCATTGAGCAAGGTAGAGATATCACCATGTGCTAAGTTTTAAAAACTTCTGCCTCTTCAACTCAATTCAACCATATACCCTATATTTTGAGTCATATTTTACGTGAATCTTCTATTTATTTACATTTATTTTAAAAAACTACTTTCTGTTTTATAGCCGCAACCATTTTGGTAAAAGAACGAACTAATTTATTGGTTTCATTAAACTAAAAACTAAAAAATAAAAACACCCGTCATCTGCCGCCATTTTAATATGAATTAGGGTTCAGACCGCGGTGTCCACAATACCGAGGTGGAGGTGAAAATATAAAAATTGTAGACGTCTGGCTTTCATTTGTGAGAATTATTGAATTTGAATTATTGGAGTGGCCACCTTGGCGAGAATAAAGGAAGGGGAGGAGACGTTTATTCAACTTTGTTTGATTTAACCTGCATTAAAGAATATTGCTTCGTTCGCATAATCTCGAAGATGTCTCGAATCGAGCAAATTCACGCTACATTACCCAGAAGAGTGTGGCAGAGGTGTACAACACCCACATTTCACTTGTTATGTTTAGGTCCCATGGGATAGGGGGTGAGCCTATCACCATCCAACGGGCACGATGTCAACTTCGTGCTGCTAATGTGTATTTCCTAACATAAAGTTCACAAAGAACTCTTTGCCCGATTTGAGCATCGAAACTGTGACCTCGCGGTGGTATCCAGGCAGTAAATGTTACTAATAACCAGAGGTCGGAATTAGGTAGAGTTTTTCATGTCCTTACACTGATTTCATACAGCGAAAGAATAAAGTGGATATGCCTCAAATCCCGCGATTAATTTTAAAGAGCAGAATTTTTTTTTTAAATAAAAAGTTATTTACTTTTTCACAATTTAAACTACTGCACGCGCAACTAAATATTTTAAATTTCACAAAAGTTATACAGTAATGTCGGAAGCGAACACTTCAAATCTTACTGGTAATGAATCGGATAAGGAAAATGATTCTGATGGGCCGTTTGAATAAGCAAAACCTCACGAGTCTAGGCTAGAAGCAAAAGTATTTGCTCGTATTTATAAAAAAGGCGAAATATGCGTATGAAAATTTAGTATCCACAATTTGTATTGTGAATTAATGTAAATTAATAAAAAAAATATGTTAATTATCTTTGTTTTATTTGTCTATCACTGAGGTTTTTATTATTAATAAGTAATATTGTTGGCCACGTGGGATTGTCCATTAAAATCCCGGGAAGGTCCACATTAATATCAACATTTCGATGCAAGTACATACATAAAAAACTCTACCTAATGCCGAGCTCTACTAATAACTAATAATATAAGATTTAGCAGTAATTACATAATTTATGTATCTTATCTTATGTACAATATATCACATCTTAATGATCTTAATACTGGCTGTCTCTCTATCACTTATTACTAACAAACGTAATCGGTGAAGTATGGGTGTTATGCAGTTAAAATAACTCTGCTATACTCTTCTGGGCAACATAGACGATATTATGTAATGTGCTTGTAATCTTCCAAGCCTTTTCCCAATTACAGAGTACGGCTTCTAGTCAGACGGATTTAGCTGAATAACAGTATTTTACGTGGAGCAACTGCCATCAGCAGACCTCCACAACCCGAGGCGATACGATACACTATGTGTGACCAGTTATCAGGTTTTCTGGCCTCTGACGACTTCAAATGGCAACCGGTGGCATGATTCTGTCGAAAAACTGTCGGTTTTGATAATTTAGTGTATCCTTATTGGCGTATAAATACGGTCCATATTTGATTGACAGAAATTCAAATTTCGTATGATTCCATTTAGGGAATATGGCCGCGGGATTGGCTTGACGTGCTTTCCGAGGGACAGAGGAAATCGTTTTGTTAAGATGGTGACCCATTTAATGGTTGAACGTTGTTTGATCGATCGATCCTAGCGAATTCGACTTAGCCAAGAGCTACGTTAGCTTAGGATATAGATATAATTTAACTTTAATTTACGTCTTATTCAGACACTAAATAGTGCTTTTAACCTAGACCCTAAGGGTACTTAGACAATGTTAATGTGAACATTAGTCTAAACATACAAACAAACAAAATTAAATTAGCACAGGCTTTTAAGCATTTAGGTTTCTAGGTTCACAGTAGTGGTAGCTAAATAAACATAAATTTAAATAATATATAAATTAAGAGGGTAGAAATTATGACACAGATAATATTTACTATAAAAAGATTTTGCCTTGTGGATGCGATAAAGGCATTTATTGAAGCCATAGATTTTAGATTGCCACTTGTTTAAAATATGATAACGAAGAAAAACTTGTATTAACAATAACAATTTGTATTAACATCGTGTAAATTGTTTTGGCACTATGTCGTAATAAAAAGGGATTAAGGTCGCAGTTGCCAGGGGCCGAAGCGTACCGGCGCGAAGCGTGATCATATTTATTTACCGAAACAGATATATTATATGATTGAAAATATGTTTATACACGACGGGCGCTGACGCTGTCGCTTGCTGCCAACCGCGAGCTTTACGTATTTTTCTCGTATTTTGTATCGTATTCATAGAGAGAATTACTATTCTTTAATAGAACGTAAAATAAAGTTCATATATTTCAATTTAAATAAAACTATGTAGCATTTATGAAAAAATAGCGGGCAGTAATTTTATTACTGTAGAGATTTATTTATATAAGTGTATATTTAAGATACTATGGGTTCGATAGATTATGGCTTATCAGACTAGCCAAATAGTCGGCGGTCGTATGACCGACTAGTCAGCGACTGCAAAAGTTGCAGATTAGTTAGTGAGGCCGATTTTTGGATTCGGTTAAATTTAATATGCATTTAAAACCTAGTTATATTATTATTTCATATTATTCATGCAGTATAATATATTACAAAGCGGCAAAAGTTATATAACTTTTTGAATTCTAGATTTTTGAATTCTAGATTATTGGCATTTATAGGCGACGGGGTATACTACCTACCTACTATATAGTATACCCCAGTGCCTAAAGACAAAAGTCTTTAACCAATGTGTGTTGCCAGTGATGACTTACGGAACGGAGACGTGGCCGCTCACTATAGGTGTGATTAAAAGGCTCAAGGTCGCTCAGCGAGCGATGGAGCGAGCTATGCTCGGGGTTTCACTACGCGATCGAATCAGAAATGACGAGATCCGTAGGCGAACCAAGGTTACCGACATAGCTCAGCGAGTCGCTAAGCTGAAGTGGCAATGGGCCGGACACATAGCTCGAAGGACAGATGGCCGTTGGGGCAAAAAAGTCCTAGAGTGGCGGCCACGAACTGGCAAACGCAGCGTGGGACGGCCTCCCGCTAGATGGACGGACGATCTTGTCAAGATCGCGGGGAGTCGTTGGTATCAGACGGCTAAGAACCGCACGATGTGGAATTCAATTGGTTAGGCCTATGTCCTGCAGTGGACGTCCCTCGGCTGATAATGATGATGATGATGATGATAGGCGACGGCGGCGATAGCCGAGTGGTAGACCGTAGGACTGCAAAGTCAAAGGTCTCGGGTTCGAACCCACGGCACACACCTCTGTCAATATATCGTTAAGATTCATCTTTTCGAAGATGTGTGTATTAGTCATGTTAATTATCACTCGCTAACGGTGAAGGAAGCATCGTGAGGAAATCTGCATGCCTGAGAGTACCTAATAAGTGCTCGAGGGTGTGTGAAGTCTACCAATCTGCATTTGGCCAGGACTATGGCCTAACCCTTCTCATCATGAGAAGAGGCCCGCGCCCAGCAGTGGGACATGTATTTGATACAGGGCTATTAAAGTACACGTTATTATTTCATAATTATACTGAGGTAGAATTGGTGAAACGTTTCACTTTGAAACAGCAAACAGGTGATTGAGTATTTCCACGAAAACTTGCAATTCGGTTCATATTCATCGTGGATAGTTTGCTAAAACATGACGTAACTTTGCATCGCCTTTGCCGAAACGTGAACACTATTTGCTGACTGGAATTTATATTCCAGTCAGCAAAACACGGCTTACGATTCAGCAAAGGCGAAAGTTACCGCAAGTGTGTATTTGTGTGTATGATTGCGTATAAAATTTAGTCTCGGGTTCGATTCTCTGGTCGCGTGTGTGGTGTGATATGGTAGTTTATCGTCCGGAGGTTCTCAATAGCAGCACGGAGTTGGTATTGTGGTCGGCACTTAAACTTTACAGGTGAAATCTAGGTGTAATACCCTTCTGCCATACCCTCTGGTTAATACGAGATGTTATTTATTTATTTATTTATCACTAGCTGACCCGGCGAACTTCGTACCGCCTTAGCGTAAATTTGATGCACTACTTTATTTTGTATAGCTGACCTATCTTATGTATGCATACCTATTCAATTTGAACTGGAATCTATAATATCCTCTATATAAAAATGAATACCTAATATTTTTTTCCGTAAAGAACCTTGTACAGAGTATTAGAATCTACAAAAAAAAAAATCAGCCAAATCGGTCAAGCCGTTTTCATGCTATGTCGTGACAACGTAAAACGGGTTTCATTTTTATATATATAGATATGGAGTTTTAATGCTATATGGATATGGATTTACTAGATTCTGGTCGCGGTTTCGCCCGAGCGATGATGCCATCTTGACAAGTTAATACTTAATACATAACGTAACATCACACCCATATTACCCAGAAGGGTGTGGAAGAGCTGTATAACACCCACATTCCACTTGTATATTTAGGTTCCATGTGTGCGGGTTGAGCCTATCGCCATTCACTGGCCCGACTCGGAATTCTTACCCGAGAATTCGCGGTTACTACTTTACCGAGAATTCGCGGCACTACAACGTAAGAGTATAGAGCAGATACATACATAAATATCATCATCAACGATATAGTTAGACAATCCCAAAAATACAAGAATCGATGAAAACTCCATTCATTTTTGTTCTTAGTTCGACACCGGCGACAGGTGGTAAGTTAGAGCAAGAATTTTCATCCTTTCTCAATCCAAATTACAAACTAAGATATAAATATATATATATAGCAATAATTTCAACGATACACAGTTAAAACAAAAGAAAAAATTGCATGTAGTCGTGACATTATTTTATCGGGTGGTTAAATTTCTAGGGCCGATGTTGAATGTGAACCACACCTAAACGTCAAGTTTTTTTCTGCATTTCTTTTGACATTTCTCTACTTCAGACTAACTCAATTTGAACCATGGAAAGATACACAATCGAGCAACGCGTTAAAGTTATTCAGGCCTATTATGAAAATGGGCGTTCAAATCAAAATGCATATCGTGCACTTCGTGATTTTGCTATCGTGAGATGATAACAAACTTTTTGTGGCCTGAATTGGAAGATATGGATGTGGACGATATGTGGTTTCAACAGGACGGTGCCACTTGCCACACAGCTAACGAAACAATGGCTCTTTTGCGCGAAAAATTTGATGGCCGAATAATCTCACGTCGCGGCGATGTCAACTGGCCGCCAAGATCATGTGATTTGACACCGTTGGACTTCTTTCTTTGGGGTTATTTGAAAGAAAAGGTGTACGCCAATAAGCCAACAACAATTCAAGAGCTAAAGGATGAGATAATTCGACATTGAACCTCAATCATGCCTCAGCGTCATCGAAAATTTAGACCATCGAAAGGACGCGTGCCGCGGAAGCCGTGGCGGCCATTTGGCCGATATTTTGTTCCATACATAATTGAGTCATACCAATATATCATAATAAAAAGAAATGTCAATAATTTCCTAAATAATTCGTGTTTTATTCAAAATCAACATCGGCCCTTGAAATTTAACCACCCTTTATTTTTCACCGAGGAACCATAGTCAAAGGCAATAATAATATATAGTTTGTACCTTCTTTGTTACTAAACGGTATTTACGATATGGCACACTTAAAACTATATATTACATTAGGTATTATGTAAAATATAAATTACTAGCTTCCGCCCGCGGCTCCGCCCGCGTGGTATGTCAATTAAAAGTAGCCTATATGTTAATCCAGACTATAAGCTACATGTGTGCAAAATTTCATCGAAATCGACCCGGTAGTTTTGGCGTGAAAGAGTAACAAACATCCATCCATACATCCATACTTACAAACTTTCGCCTTTATAATATTAGTAAGGATTATGCTAAACTTTATACATAGGATAAGTAGGTTATTTTATTACATTGAGAGCGCATTTCGCCTATGAACCTATGTCTAGCGAGAGAAACCATCAAAGATTGTTAATGTAATTTATCTATATAATTAGAAGTCGGTTAAAAATGAAACCCGTTTTTCGTTGTCACGACATAGCATGAAAACGGCTTGACCGATTTGGCTGATTTTTTTTTGTAGTTTGCTAATGCTCTGTACAAGGATCTTACGGAAAAAAAAAAAAAAAAAAAAAAAAAAAAAGTATTCATTTTTATATGGAGGATATTATAGCTTCCAGTTCAAATTGAATAGGTACGCATACATAAGATAGGTCAGCTATACAAAATAAAGTAGTGCATCAAATTTACGCTAAGGCGGTACGAAGTTCGCCGGGTCAGCTAGTTGAATAAATAAATAAAAAATTAAGATATTTTGGCTTTGATTTTGACTCTATTCTTCTTTCAAACTAATCTTTCAAACTAATATCAGATAAATAAACTAAAATGAATAAATAATAACTAAAATGAATAAATAATAACTAAAATGAATAAATAATTAACTTAATATGAAAATGTAATTTTAGCAATTTCGATAGTATACTGTCGATGGCTCGTTATCCAAATGATAACGAGCCATTCATAATTACTTATTACGATTCGAAAAACTGGTTTTCTTCGGGGTTTTTAAAAAAAATACTGATATTCGGCTTAATCCGTTAGACTAAAAGCCGACTTCAGTGTAATCGGGAAAGGGCTCGGAGAATGATAACAAACTATCGGATTTATTTTAGTTATTTGCATTCAATTATTCCATATCAAATTCAGTTAACTACGCTAGTCCGGTCCAAAGCTTCTCTAGCATTCACTATTCGGCGCAAAACCTAATTATCCGGACCAGTCCGCATTCCATCCGGATATCCGGATAGTTGGAGCGGTGTTCGATTGTGTGCAATCACCCTAAACGAACTACTTTCAGGGGAATTCAATTTTGTTTTCCGTTTCAGTGAAAGTTTTTGAAGAAATCATCAAAGCGAATAGGAAATCTTTTTTGCTTTCGATATAGTATAGTTGCTAAGTTTGAATATGTGAATAAGATTTTAGTTTTTTATTTAAGTAGATCTATACTGCCTCGATGGTCTAGTCGTTAGCATATGCGTCTCTCACCGCGAGGTTCAATGTCCGAGTCGGGCAAAGTGTTATTTGTAAACCATCCGTCGGGACTGGTGCCCGGTGGATGGCGATAGGTTCACCCTCTATCCCATGGGACCATAACATAACAGGTGAAATTTGGGTATTTTACACATCTGCCACACTCTTCTGGGTAATATAGGCGTGATGTTATGTGTTAAGTAGATAGCAGTAACTTAGAAATACATTTGAGATTTTTTTAATCTAACTTTGGAAGTTTTTAAAATTAAAAATTTAGGGAAAAGCAGAATGATTAAGATATTTTTAGAATGAAAGACTTTTGAAGGTATTTATAGTGGTAAATTTTAAAACAAATAAGGGTGTCGACGCACTATTAGATCAAGTTTCACCTTTAAACTAAAATGCATAAATTAGTAAAAATAAGAAATGAAATGCATAAAATACGTAAATACAGTAACAAATTATGTATAGAATCTCATTTTATCGGAATAAAGACTATTTATTTATTATTAAAGATAAGTATCATTCCTTAGAGGAGGCCATTGTCCAAAAAAAAGAAAATCAAATAAGAGGAGAGATCAACCAAATGCCGCGATAAGAAAATTTAAAGTTAGATTTAGTTTTTATACCTCTTTTATTTTATTTCTAACATTGTAAAATGATTTGTATATTTGTATTTGTATTTTTTTTATTTATTTATTTTACGTTAACTAACGGCAATAAAGGCTTATATTATTGGCGGAGTGGGTAGTGTACCTGCCTGCGACGCCGAGGTCGTGGGTTCGATTCCCACTTAAGATAAATCTTTGTGTGCATGAACATGGGGGTTTGTCTTAGTCTGGGTGTTTCTATGTATAAATATGTATGTATTTACAAAAGAAAAGCATATATGTATTAGTATCAGTTATTCTAGTACCCATAGTACAAGCTCTGCTTAGTTTGGGACTAGATGGCGTTGTGTGTGAGTTGTAAAAATATATTTTTTTTTTTTATTTATGAAAATTTCTTAGAATTTTCGTTTTATTTATGGCAAATCTTGTTTCAACTCGGTTAAAAAGATATCTTGGCCATACATTATCCTTTCTCAATGTACCACACAACGATCCACAAAAATACGGCCCTGTCAGTTCATATATCACACAAAGCCTTCAACTAACTCAGGTCACTTGCCTTCATATATTATAAACGAAATACTAACTTATTGCCCAAATAGATACTCTTACAAAGGTAATTGTGTTACTAGTATCCTTATGTCAGCTATTAAAAAAACAAATATTTACAAAAAGAAAAATTACTTCGTGGTTGGCGTTTTGTCTCTGGTTCGATGCTCAGCTCGCGAAAAAGTATTATTTGGCATTTTCCGGCAGAAAAATTGACAATAGCAGCTAGGAGTTAGAATTGTGCTTGGTGAAGTGTGGGTCTTGAACACTTCCGCAATACCCTTTTGGGTAATATAGGTGTGTTATTTATTATGTTATTTAGTAAGAAATAGCGACTTAGTTTTTTTTATCGTTTCGTCGAATTTTAAGTCCGCCTCTGTACTTTTAAATGTGCAAAACCTTAAAATAAATAATAAAAATATATATACTATGTTTCAGATATTTTTTGAGATCTAAGATGGTGCATGAAAGGAGCCTCCCCGAGTGACGTACACAACAACTCCCTACGTCCGGCGCACCCTGGGCAATTCGCGAGTTCTTAATAGCGAATTGGCTAATCCTTTCACCACGATGGCCAGTCAAAACCTTGACTACCTTACTGACTCTCCAAAATGCCCATCCACATGCACAAGAGATGCGCTCATGAACGCCGACGAGAGCGCCATAACAGTGGCCACTTATTGGGCCAATAAAATTTGACTCAGCCATCGACACGACGAAGAAGTAGTAAGATTCGTTATTGTAGGAGACTGGTACCCAAGCTAAGCCGAGGCTTGTATTTCAGGTCACCAGTTGACTACCCTGGCTTACAATTCACAATACTATTGTTACAAATATCTGTAGCATGGTAGTATACAGTTATACAATTTTCGTGGTATCGTTAGGGTATAAGCGTAGTATGTAATAATTATACTTGCTTAAATTAAATAAATTTAACTTAGCATACCTTCATTTGGCATAATAATAGTTACGTATAAAAAATTGGCATAACTTTTTTAATTTAAAACTTACTTAACTTTAACTTTCATAAATTAAATTTTGCCAAAAAATGAATGCGTAAAAAGGGATCAGAGGGATATAGACCATATTTATGTTACAGGAATATCTTTCTCAGACATAGACATATTTATTGGTACCAGAGTAGTAGACAATGATCCACAAAAATACGAACCTGTCAGATCATATATCACACAAAGCCTTGAACTAACTCACGTAGCCACCTGTCTCCATAAATTAGACCGACCTTACCTATGTATTTTGTTATATCCAGGGTAAATAGAAACTCTTTCTTGGGATAAATTATCCTCTTAATAGTTTTAAAAACACGAAATTGGTTTAAATTAAAACGCATTTTGTTAGGTTTGATTTCCGGGTCAAGTATAAGTGTTATTTTTGCTTTTTCCGTCAGGATTTCTAAGTAGCAGCACGGAGTTGGAATTGTGCTCAGTGGATGCCGATAGGCTAACCTACAATCACATGGGACCTAATCATTCACATTTTCTCACGATGTTTTGCTTTACCGTTAGCAATCGATAATTTATATGATTAATATTAATAACATATTTCCGGAAAGACGAATCTTAACAATTTAATGACAGATGGTATGTGCTAGGGTACGAGCCCAAGACCTTTGACTTCGCAGTCCTACGGTCTCCTACTCGGCTATCGCCACTTACAGTGGAAAATACAAACATACAAATACTGTGAAAATCATTACCCTTCGTCCCCTCGCCGTAGTCGGGTAATCAGTAAATGTAATTGCCAATAACCTCTTCATTTAAACTTTACACTCTAAGTGTACAATCACGAATACAAACGTGTTCTAATAAATAACTGACACTGTTAGGGTTGCCAGTAACTAATAAATGAACTATACGTTGTTTGAACTAATTTTGTAAGCATTGTAACCTATATAATTCCAATTCTTATGGCAAAATCAAAATGGCATATTAAGCATCACATTCGTGAAATTAACATAACAATGGATGAACGTGACGTCACGAAATGACGTATCATACAGTTTGAGATATTAGGGTGCCGGTAAGAGGCGACCGTAGCTGGATGACTAAGAGCGGCTGCCCGGTGTGCAGTAAGGTCGCAGGTTCAAATCCTGCCGGTCCCATATCTTTTTCAACTGTTTCTTAGTATAATTTGCTAAGCATAGCTAAATGCTAATCAAAGTTAATAACATAAGTGTTATTATAAAAGTTAAGTTCAAGTTTTCACAAATTTAAACGATTTTTTTATTTATTTTTTTCAAAAATCTTACTAGTAATTTGCATATACAAATTACTAGACATTTGTTAACCCTCTCCAGCTTAAATTCACTTGTGTTGAGAGGAATTTCACGTCCGTGGTGTAATGGCCCACGACCTTTCCGACCGATGCCTTATCCATTGCGCCACAGTATAAGTATGTCTAGCATGTTTTTGATTTGGTGTACTTAATTTACAAAGCCACAAAGTTATTTAAGAATGTAGTTCAGAAGCAATTAAAGGCTTTTTTAACAATTCAGAAAATAAAAAATGTAAATATAAACATTAATTTCATTCACATACATTTTACTCTCAAGAGGCTTAAATTCATTTGCTTCATCATGCGATAAACTGAATAAAAATGTTGGTTTCAGAATTCTCGTATAACGCAAATATATTTTATTGCTATTAATATGAAGTACACAATATAAAAATATTCTTCAATGCTGTATATTTTATTAATTGAAAAATTTTAATTAATAAGAAATGACATACTTTGAACGGTTATTTTAATAATTGTTATTGGAAGACTAAAGATAACGCTTTTTATTTTTTTTATTCGAAGTATCTATCATGTACTTGTTGAGTCTAGAACAGTATAATAAAACAATAAAACTTTACCAAAATGCAGTTAGCAACCCTTCCGACATAATAACACAATGTATCACCAAAACTGTTGTGTCTCCCCTGTCTTCCCTTCCGTGAAGCTGTCTCTACCATGGTACAAATTTGTCTTCATTACCGAATTTAAACTGAACCACGTGTGTTACGAGTACCGTTTTCCTAAAGGGAGTAGGGTTGCCGGAAACCAGAAATTGACAACAGGTATGTACTTGAGTTTTGACAATGAAAATAGTTATTTGTGCAACAAAAGAGCAAACGTGTGGTGTAGTGGTTTAAGCGGTCGCCTCGCCGCTCTCCACTGCACTGGTGTTGTGGGTTCGATCCCCACTTGGGACAAATCTTTGTATGATTCGCAAAGATTTGTTCTGAGACTGGGTGTGTTTGTGTAAGTGAATGTGTATTTGGCTTTGTCTTTGGGACCATTGAATAGCGTAATTGCTTCTGGCGTTCTATCTAATGTAAAAAAGCCAAATTTATTTAATTTATTTGTTCGTCAAGTGCTTATTTTGAGTCTAGAATCTGGAGCGTAGTGAGGGACTCAAAAGCTCGAGACATAAATAACTTTCATCTCGTGTCACACATACAACTTTTCACCTCAGCAGCTTGAAAGCAGCAGTACCCAAAAGTACACGTTCTGTTTAGTCACCACTTCACTTAGACCCACTAAGTGAGATGGTGAAAAGTATATTCTGAACACAATCAAATATGTTTATACTTAATTGTTTTTTTTGGATTAAGTAATTGCTAATCAGTGTTTGGTTCTAGATTAGTTGAATATAGACATAAATGGTAGATAATTTGATTCATATCAAAATGAGTTATTTTAAAATAACTCAATTATGTTTTCTCGTCTAACGTGACTGAATAAGAAACCTAATCTCCGAATGTGACTAGGGTCAAATTAAATCTACCAAAGAAACTAAAATAATCTATGATACTACGTTGGTTTGATAATCTATTATCGATACGGCTAGAGCGGTGATAATGAAAACTATGTTACTATACATAGTTTACTTGTATATTATAGTACTATACATACATAGTTTTCATAAATTAGAACTCATAAAGTTTCTAATCTAGATTTACAATAACATATAAACTACTTCTTATTGGCTTAACTGCAACTAGTAACGTATAAACAACAAAAATATAACGGTTTTATTCCTGCCTGAATATCTTCCACTTTTTTGACAACCCTGTCCATATCCTACACTACACACGGGATATAACTCAAGTTATTACAACATTTGATGCTCGCGTCCCTCTCGTGGCGTATATTTTTTTATTTTACCTTCTTAGTAAACAACCATGGATCAAGTTTTTATGGGATGTCATATTGGTGCGTTTTTGTCTGTTGTTACAGTAGATTGTTGGTTTGCTTTGGCTTGTGTTATTCAAATATATGTGTATTTATACATAAATTGAGTTAGATTATTTATTATTTAGTTGCATTACGCATTTGATAAGTTTTTTCATAATATTTTTATATGATACCTGAAAAAAATTAAGACTTCTGTTATTTAATTAAATATGGGTTCTTTATAAAGATATCGCTAAAAGTTTAATCGATGCGATTCGTGACCAGAAGGCTGGTTTCTATTTGGCTCAAAGAATAAGCATTGCCGTACAACGTGGCTGCCAGTCCTTTCGGTACAATGTTCTTTGACATCGTTGCGGAGGAGATTTTTGATTCTATATACAGTTTTGTAAATATCATTTTATATATTTTTTGTAGGTGTATTGTGTATCAATATTTTTGTGTATTGAATATTGTATTATTTATGTTTGATTATCATTAACTAGTACATTTTGAATTAAAAAACTGACTAGGATAAGATAAGTTAGTTGAGCAAGCTAAGAACAGAGCATAGCGCGGTGGAATTAGAAGAGCGCGCGCCTTATCTTATATTTAAGTTCTTACCATATTATTAGTACTTACATGTATATTATGGTCTTTAGGACTAAGCTTGGTGGTGCCATTGTACCAATCGATGGTCGCAGGAGGCCTGGCGCCAGAGACGTTGCACATGAGGGTCAGCAGCGTGCCTTGTACCGCGTGCTCGCCGACGCCCGATATAAATGTCTTGTTCGGAGGGACTGAAACAAAATAGCAATAAGTTAATTAAAATACTCTTGACAGGATTTCATTAAATTAAATAATGCCTTTACTACCTAGAAGGGTGTGGCAGAGGTGTATAGTACCCATATTTCACTTGTTTTGCTTGAGTTTCAAGTGATGAGGGTTGATTCTATTGCCATCTCTACCGGACACAATATCAGACTCCGTGCTGAAAATTACCTGAGGGAAAATCTTAAATACAATTATGCCCTAGGGATCGAACCTGTGACCTTGTGGTGCGCTAGCTGAGCTAGCATACGCTAACCAGATCAACGAGAGCAAGACAGATTTTACATCATAATATAACAGAAAAATAACTGCCTCCAGAAAGGACGAGTACACGAACCCGGTGAGGATGTATGACGACATTTATTAATGTTGAGGAGCGAAAGAAGTATGTAAGGAGCGTAATACATGGCGTATCATCGTATCTGCCTATCCCCGCAGATTAAACTCGTGATTTTATGTAGATAGATAGATAGATAGATATATCGCTATTTGTGCATACAATATAGGATATACTTATCACTTAACGTGATTTCTTCCAGGCAACCTTTGGATGGACATTAGTGTAAATGATTTACGGAATGGTAGTTTTACACAAAAATTAAGAAGGATAGGTAGGTATGTATGTATGTAAAATATTGCCTAGCAACGTAATCACTCTTATTATAACACACATAAAAACAAAAAAACTATCACACCGACAGTAATAAAACTCTATCAGCGAGCGCCATAAATCAATAGTTGTAAAATATTGCTAACATCAACATCTTGGTTTTATGACACTATGCATGTAAGTACTGGTTGAAGAGGATAGTGGGGTAGTTTGGGACAAAGTTTTTTCAGTATTGGACTTTTACAAGAAGAGGAAATGATCTGCGGTAGGGATTCTTTTTATGTGTTTGGCGTCAAGAAAGTAAGGTAATACTAATAATAAAATATTATTATTATGACGCTTGTTTCATACACTTGGATACGGCAAAATACGATTGCGGTTATAAATAGAATACTATAAATACCTACAATAAACAATATTTTATCAGTTTTGAAGTTAAACCAACTTCAAAACTAAAAATATATTTCATGGTTATTGTTGCTCAGTACCTACCTAAGCTATTTTTACATAAAGAGCTTTTACCAACTAAACCGACAGAGCCGCGAGCAAAAGTAAATTGATTTTATATTTACTGTTCACCAACAAATTTTAAAATATGTTGTTAAAGAAATAACAATAAACAACATTAATATCTCACACATAATCATTTTTATAGTTACTACTAAATACTTTTATAATATGTACTGCAACAATTTGACCTCCGTCCGTGCGTCACTTAGTCAGATTGCCAACTGAAAACCAGTGCTGGGTAGTGTTGCACCATTAGCTAAAACTGAGTTGGGGACCTTTTCGCCACCAGCATAAAGCCAGCATGTTACATATTAATCTACTTATACCTTATTTGTACTACATTGTTGTTTTATATTCCTATATTGTCTAATTTGTTGGCCTGTGTTTGTTGTTGGAATAAATGCTTTCTTTCTTTCTTATCAATTTATGTCCAATTACAAACATAATAGGGTAGCCGCACCAATTACCGTCCTGATCGCCGATCACTAATACTGTGTGACGTCATATCTTATAACTGAACGAAAAAATACCTATTGATGGCACTGAGAGCTTCTGTAATTAATACCTTATTAGCAGGGAGAAGGGAGACAGTAATTTCTGATTTGCAGTTAATAAGAAATAGATGCCAGGTTAACGAGAATAAGAAAGGTTCGGATTGTGTTGGGGTGTTTTGTTGATTCTGAGATAAGTGTGATTATATTGTATCAGAAACACCAAATCAACAAATAATGACAATTATTCAATTTGGTGTTACTCACGTAAATTTGGTCTATTTAGTCGACCGCTGTTTCACCGATACTTTAAGGCATTTTCAAGAAAGTGTGACACGTCGCGCCTGAGTCTCTGCCAGTCTTGTACTGCGGCGGCGGCCAAAATTACGTGAGCAACACCCGTAGTTCATAATTTGAATAATGTTACAAACTCACGTCAGTTTTCATATAAATAATTACAACTGTCTAATGAAAGATTACGTGAAGACTTCAAATGTCAAATTGTAGGCTCGCATCGAGCCAGCCTAAAGGAACAAATATATTAAAATGTAAATTCTTTTGCACTCCCCCGATGGTCTAGTGGTTCGATCCCCGGGGCGGGCAAAGTGTTATTTGTGAACTTTCACTCCCGGTAGATGGCGATAAGCTCACCTCCTATCCCATGGGACCTAAACATAACTGGTGAAATTTAGGCGTTGTACACCTCTGCCTATTGGGTAATTTTTTTTTTTTTTATATTTCATCAAACCCTTATTTTAAATCAAGCATGAATAAAACATATAATATACTTCACCATCTAGCCTGACAGACTATTCACTTAACAACTGATTACTTAATTTAACCGTAACACACACACGTTCACATGAGGAGTGTCCAAACTCCCTGAGAAGGTATCGACCCCCAATATTGCAAGGTGGTAACGTTCGACCCTTTACGAGTAGAGATGCGTCGAATTGTCGATAAAACTGATTTCATCAAAAGTAACGGCGTAAAATATGTATAGATAAAAATCGCAGCGATAGCCGAGTGGAAGACCGTAGGACTGCAAAGTCAGGTCTCGGGTTCGCACCCACGGCACACACCTTTGTTAATAAATCGTGAAGCTTGGTCTTTGCTAAGTCTTTTCGAAGATATGTGTGTATTTATCATATAAATTATCGCTCACTAACGGTGAAGGAAAAACATCGTGAGGAAACCTGCATGCTTGAGAGTGCCTAAAAAGCACTTGAGGTCGTGTGAAGTCTACCAATCCGCACTTGGCCAGCGTAGTGGACTAAGGCCTAACCCTTCTCTTCGAAGCCTCTTCTCCCTGAAAAGAGGCCCGAACCCAGCAGTGGGACATGTTTTAGATATAACACTGCTATTATTATATAATGGCGTAAAATAATCTTGTAACAATATGCGTGCGTTCATAGTCTTGATGTTTCACATAAATTTTACTTTAAATAAAAAAAAAATATATCTCATAACTTACACACAACGTCATCTAGTCTAAAACTAAGCAGAGCTTGTACTATGGGTACTAGAATATCTGATAAATATACTTTTATTTTGTGAATACATACTTATTACACATAGAAACAGCCAGACTAAGACAAAACCTCATGTGTATGCACACAAAGATTTGTCTTAAGCGGGAATCGAAACCGCGACCTCGGTGTCGCAGGCAGGTACACTACCCACTCCACTATCACGCCTTTACTACCCAGAAGGGTGTGAAATAGGAGTATAATATACATTTCACCTCTTTTGACACAATAATGGTTTAAATCTCATGTGATAGAGAGTGAGCCTGTGGGCCCTCGACCAACATCATTTTATAAAAGCTAAAAGTGTTCCAGTTTGCGTCTTTAAGGCTTATAGGTGTCTGTCACAGAGTTTGAAACATGCAACGAGTCTGTTAATGGTAGGTGGTAATTTCTACCATCACCAAGAACAACCTATCTAAAAAAACTGTCTATTATATCCACCGGACGCAATTCTATCATATCACACTTTTGTCTTACCCGGAAATCGAACCTTAGATATCGCAATGAGAGTTAGAAAACGCTAACCACTAGACCAACGAGAAATCTCATGTTTATTTCATGGACATTATGAAGTTCAGGCATACTAACCAGTCCAAAATATCTGTCACAACTTATAACAATAATCTTGTTAAGCTCCAATAAACTAGGCACCAAGATGGCCGCCGAGGGATAACATTCAGTGCCGATTTCACCAACTCGTTAAACTCAAGTTAAATGCTTAGTTATAGCACCCGATCTTTTTATCCCGTACAATCTCTAGAATGTAAAAATCAATAAAAATAATAAAAACTGATCGTTTTTATCGATACAATTGTATTCATTGTAACATCAATCATGTTGGTTACTAACTACTAATATGTAGGTACAATATAGACAAAAGATTAGTAGATTTGGAATGTGGCTTGGATACCTTAGATGGGTAAGCGATAAGATGGTGATGATGGCATATTAAGGTCGCGGATTCAAATATATACAGGCAGGTATAGTACGAGAGCCCACGACCAAAATTTTTGTCTCATAGCAATACGGCCAAAACCGCATCAAATCGATAGATACGATTATCCTGAACTCGAAAATACCAATATCAGACATTTGCCGCGTAGCGTTAGATCTGACCGAATTTTCAAAATTGTCAAAGAATTTTACCGAAATGCATCTTAACAATATGTCTGATTTGCAGACTGTAGTTGAATGATAGTTCTGAGATACCGGAAACATATTTTTCAGACGTAAGTGGTGTAGCGTAAAATCACTTAAAAAACTTAAAAATGAGACAAAAAAAATGTCTCATAGCAATACGTCTGAAAATCTTTTTTATTAGTAAATTTTGGTTATTTGATGCGAACAAAACAATTTTCAGACGGAAATGTGAACGCATTAAATTTTGAGACCGTTTTGAAAATGTTAACAAATTTTACCGATCGGTATCATAGCAATATGTCTGAAAATTGTTGGACATGATAAAATAACTTGTCCACATGTGCAAAAAATTTATATCAGACAAAGTAAGTGTAGCACCTTCTCTATCAGACAACTTTTCGATACTCATCTGAGTATCGAAAAGTTGTCTGATCATCATTTAAAAATCGTATTGAGGCATCTTGAATTTTCTGTTACAAACCAATGAATACGTTGCGACCCTGAATTTATTAGATGATAATTAACAAAGAATTTACCCGAAACCGTAACATTGAAGTTGAAGGACTGAAATAAATCGCACAAAAGGAAGCTGGCTAGTGAGCTGTATAATAGTAAGAAAGGGACAGGAGCGTAACAAGCGCTGAGGCTGTTGAAATTAAATACTGATTGATTTGATAGTTTTGGTTTTATTTAAAGCACACTTGAGTAACTTTTACAAAAGAAATAAGTAATGACATCTGTCATCTGTCAAAGTACATATAATAGACAAGGGAGATTCTTGAATATCTATGAAGGCTGTAAATTTATAAAAACATTTAACAGAGGCGTCGGCCAGGCGACTCCGAAACGTTATTTTCGTTTTTGGGAGTATATGCTACACTTAAAGTGTCTGAAAACAGGTTTCTGGTAACCATGGCAGCAATACGAAAAGTTGAAAAAAAAAATTATCCGTATTGCTATGATACAGGTCGGCTAAATTTGTTGACATTTTCAAAAATGCGCTCAGGCTATATGCTACGCGCAAAATGTCTGAAAACAAACTTTTTCGTAATACAATTATAAAATCTATGTACATTTTCACTATCAGACGTATTGCTATAATACCGACTGTCTTTTTTTTTTTGACACAGCAGAAATGGCCTCCCACGCAGTTGCTACACTTTCGACCGTTACTACACACCTAGTCGGGTACAGAATCATACAATCTAACGATTTTATAGGGTTTTTGCCGTATTGCTATGAGACATGGTTTTGGTCGTGGGCTCTCGTACTAATAGTGATAGCTGTGTTCTTTTTTCAAGTGTAACTTGTTTAACTCTTGAATTTGGTCTGGTTATATTTTATGTGTCGGATGTAATCTATCCGAAACCTCAGAATCTGGCCCTTAATCTAATTATTTTATTAAGATCGAATCTGGTTTATCTCATACGCCATCTTGAAGGAAAATGAAAATAATTTGAAGGGAAAATACTGTTGGATATTACAAGAATTATAATATTATCTACGGACGTCGTGTTGAAGTAGAGATTAAAACAGATTTTAGTAATAAAAGAGAAATGTAACAATATTCTTGTGAAAAAGAAAATGTTCGTCCAAATAAGGAAAATTTGAGCTTCACTTTGGTGTATTCGACTTTTTTTTGAAAATACGAACTTTTAATTATACGACTAGCTTCTTAACGCGTCCTCGCTTGAATTATACGACGATACAAAGTAACATGTATGTTTATCTAGAACATAAGCTAGCTGTGTAATAAATTTTATTAAAATCAGTTAATCCGTTCTAATGTAAAGAGGTTCTACGGTGACGCCTTCACCGGGCACAAAGCCAACTCCGTGCTGCTAGTGAGAGTTTCCAGTCCGAAAAATCCCAAATAACACTTTTGTACGACCCGGGAATTGATCCCAAGACCTCGCAGTGAAAGCCGCTTAAGCTAACCACTCACCACACCAGGAATACTATCAAACTAGTGTAAACTAAGCCTATATAATACTCGTTAAGATATTTGATCCCGACCACGATACCGATTATCTCTAATCGATAACGACCACAATATCGATAAATTTATCGATATAACTACCACCACCCATCTCTACAATACACTATCTTGCCACTTATTAGCTATATGGAGTCGCAATTTATCGGGTGGGCTCTGAAAATTGCTCGGCAGTGTACCCAACTTTGTTAAGTGATGGGTGCTATACAGGGTGAATTTTGAGGCATAATTGTTTTCTTTAAAAAACATATATAGATCAATGACATGTCAGACATACTATACGACAGTTTGTCGCTCTAATAACACATTAATCATTTGAAGTAAAGTGAAGCTGCATTATTGCACTGGCAAACTATTATGCTTAATTAACTTAAATACTTAACACATTAGATAACAAAATAGTAAGGTTTGATGGAAACTGTAACTTTATCTATCTTAAACTCTGTAACAAAAACTCTTCCACGATTTTACACTGGGCGCATCAGATTATCAGCGCTGCGGTGCTTGTAGCGCTGCAGTAGTGTGCTTAGTTAGATACATACCATTTCAGGCATTATGAATAATATAATTTATATATATATTAGAATTATTTAGTTTTAGACGCTTTGTAATGTGTTTTTCTTATGCCAGAATAAATGATTATTTTCTTTTCTTTTTTTTAATTTCTTTCCTTGCTTTTATTATATCTTTAAAGTTTTTTTTGTAAATTAGTTGGTTTTGTAAATGCCCTTCCTCTCGAAATTAAGACCGCCACCAGTCGATACGCCTTCAACATCAAGGTTCGGAATCTTCTACTCAACAAGAATGAATCGCCACCTTAATATTTCTCATTCGTACATATATTTATATTTATTTTATTTATTAAATATTTACTTGTATTTAAGTATTTTATGTAGGTATCATGCATATATTAACGCATATATTTTCATAATGTACTCATTAATTGTATTGATTTTTAGTACCTTTTATTTCTAATTTAAACGCTATATTTTCTAACTTCACCTGCCTTGTTAATCTCTGCATCACCCAAAGGTAGACTGGCAGAGAATGCCTATGGCATTAAGTCCGTCTTGTATACAAAATATGAAGTTTTAAATAAATAAATAAATAAAGTTAATTATATTTTAGTATTTTTACATTCAATCACAAAGTCACAAGTTTAAGAAGTAAATCCATCATTTCACCTACAGTTAAAATACGGCACATGATTTAAGTCTCACCCTGTATAACCTAAAATAAAAGTAACAAAGGTTGAGTAACAGTTTTATAACTTTTTAAAGTGTGTTTTATTTTTACGAGTACGTTTCGCTAAAGTGCTGTAATTAAACATGTCCCCAGGTACGGCATACTGCTTTTTATTATGTATTTTACTGTTATCTACATAAAAATGGGACTTTTTGCTTTTAAATACGTATATCATTTCTCAAACACTGCTGACAACAAGTTTTGTTAGAGTGTGTGTTTGTGTATGTTTTCCCGAACGATACATTTGAACAGCCAATCAAATGCTTGATTTCGGGTCACTTACGTTAGAATTGAATGATTTCGTTCAAATATCGGTCATTTTAAAACATGTTAGGCTCGCAGGAGACAAGCATTTCCGCGTAGTATTTACAAGACACTCTAACAAAATCTTTTAAAGCGAACAGGCAGAATAATTTAACTAAATTACTGCTTCGATGGTCTAGTGGTTAGCGTATGCGCCTCTCACCGCGACATCTCGGGTTCGATTCCCGGGTCGGGCAAAGTGTTTTATTAGCACGGAGTTGGAATTGTACCCAGTGGATGGCGATACGCTCACCCCTATCTCATGGGACCTAAACACAACAGGTGAAATGTGGGTGATGCACACCTCTGCCACACCAAATTGGTGTGATGTTATGTTAATTAAGTTATTACATGAATCATTCATTAAAACATACTTTTATTTATGAAACTATAGGATGAATTACTACGGTAAACTGCCATCACCATGAAACTCGCGCCCAACGTGAGGCTACAATTGAAGATGATTTTTCGTAACACAACCTAACATCCCGTCAGTATTGCCACACTTCACTTATTATTAGGGTGAGCCTGTCGCCATCCACCAGCCTTAATTTCTGTAACCAATAATTCGGCACCAAATACCAACCGAACCATAACATAAAATAATTTTTAATAAAAAAAAAACCGACTTCAAAAAGTAGGTAAACTAAAAAGCAAAAAATAAATTTACTTCGCACAAAATAATACGTTTTTTCATTTAGTAAAATAGAAATTATTAAATAATTATTTTATAATTCTGAAGTCGGTGCCAAGTAAATCGGATAATTAAGAACTAATATTCAGTCAGAAAATAGTTGTTAGAAAGATTAGTCTATACAGAGTTATTGTTTACTTTGCACCGACTTCAGAATTATAAAATAATTATTTAATAATTTCTATTTTACTAAATGAAAAAACGTATTATTTTGTGCGAAGTAAATTTATTTTTTGCTTTTTAGTTTACCTACTTTTTGAAGTCGGTTTTTTTTTATTAAAAATTATTTTATTTTACGATTTTAAGTGGGTAGACCAGAATGTTTCTCAAATGAGGAGACGACGGTTACTTGAGACGGAAAACTTATTAATAATAATCCCCGTACTCCTAACCGTTGAGGAGTTGTACCTTCCAGCATCAGCTCAGCAACTTAAAATGCAAATATCCAAGAAGTTTTAGGTAATATACGAAAAACAATATAGAAGCCTTTGAAATTTGAGGGTTACCCATGATTTCTCTAGGATCCCATCATCAAATCATGACCTCATATTATGAATGTACATAAGTAATATTCAACATCTCGCCTCATCTGTGTATAACTTGAAAGAATACAGTAAACGGCCTCAAGGAGCCTATATTTAAAGAATTATCCCCGTACTCCTAACCGTTGAGGAGTTGTACCTTCCAGCATCAGCTCAGCAACATAAAATGCTGACTACTAGATGCAGATATCCGAGTAGCTTTAGATAATATATAAAAAACAATATAGAAGCCTTTTAAATTTGAGGGTTGCCCTCGATTTCTCTAGGATCCCATCATCAGAACGTGACTTGAAAAAAATGGGACCACATGACAAGTATATCCTATCAAACAAAAAAAGAATTTCTCAAATCGGTCCGGGCGTCTTCGAGTAATCGGCGAACAAACATAAAAAAAAAAAAAAAAAAAAAAAAAAACATACAACCGAATTGAGAACCTCCTCCTTTTTTTGAAGTCGGTTAAAAACTAACCAAGTATAACAACCCCTCCCTCTCCCCCAAAATGAGTAAGTCTGCTTGTAAAACATACCTACAATGTACTGCTAATTCCATGTTCAAGTACTGTTATTTTCGTGTGGCTGTAGGCGTTCCAAGTTCGAGCCCTCGGAATCAAAGGGACACGTGATGTTGGACCCGAAATTGTCCTGGTAGCCAATGGACGAAGTTTGTTACAAGTCAGGGTTGTCAATTTTCTGTTTTGAGTCATATTTATTTAACAAAAAAAATAAAGATAGGTGTCTTTATCTTGCAATTTTTTTTTACAACATCCTTTTGAATAAAATCTTTCTCGTGCATTTTTTTTACAAAATCCGTTTATCGGCATGCTGTAAGTATGTTTAGATTATAATCCTATAAAGTAGGTATAATAATATGTATTACGTATAGGCTATGTAGTGAACCTGCCATATTTGAATTTGTACACCATTTTAATACATTTTTGGTACTTTCAAGTAACAATATAATTATGCAGACAAGAGCTTCTGGTTTCCTCCATGTAGATTTTTCGACAAACTTACCCATAAGAAAAACAATGTAACTTTTTGGAGGCATTTTTATGATAAACTCTAAAAAATATTAATAATAATATTGAATATCATGCAGAACTAACAAATATCGTTGTTATGATTTTGGATAAAACCATTGGTTATTAAAAAAAATACACATTTATTTATAGTATCGAGATACATTTCTTATTTTCTATCATATGGCAACCCTATGGCCCCCCAAACTTGTTTATTAATTGTCAATTTATTGGCTAATACACTGTTATTGGATCGAAAGGGTTGCCAGTATTGGGGTAGTTCCCAACTTACGCGAAATTCTCTTTATTGGCTAAACTTTAGAAGATCCGAGTTCAAAATTATGTTCGAAATAGAGACCAAAGTCACTTTGCAGATGAATTTTGGTGCCGAAACTTTTAAGGCAAATTGTTCGGACGAAATCCTCGGTTGATTGGTTGTGTCTTAAAATTAAAGCCTTTATTGATGTTTTGAAGAAAAAAAAAACCGACTTCAATTACAATAAATGCACTAAAAGTAGGAAATACTTAATTAATATTCAACGTCTCGCCTCATCTGTGTATAACTTAAAAGAATACTGTAAACGGCCTTAAGGTGCCTTTATTTGAAGAAATATCTCCGTACTCCTAACCGTTGCGGAGTTGTACCTTCCAGTATCAGCTCAGCAACATATCAGTAGCTTTAGGTAATATACGAAAAACAATATAGAAGCCTTTAGAATTTGAAGTTTGCCCTCGACTTCTCTAGTGCCATATCATCAGATCGTGACCTGATGAAAATCGGACCACATGACAAGTTTACTCTTTTAGATAGAAGTCGGTTAAAACAATTACCTAGAGTTTTAAACAGAAATTTCTTGGTTTCTTTGAGAAATAGAATAGAATAGTTTCTTTTTGATCATAACATAATCCATTACATTGTATATGCATCAGCTCAATTTAACAACATAACATAATATCACGCCTTTATTACCCACAAGGGTGTGGCAGAGGTGTGCAATACCTACATTTTGCTCGTGATGCTTCGGTCCCATGGGATACGGGTAGAGCCTATCGTCATCCACCGGGCACAATTCCAACTCCGTGCTGCTATTGTGAATTTTGACTGACAGAAAGTTCACAAATAACATGCTCAATGTAGTACCTTAAAATATCATTATAATTAAACTTTTTATTATGAGCAAAAGTGCCTGCTAAGAGTTAGTAGAATTTTGCACCGAGGACGATAGATATAAAAGACCCTGACATTTTATCGAACCTACACACACCTGGTGAAGTATAGGTTTAAGACATAACTCCATTTAATTTTACAGTTCAAAACGGAAAATGAATGGTTTACATATAAAATAATAATATATAGCCCGGGCGCCAACGGCACGTATGTTGATGCATTAAAACAATTACTTTCAGGCCGAATCAGTCCACCCAACGACTATCCACCGATCAAACTAATATTTATTTCCAAAAACAACATCATGCCTATAAAGCCCAGTAGAATAACACCCACACTTCACCCTCCCAATTTTTAGGGCCCATGTGATAGAGGGTTAGCCTATCACCATCTACCTGGCATTTTTTATATACCTACTACGCCCACAGCGAACGAACGTGTTGTCCACCTGATGGTAAGTGGAGTACAGCCCATGGACATCAACAATCCACAAAAGCAATTTGTAGATGCGTCGCTGCAGCTGAGGACTACGGTGTTATGCCTCATGTGCCAGTAATTTCAGGGCCTGATCTCACCACCAAACCGGAACACAGTAATGGAATCACTACTATTTGGCTGCAGGTTAAAGGTGAGACGGTGGTGCTGCCGCCCTCAAGCTCATTCACAAGAGCTCTACCACCAGAGCTAGTGTTTCACATCTCTGTCTACCCCCTTTAACATAAGCGTGAAGATAAAACCCCTTATTTGTTACAAAGGTTCATTAATTAATTACGTATACTTGAAAACAACCCAAAATTGATTAAAACATACATTTAGTAGATTCGAGTAGCTCTGACGTATCTGCTTCTAACAGACAACGTCCCTTGGGAGAAAACTTATATTCGCAATGTAAAGGAAATTGTACACTTGGTTGTCCGGTCCGGTTCTATTTGATTAATAAAACCGGTTAGTCTTTCTTGAAAGTAATAAAAAGTGAAGTTAGAATAGAACAGAAAAGAATGTTTATTGACATAACTTTGTTACAGTGGCTTTGAATTTCTTGACCTCTGATGTTAAGATTTTGTTGGAGATATTTAAGTATTTTTTCGTTCTCGAAATGCTGGCCTATATTTCTGCCAGTGACTTAGTATCGCAATACAACGCGGTAATGCTGCCGACATTTTGGGTACGAGGCCTTCTGACAGTCACTTATTAAGTTTAAATTAAGTTATTAGACTAGTTTAATTTTAGATCCAATATGTTTTTCTGTAAATAAAGATCTATAGTATTTTGACTACATTACTTTATTTTGGATTCATTTTAATATTTTGCATATTTTTATGAACAGGTTTTTAAATGACTCCTTCTGGTGTGTCCTTCTGAAATGATTTAACTTTATCTGAATAGGCACAAGTGCAGACAATCAGACCAATGGGAATCATTCAGGTATTGTTTTGCATTATCCAAAAACATAATGGTTAATGGTTTGATGATCCTTTCTGTATTCTTTATATTTTATGATTTCAATTGTCATTATCATGACTTTTTATTTATATTTTTCTTTAATTAACGCACCAACAACTGCCCGTAACTTTGCTCATTTACTAACTTGCCCGTCCTAAGGTTGCCTGTAAGAAATTGCTTATAGCGATAAGACCGCACATTGTGCAACACAATGTTTAAGTGCAACTGTTTCCAAAATAACCTTTATTTAGGTGTACAATACAGATTAGTCTATCTCTAACTACATTTTTATCCCTTGTCCAAACATGATCACAAAATTTTTGCCACGCGAAAAATTACTAGTACCGGATCGGATGGTGTACAGTCCTCTTAAGGCAAAACTTGAAGCTCCTGCCCTAATCCCAACCGTTAAATTTTGTGACTTTTTCATGTTTAATTTTGTGAGAGAATAAATTTTCATTAAGTCTGTTGATACCGCTTTATTAATGATCTCAATTATACGAACACAAACTCTTGGCATTATGTGGAAATTTTTGAATAAATTACCGTTTTTTCGGATGAAATTTCCTAGGAATTGTAGTAGTTACTAAATTGTTGGGCAATCTTGTTTTTTACACAATAAATACTCATACAAACCAATTGATGGTAAGTAGTAAGTCCATAAACAATTTCAGAACTTGTAAGTAGCATAACATAGCTCGTTAACCGCTGACTCGTTGTTCAAGTCACTAGTGGTTAAGATATGCGACCTCTCACGGTTCGTTTCCTGGGTCGAGCTTAAGTTTGGGGATTTTCTGTTAGGAAATTCTCAAAATCAGTACGGGGTTGGTATTGTGCCCAGTGGATGGCGGGTCATATTCTCACCTCTTATTTCACGATACCTAAACATAACAGGTCAAATCTGGGTAATACACACATTTGCTACACTCCTTTAAATAATAGAGGCGTGATGTTATGTTATTTGATTTAAGAGATGAATCGATAAAGTCTTAATTTCTATTAAAGTTCAAAACGTAATTCGTATTTATTCTGACAATAGAAATATAACGAGTTCATAAACCCACTTCTCTAATCGTCCCCGAACACTTAAGTTACCTTCATTTCAACTTGATTTACGAACACTAACTCAATATTAACTTGACCGCAAATTATTTCAGCTTATATAAAAGTCCGTCCCAAGTGGCTTAGCTTTGACAGTGGATATTTGATATCAAGATGAGTTTCACATAGTTCTAACAAAAGGGACCAGTTATTTTAATTAAAGTTGAACGGTTGAAGGTTAAATTGATAGGTGGGATGAGTTTTGAGACTAAGGGTCAGTTTCAGAGGTTCTGTATAGATCATATCCGACCCATAAAAGCTGACCGAATTAATAAGTGACACAAACTACTCTTGAAAAAAGAAATATAAACAATTTACATACGTGACACACATAGGTGTTCTTTCCAACTCCTCATGGATCATCGTTAGCGTCAACACGAAGGTTATCGTTATGTAGTCTGGTGTTATGATTTTATTATCTGGGGTTATCATTATATATCTCGGGGTTATGGTTTCAAACTTTCAAAATCTTACCTCTAACATCCAGCTTGATTGTCTTCTCAATATTAGCATCCAGAGCAGCGGATGACACCACACACGTGAGCTCTCCTCCCAACTCTTCACGGGTTACAGTCAGGGTCAATACTCGGGTTATGGTTATGTTATCTGGGGTTATGGTTTCACCTGAAACAAAGAAAATAGGGTTTGAATTTGGGGTTGAAGCGTGAAGTGCAAATACTCGTTTAGAAATTTGTGTTGTTCATTTCTAAAATATCTCATGTACGCAGGAAAATGTTAAAATTTTTGTTTTGGTAAGCTCCATCATAAATTTATAATTGATTTATATATAGCATTTAGCCATGCTGAAAAAAACCGATCGTGTTCATCGATTGATTTCAGATCAGATCGTGTTCAGCATTTGTATTGATTGTAACATCAGTCACGTTGGTTGGTACCTACTAATATGTAGGTACAATAGATGACGCGAGGCGTCCGTCAAGACGATGCGTACAGTCAAAAGATTCGTGGATTCGCAGCATGGCTTGCATGGCTGAGTGGTACAGCAATAGGCTGAAATCCGATAGTCGCTGGGTCAAATTCCACTTCAAATCCAAAAAAAAATTGGACTGTTCTTAGTATCCATCACAAAGTCATGGAATGGCATATCATTTATGAGACGTGGTATGACTGACACCAAACAGTTTAGTGGATTCTATGCTCCATGAATATAAATAATTTGTACTTTTTTTTAGGTTATTATTTTATACATTTCTCAGAAAAATATAAATGGATTGCGACTACCTAGAAATCTCATGTACTGCAAACTGTATGTATAGCAAAGCATAAACCCAATTAAAAACGAAGCAATCAAATATACATTATTCGATTGCTTTTTTTCACAAAAAAACGCCAGGTGCTCCAGATCCATAAAAAAAACAAAAACAAATGAAAAAAAAAGAGCTCTTTCAATAACTCTAATATATACAGGAAAAGCTTAATCAATACAAATTGCTACGAACACAAAAGTGCAAAATTTCGAGTGATTAAAATGCCTATAAAATGGAGGGTAGTTGTGAAAACAAAATGAATGTAGACCGGCCAGAGCACTGTGCAAAGATTTATTGCTCTGCCCACCTCGATCACACAGTGGGCTGTTGCGTGCGATACCAGGCCAATATTTTTTTATTTTTAGGGTTCCGTAAGGATAGTGGTAAAGTGAAATTCTGTTTTTGGTTTAATTTATTTAAATTTGGTGAATGGCTTGAATGCGATTTAATATATTTACAAATTTGAAAATTATTATTCATTTATTATGGAATTATAAAATTAAATACTTAAAACATTTTCGTCAAATATTATTTAAAACACTAATTATTTAAATCCTTTCTGGGCTAAGAGCAAAATTTAATAATAGAGATATTCTCAGACATTTAAATTTATTTATATTTATTGTTTATTTATGTCTTGCGGAACCATCCTTATAAGTTGAGGTTAGACTTGACTAGTTTTATTTTATTTCAGCCTAGAATTTTCTGGGTGGCTGTATGTTGGCTGTCTGTTATTATAGCGAGCTATGGGAGGCTTGAAGTATAACGAGAACGTCCGAGTTTTGATAGTTTGCCCACAATAAAGCTGGCAGTTTATTTCTATGCAATATTTTTAATTCATGACAGTTGGATGATGGTCGAGCTTTTGTGGACCAGCTTGAGGGAGGAAGTATGACTGCCTCAGGGTCGCTACTCACATAGGCAAGCACGTTTGGACCGGTAAATTTATGTTCCATTGCAGCGTCCATCTCAGTCAAGTGACAGTTGACTCAGATGTACACTGCAATGGAACATAAAATGTTCCAACCCATACGTGCCGATCCACCTATGTGTGAAGCGACTATCACCTTTAGCTGCCGTCAAATAGTACTGCTAAAATGAAAGCACGCCATATCTACTGCGACTGTAGATTCCACTGACCATTAGCCTCTTTAGCACGGTTTGACACTCTTGACATTACAGTCCGACTATGACGTAGATAGTATAGAAATGTCAAATTCTTCTGTCTTTGGTGTTTCTTTGTTGATAACTACATTATAGTCGAAACGTTATGTTAGTGACAAGCCGTGCTATGGGGGCAGGTATCCTACGGCGCCCCGTAAAAAGTACCATATGACAATGGAGTGTTTGCAATATTTTATATACAGAACCCAAAATTTAAAGGACGTATTTGTGCTTGTCTATTTTTTATTTTGTTTGAATGTAGATTTTTCTGCGTGAGATGTATTGGCTGTCTGTTGTTATAGGTATGCGCTATGGGAGGTTTAATATATAACACGGTGAAGTATTACAGTTCAGAAACGCCAGCGATTCCTGCTTTTATATTTATTTTGTCTTTTTTTAAAATAAAGTATTACAAAAATTAGGCTTTAATTTTTTTTTGGATGGTTGGTTAGTTGCTATAGAACATTACATAACATAACACCTATATTACCCTGAAGGGTAGATAAACCTGGCAGAGGTGTATAACACCCACACTTGTGATAGGGGGTGAGCCTATCGCCATCCACCGGGCACAATTCCAGCTATTATTGAAAACTTCCTGAAGGAAAAAACCTTTTGCCCAACCCGGGAATCGAACCTGAGACTACTAGGCCAACAAGGAAAACTGCCAGTTTTCCTTGTTGTTCCATTATATTTAAAGCATCGAGATATTAAAGGTCCATGTTCTTATTTGAAAGACAGTCGATCGATAATGAAATGCTTATCAATTTCGATAGACGTTCAGTTAATGATTTGTAAACAGCAATGCAAGCATCTCTATACAAATTAGGCCCCGATTTCAACAAACTTCTTAATCTACGGTTTTCTTAATTCCGTTTTTGCATCTGTCTCTCATATTGAATGATTGTATGGAGCAGAGATACTTCGAGATTACTTAAGAGATATTAATTAGGCATAACAATTTTTTTGCATAAATTCTTTACGCATTATCTTTGTTGGGCATAATGTTTTTTTTGGCATAATTAACTTTATGCCTAAACGTATTATGCGAAAAAAATATTATGCCAAAACACAAATTATGCCAAAAAATATGCTTAGTGAAATAGTATGCCATAAAACAATAATGCCAAATGACTATTATGCAAAAATAATGATGCGTAACGTGTTATGCTAAACTAAATTATGCGACAAAAAGGGAAGCTTTAAGTTAACGTTAAACTTAAGTTCAAAACGGTGGTGAAATCGACACTCAGAATGCTGAGCTTTTATTATCCTGAGGCTTGATAAAAGCGAGTAATAACCAATCTAGGTATACGAGTACCTATACATTGCCAATATAAGCTGGTCTGGCATTGCACGGGAAGCCAATACAACGCGGGACCAGCTTATCATGGAAATGTATAGGTTGATGTGTAGTATGTATTCAAAGTCAAAGAAGTCTTATTTAGAAAAAAGCTTTGTTGGCTAACTGGCGATATCATTTGATTGGTGTTAGATTTTGGGTTGAGATTTTTTGTTTTATTTTTAACACGCTTATATTAGCTTCACCTGTATGTTTGTTTGTTTGTTTGTTTGTTTGTTTTGTTTGTATGTAACCGACTCCTTTGGACTCGATTTTGACCCACTTTAAACGGACAGATTTAATTCAAACTTTCTACACTTGTAAAGAATCAGCGACAATATAATAATTTCATAAATTTATCTCATTATCCTGATTAGGATCGCCAGGATTAAAAAAAAACTAAACTAAAAAGTGAAAAATAAATATAGTTTAAAAAAACTAAAAAAACACGCTTTTAAAGCACATCAAACTAAAAAGTGAAAAATAATTCTTATTATAACCTGAAAATAATAATAAACGAAAAATACTAGTACTATTGTGAAAAAAAGCGTGGGGCGCTCTGTGCCATATTTTTCGTCTATCGAGCTTTAAAAGCGTGTTTTTTTAGTTTTTTTAAACTATATTTTTGTTAATTGAATTATATGTAGCATTGAGCCATGCTTAGCAATCTTATACTATGTATAAACAGTCAATTTTTTTCGACTGTTCTTAGTATAGGTATTGTATACTGTTAAGGGTCAACAGTCTCCAACAGACATTTTTTCTTTAGCGTTGTCTAGAACTTTTTAAGCAATTACACTATTCAATGGTCCCAATGACGTTACTATTCAATGATGGACGTGATTTGAGGACCCCGCTCTTCCCCAAATTTCATTGTTGACTATTTATGGATGTCGAAAGCGTAAGGGTGCGTTCCATGTTTAACATTTAAAATAATGTAATTATTAATTTTAAATATGAGTTTGCTTATTTATGTAATGCTTTATTATTATTATATAGGTGTAGTTATTTCTTATTTATGTAATTTAATTTAGTAGTTAAAAATATATTTTGTTGGTTTGTGACACAAAATATTATAATATGTAATTTTTTTCTGTTGTCACACTGATCCTTACTCAGTCACTGGATGCATCAGAATTATCAGCGTTGCAGTATTGTGCTGAGATGAGTACCATTTCCGGCATTTTAAATAATATTTTATTATTTTTTTTTAGTTTTACAATTATGCCAGAATAAATTATTATTTCTTTCTTTTTCTTTCTCTCTTTCAATGACAAGGCCAAATACACACAAGTACACCCAGTCTTAAAACAAATCTTTGCGAATACAACAAAGATTTGTTCCATATAGAGATCGAACCCACAACACACCAGTGCAGTGGAGAGCGGCGAGGCGACCGCTTAAACTACTACACCACACGTGCAGACAAATAATAATACTATAAGTCTATTAGCCAAAAAACAGCGCAAAATTTTATCAGTGAAACAATGCATGAAAAAAAAACAACCAAACAAAAATACAAACCTTCCATGATACAAATACATCATTTTGAAAGATACCCTTCGTATTTTAACCCTGTATTGGACTGGGTACAAAAGGCTGTATATCACGAAAATGGGAAGGTATTTGGGTAGCAACAGGGGGTGGAGGGGGGGGATGAATCGTGATCCTACCCGGAAATATTCCGTGATTGTGTGATATAAGAAAAAATGTGCGGTGTAATGGTCGAGGTAAATTGAAGAAATATGTTACGTTATGGTTTTGGACTTGTTTGAGAGCAATTCATAGCTTAGTATTATTAAAAATAGTGATCTCCATAAATTAAATCTAAGGAACAAAAACAAACTGGTTTTGCCCACTACAAAGCTCCATAAAATCTCTAACTCGTTTCCAGGTCAATGTATACGCTTCTACAATAAACTTCCATTAGATGCAGTAGAATTATCGATAGGTAAATTTAAGAAATTTAATATATTTAAATCTGATTATCTCAAAAAGCTTATTACTGGCTTTTAGACTACATAAATGTTAATAGTATTTGGAAATGAACTGCACTCTTTATGTGACTTTCAATATGTATGATAGTTGTTATATTTTATTCATTTCATTTGAAAAGATGAGTTTCTCACCAGCTCTTCTCATAATGCAATACCCATCGGAGCTGGTACTTAGTTTGATTTTGATCTGATTCTAAACAGTTGGATTAAAATTAATCTAAGCCCCGGTTATTCAAATCATTGTAATTAGTATAATTTAGTTTTACTTATAATTTATTTTTATATCATTTGTTCGTAATATTTTGACGTGTTCAAGCGCCTCCTGGGGCCTATGAAAATAAATGATTTGAATTTGAATTTGAATTTTACATTAGTGTTATTGTACTGCCTCGACGGTCTAGCTGTTAGCGAGTGCGCCTCTCGCGAGGTCTCGGGTCCGATGCCCGGGTCGTGCAAAGTGTTGTTTGCGATCTTTTAGTCAGGATATTTTCAATAGCTTACACCTTATCACATGGGACCTTAACATAATAGGTGAAATGTGGGTGTTGTACACCTCTGTGGGTGTTGTTAACGACTGGTCGGAGCCATTTTGTCAAAATTTGTTTTAATCGTTAATAGAATTACATAGAAACTGAAAAATAAAACTATTTATATGGATATAGTTTAATCGGTACGCTCCATCCAATATTCGATTTCAAAATATTTTAAATCTAAAAGACAAAAAAATATATTTATTCATATTCTAACCATTTTTTTTTATCAAAAACCACTTTGGTTAATGACATAATATTATTTTAGGAAATATTTGTACAATCAACCCCTCAGGCGCAGACCGACCAAATGTGGTTTCAATATATAATTTTTTTTAATTATTATAGTGGATATAAAAATTATTGCATATTACGATTGGTAATTTTATACAGTGTCTAGTGTCATATCTTTTTATTTATATTAATTTGATTTACACATGTCAGTATATGCAATCCTCGCTTTGCTTTGGACAATAACTTTGATTTTCCAAATGCCCGTCATCCCCGTTTCAGCTGATAAAGGTGGTATGTATAATTATGTAGTACTTTTGCGTATATTTTTGACTTTACGGCAGTAAAGTTATACTCAAATTCAATCGTGTAAACATTAATACTACATCATCCAGAATGCTGGTTTTGTACTTCGACGATAAGCATTGCCATTAAACGTGGCAATGCTGCCAGGCCACGGTATCTGGTTTATTCCAATTTTTCTGGTTATTGTCTAATGTAATTTTTCGATCTATGAAGTCTTGGTTAAAACTGTAATGTTATAGTATATATGTATAAAAAAAAAAATAATAATAATAAATGTGCACGTTTGTCGTATGAGTCCAGAGAGGTGGGCCCAAAAAGCGTCCAACTGGGTACCACGTTACGGTCAATGGCGACGAGGAAAGCCCAAACGGAGATGGCTTGAATGCATTTCAGAAAGATTGGCCTGATATAGCAAATAACGGAAAGACTTGGAAGTCATGGGCTGTCAGAGGGCTTTGCCCAGCGGTGGGACACACCTTTAGGCTAGTAAAAAAAAAGTACCTGGACAGCGATGCGGAGGAATTTTATGACGCATAATTTAACTATTTAGTTTAATTTTATTTTTGAATTATTATTAGCTTAGTTATTCGTTATTTTTAGTAACGTTTTTTATCTGTAAATTCGTTAATAAACCTACATCACTAATAACCATTTTACCATACAAATGTTATCCAATTCGCCCTTCCTCATCTACCCAACCAAAACAGAGTAGTCCTGCTTTAGATCATGATTAAAAACAAACAACAGTAAATGTTCATTAAATTAATGAGAGGATAAATAACATCTTAAGGGATTCATCTGATTTTATTTAGGATTATCGGCTTTATGAAGAGATAATGAGGGGGGAAGAGCTCTTGTGAACACGCTTCACCATCTCACCTTTAATTTGATGAATAATAACAGTGTTCATCATGGGTTAGTTAATAAGTAGAAAAAGACATTACTGCGTTGGTCTAGTGGTTAGCGTATGCGGCCTCTTACTGCCTGGTCTCGGGTTCGAAGCCCGGGTCAGGCAGAGTGTTGAAAAGGAAATTCACAATAACAGCGCGGAGTTGAAATTGTCCCCGTTGGATGCCGATAGGCTCGCCCCCTATCAAACGGGACCAAAAACATAACAGGGGCACTATGGGTGTTGTACACCTCTGCCACACCTAAAGCCTTCTGGGTAATATAAACGTGATGTTATGTGTTATATTCTCAAAAGCAGCACGGAGTTGAAGTTGGGCCCGGTTGATGACAATAGGTTCACCCTCTGTCAAATGGGACCTAAACATAACTGGTTTAATGTGGGCGTTGTACCATTCTGCCACACCCTTCTGGGTAATATATAGGCGTGATGTCTACTGAAAGTTTCAGCGATTCAATTACAGATTTTATCTCAGATAATCCACCAAACTTGGCGAGCCGAACCTCCAGGTGAAACGCAAAATCAGGTCCAATGAAGTGAAAACTCGCACCTGCTTCATACGGTCTCATGAAATATGTATGTACGATTCTGTTTTTACTTATATAGAAAACAAGTTTGTAGTCTACATGATGGTAAATTTATAAAAAATGGTTTAACCTTTTTGGAAAAGTTCGATAAAGAAGGTAATAATGCAAGCAACTGCTTGTGTGAACGCATAATCTCTGATTCACAAACATACATTTCACACACACAAAGCACACCCTAAGTCAGAACAAATCTTTGCGGATCACACAAAGAGAAGTCCCGTATTGCGATCGAACCCACAACACCAGCTACGATCGTAATACGCCAACCGTGCACTCCTCATTTAGTTGTTCCTTATGACTTGAAAGGGTATTCATTATTACAATCAATGAAGGCTACGATTCTTTGTCTTCCATGCCAGTAATTTTAGGAATCACAACTAAAATTAGAACACAGTAGTGCAAAGGTCACATTTCGCGGCGATTTATAGGTAAGACTGTTTCTTCGCACTCGTTTATAAGCACTACGACCACAAAAATCAGGCCCAATGAAGTGAAAATTCGCACCTGCTTCAAAGGGTCTCATGAAATATGTATGTAACGTATAAGGCTACCGACCAACCTATACATAACCAATATAAGCTGGACTCGCATTGCTTGGTAGGCCTATACAACGCGAAATCATCTTATACTGGATTGTATAGCTTGAAGTGTACTCGTCTGTACATGTACGAAAGCAAAATGAAACGTTTTTGAAGGCTTTTCGTACATTCACCTGAGTTTTACGCGAAAGAGGGAAGTTATTTTAATTATATTAAAGGGTTTTTGTTGAAATGTGTTAGGATAAAGCCTAATACCCTTGCTGTTTTGGTTAAAACGAAATAAATTACGTTTTAGGAAAGGTTGGGCAATTGATGTGGAACAATCTTTCTACGGAGTCCGTTTATGTTTATTTATACAGGGTAATTTACATGCATATTTTATAATATTATTAAAACCGACGTGAGGTGAAGACATTATTATTGAGAATACGGGTTTCTCACGATTTTAGTCGGAGATATGCCGACTAGTTTCGAATCGATTACGTAGATTCATCAACTGGGCAATTAATCTCGTTTCGGCGTATTCCCGTATTCTCAATAAAAAAGCATATTTTATGTTACTGGATATTTGTGTAATTAGGTTATTATATACCATTTTTGGTAATGTTTAGAAAACCAAATAGACGTAGGAAATGTGTATTTTAAAACCATCGAGAAGGAGAAGACTTCGGTGAGATGCACCCACAAATGTGTGTTTTTATTTTATTTTTTATTCTTTGTGGCACAAAAAAATTGTAACATTTAATTATCACTATTATTATTTTTTCTTTTGTCACACTACTTTTTACTCATTTACTGGGCGCATCAGAATATCAGCGCTGCTGTGCTTTTAGCGCTGCAGTATTGTGCTGAGATGTGTACCATTTCTGGCATTATGAATGATATTTTAAATTATTTAGTTTGAGACGCTTTATAATGTATTCTATTATTATTATGCCAAAATAAATTTAATGATTTTTCTTTCTTTCTTCTTTCTTTCTATTAGTATTCAAAACATTTTCAAATTGAGCTCGGCATTATATACTTTCATAATACAGATTCAACACATATCTGATAACACATAGATATAAAGCGATTAAACAAAATGTAGTTGACCATAATGTATAGCTTTACAAATCTATAATACGTTTATAATTTATACAGATAAAGTAGGGTTTCTCTCTTCGTGAAATTGTCCACTCGAGTGACTAGTAATGGACCGAAATAAATCCGATATAAGTAAGACTCAATTCACACAAAAATGCGTCATACAGTTTATGAATTTAAGCAAATATATATATTTTACGAATTAAAAATAAAATAACAAAATTTCTACTAACCTAAAAATGACTTAAAAACTAAAGTAAAGAACTATATATACATTTTATAGAGCTTGTTCTGGCTGGCTGACTCTGCTTTTAGATGAGTATGCAACGTATTTTGAATGTCACATTGAAAATATAATAATTGCGGTACATAAATATGCGAAGCAATATTTTTGTTCATCTATGTTGTCCCACTATTAGGCAATAACCTTCGCTTAACATGATTAGATGCTATGGACTTTCTTTATATTTATTAATTACAGTATGATAATGTTTTTTTTAGTTCATTTCAATTCAAATCAATATTAAAATAATATTCTATAATTGCTTACAGTTCATTAACGTCATGTAAGGAAACTTTGTGCAGAAACTCATGTAAATTCCTTCAATTCAGTCCTCGAAAATTTACAATCTTCACCCCTTATTTACCCTCTTTGGGATAAAATACAAAAAACACAGTTTTTAAGTAAAATCTCCAGCTACATAACCGCATTTTAATCCATATAGTAATTTTTGCGTAAGGCGCGTACTGCTCGTACGCGCCTTACGGACAGACAGACAAATATTCTTAAAAAAAACCAAACTCTTACAATATATATCTTAAATATTTTTAACGTACAGAACAAGTATAAAATAAGACTTTTTTTCACAATATTGCTTTGATAACATAGTAAAAAATAGCATCTCAAAATGTATGTCTCTCGTAATTCTTAGTGTGAATCAACCAGTGAACACAATATTGTATAGACGGCCCTTTGCCAAGGGTTCTAAGCAATCTGAAGTCTTCCGAAAAAATACGATTTAATTAAAATATAATTCGATCAGACAGAGGGCTACTTTTCTTTCAAAAAGAAGATATTTTTTTTGATTCCGTTGCAGATGTTTCATTCAGTCTTCAATGTTCAAGGGTTTTTATAATTTGATTATTTCTTATGATTAAACTAAGTACTCAATCGGTAAAAGAATTTTTTGGTTTTTACAATTGTTCAGTTTTTTTTTACAGGATATAATCCCACCCAAACGCCCACCACTGTGACTCCTGTGACGCCAGGATCTACAACGGTAATCAACTGAAAGGCACCGTGCATGACACACGGGCAATCCCAGGGAGAGTTAAAATTGTGTTGGAACCCGTAACGAATTTAATTAGAAGTATATAGTTGGAGTTGGAAAGTATGTATCTTTACTTCCCTCCAAAGCAAAGCGGGAGACTGAGTAATGCCAAATATAGACAAAGTGTCTATATGGAAAGAGTGTAGATACCACGGACAGTGACTTTAAAATCTGATCATCTAAATTTGATTGCTATAATAGGTATGGCAGAAACGGCTAAATGCACGGAAATTTACTGTTCGATACGAGATCCTCATAGTATACCACTTCAGATGTCAATTGTAAGCTATTTAACATAACATTACTTAAATTGTTCAGATTATAACATTATACCACGCCTATATTACCTAGAATAGTGTGGTTAAGGTGAATTGCACCTACACTTCACCTATGTTACACAAATCTAACTCCATGCTGCTATTGAATATTTCCTGACGGAAAAATCTCAAATAACTCTTTTGCTTGACCCGGTAACCAATTCTGAGACCTAAGGTTCTGACCTCAATTTTAAGTCATTTCTAATTTAATTACTATTTCTTTAATATTCCTACTTAATACTTGCTAACAACAATAAACTCTAGGAAAACAAAACACTTTTCGGGTGTTAAATTTCCCGTCTCCCTTTCCTTTTCTTAACACTGGCAGCCCCAAAATACTCACAATCGGGACATTACATTACGCACGCATCGAACACAACTCTCAATTACGGAGGTACCGAAAGCGCCTATTAATTTGTGTTGCCACTATAAATTTTCGTTATCCCATTCCGTAGTTTCGGTTTTTCCTCTTTAATGGTAGTAGATTTTCGGGGAAATTGGATTTTTATTGCCTAAACTACGGTGGGAGGATGGATTCCAATAGTGAGTAACGGGGCTTAGAAGTTTTAGAAGTGTAAAGTTTAGTTTGTCTTTGATTTTCTACAGCGAGAGTCAGAGATGTCAGAGTGAGCATTAATATGTTTTTTTTCATGATAGAGAATTTAATGACTGTAAAAAAATTAAATAATGGTAAAACACAGACACGAATAAGTAGGATAAGTAGAAATATTTTACAGAGCACCGGCTAGGTAAAGTTAACTAAAACAAATAATACTTTTAATGTTATAATATAACTGCCTTAATGGTCTAGTGGTTAGTGTATGCGCCTCTCACTGCGTGGTTTCGGGTTCGATTTCCAGGTCGTGCAGAGTGGCACTAGTCGTCAGGAAATTCAAGATAGCAGCACGGAGTTGGCATTGGCATTGTGGATGGCGATAGGCTCACCTTCTATCACATGGGATCTAAACATAACAGGTGAAGTATGGGTGTTGTACACCTCTGTTAAGCCCTTCTGGGTAATATAGGCACGATGTTGTGTTATGTATGTAATAAATGCGAAAGTTTGTGATAATATTTGTTTACTTTTTTACTTCTTCTTCTTTTTTTTTTCGTGTCGATGGCTGAGTTAAATTTTATTTTGACTTGCCATCGTGGTGAAAGGATTAGCCAATTCACACAGAGAACTCGCGAATTGCCCAGGGTGCGCCGGACGTAGGGAATCGTTGCGTACGTCACTCAAGGAGGCTCCTTTCATTCACCCCGACTTTTTTACTATAAATAGATATATATGCGACACTTGAACATTCGAAATAGTGACGTCAGAACTCAATATCGTGATTTAAAATGTATTTTAAAAACTAGTTTTTAACAGTATGAGAGTTATGCTCAAATACCCAATTACTACTTTTTGGAGGTCCTATATAGTTCACAAAGGCTTTACCACTCATACTAACTTTCTTTAAATATACGATTAATTGTAATACAAAAAGGTTTTGCCAAAGACATAGAAACCCTTTCTCTACTTGTGTATCACAGTACGCACCATTGGACTCACTAGTTTTTAGGATGGTTTATGCTATAAGGAATGAAGCAATCAATACAATAATTTTAAAAAATGATGTGATACTAATAAAAGAACTACTGAGGTGTCAAGGGACACCCAGATGGAACGAAGTTCCTTTCGATTTTTAGTCTGATGATGTAACACCGTAGCTGTAACGTAGCATGTAATTACTACGCCGCTACGAGAATTGCTACGAAATGTGTCGTTACAACTTTGCGTTCCAATTTTTGCCGTCTAGCCCCCTTTCGCAACGCGCGATAAAGAACTTCGTTCCAACAGTTGAATTTTTTTCGGATATGAAGCGGGGCTAGAATCTTCGACCTTAGGATTCTGTCCTATCGTTCTCCCATCTGAGCTATCCAAGCCACACTCCAAATCCATGAACCATTTGACTATACAGTCATGGGGAGCGAAGCCGTGTGCGGGGACAGATCGACAACGGAGATTGATAAACCCGCACACGTCCCCGCGTTTGGGTGTTAATGGCCAGTAGGCCGGTAACACTTTGGGTGGAGGAGGGCTTTCGGCTGCCCGTTAGAAGGTATACAGTCATGCATGTCTTTTCGGACGTCTTGTGTCATCTATTGTACCTACATATTAGTAAGTAGCAACCAACAGGTAAGGTAACAATCGATGAACTTAGATCGAAAAGCAGTCGAAACTATTTCGTAGTATTAAATTGCTTAGCATGGCTAAATGCATTATAAAAAAACGATTAGAAAATGTCAATGGTCAATAAACTGGCCAGTTCATAAAAAAAAACTTTTTACCATTTTTTATACGTACGTATTTTTTTTGATGTGCCAACTATTTGCATCATTTGGATCCCATCTAATGGAATCCTTACAAAATTTACTCTAAATAAATTAAATTAAAGTTAGCATTTTTTTTATCATAGAAATATAACCCTGGAGAAATGAATATTGTTTTTCAAACTGTCCATAAAATCATTAAGAAATTTTCTCAGTATTTTATTGTAGATAATATTTTCTTTTCTTATACCTTTGCGAACAAGGTATAAGGAAAACTCCTATGACAGATTTCAGTATCGCATGACTAGGTCATTTTAATTTCAATTCCATTTAAAAAAAATATATAACAGTAATTAAAAAACACATTTTGGATATTAGGATGTGTTTTAATTTTAACTCTATTTTACCATATATTTTTATTCATTCTTTTATTTCGTTTAATGGCAGCCATTAACGTAAGATAATAGAAATAAAAAAAAATACATTTCTGAACATTATGTGGTGAAATACTTACTTTGCAATAAAGAAATATTTAAACAAAAAAAATAATTATTACTAATAATAATAATATACTCTTGCAAGCAACAACACATCTCATCACTAAACATGTCTATGGAAAAATGTTACACGCATAACAAATCGTTATTTTTCTATGTATCTGTTTGTATTTTGATATTAATAACATTTAAGTGCAGTAAAACATTTAGATTAATACTGTTTCCATATTTTACGACTATAATAATTAGGATATAGCTTAAAAAAGACGAAGAGTAGTTCAAGAGTGAAAAGAAACGTAGCGTTAATGTCATACTAATCATGCTAGCGTGGAGAGCTAGGTTGAATGTACAGTCCTGTCCATCCAAAGGTTGCCTGGAAGAGATCACATGGTGTTAAGGCCGTCCATTGTGCAAACTTAGGTAAGTATCTTCTATAAATTGTATTTAATCTGTGTGTACAATAAAGAATCTATCTATCTATCTATCGACAGCAGTAAAATGTTTTTTTTTTCGATAAATCAATCCTTGGCACGGTACGGTAGCAAAATTGTATTTTAATATCTTTTATTTATTCGTTGTAACGGACGCATAATCCTACTGATGATAAGTAGCAACCCTAGCTTATGGACATCAATAATCTGCGAAAGCAGAATGTAGATGCGTCTCTTTATTTATGGACACCGGTTTTATGCCTCATGTAAGCAATACTCTTTTGCGGCAGGTAACAGGTAAGACAGTTATTTATTCTTATTAAAAAAAAAAAAAAAAACTACAACTGCACTTGAAATAGTTCCTGTGTCGCGTGGTGTTCAAAAACATACATTTCACACATGCAAAGCACACCCAGCGTTAGAACAAATCTTTGCGGATCACACAAAGATTTGTCTCGTATGGAGATCGATCCCACAACACCAGCGTAGTTGAAAGCGACGAAACGACCGCTTTAACCACTAACCGTGCACACTTTTTGATATTTTTTTTAAGATAAAAGAACTGTAATGCATCTCTGTCTGCTGAAGTTCGTGACCAAATCATAAAATCCATAATTTAAAAAAAACATTTTAGATATAAGTGTGTAACCAGCCTTAAGATACAAATAAAATTGCCGTAATATATCAAATTGAGTATAATCTTCTGAAACACGGCAAGCTTAATTTAATTTCAAGCGAATTACCATTTTTATAGGGCAATATAATTCATCTATACTTTAATAACATTGTGAGAAGGCTATGTTAGTACGAAGGAATATTTATTACCGACTTCAAAAAGGATAGTCTAGTGGTTAGCGTATGCGCCTGTCACCGCGAGGTCTCGGGTTCGATGCCCGGGTCAGGCAAAATGTTATTTGTGAACTTTCCGTTAGGAAATTCCGGTGGATGGCGGCAGACTCACTCCCTATTCTTTGCGACCAAAACATACAGGTGAAGTGTGGGTGTTATGAACCTCTGCCTCAACCTACTGGGTTCTAAAGGCGTGATGTTATCTTATTTTATATTTATTTTCAAAGAGGAGAAGTTATTAAATGCAATTAATTACGTCTGAGTCTTGGACCGCGACCGCGAGGCTTTGATGCCCGGATCAGGAAAACTGTGACGGTTCGAAACCTATTCACGCGAACGAAGGTTGTTTCTGTGGTCCAAAATTATCGTTGCTGTAAGCCATGTTAAGGTTACTCGAGCGCGCATTGTATGTAGCTTGCCGTCCTTCCTGGTTACCGTGTTATTGTGTTGAAAATCTTTCCAACGGAAAAGCCAGTATAATATCGTAATATCAAAAACATAAGGCAAAAAAGTTATAAAGCAAAAAGAAATTTTAAGAAAATGCTTCCCTCTCGCATATTCCACAAAAAAGTGTGTGACAGCAACCGCGGTCCTTTCACATTCAAACGGACTCAGACCTTTAAGTAGCCAGTTGGTATTGTGATTAATTTCTTTCCTATCCTTTCACAAAACTCTTTTATTTTTTTTTATATTTATTATGGAAAATTCACAGCAAACGTGTGATACATTGACAATATAACTAAATATTCATAACTAGCTGCCCCGCGCGGCTTCGCCCTCGATAAAATTTTGCCCTCGAAAATATTTTAAAAGTATCCTATGTCCTTCTCCCGGTTCTAAGCTACCTCCCCACCAATTTTCAGCCAAATCGGTTTAGCCGTTCTTGAGTTATAAATGGTGTAACTAACACGACTTTCTTTTATATATATAGATAACTAGGGCCACTTAAGAATGAACCTGCAAGCAAATCTTAACTATAACACCCCTTATTGTACAGTCGGAAAAAATATCAATCATCGTCATTGATCACTTTTAAAAATACTATAATATGAGAAATAATGACGATAAAAATAAGAAAATGGCATTGGTTTCAAATAATAAAACGAGAAAAACAAAAAAAAAAAAAGAAAATTGTTCCCTTTCGCATACCTCCCTCCACAAAAAGTGTGCGACAGCAACGGTCCTTTTGCGTTCGAACTGACTCAGGCTTTTAAGTAGCAAGTTGGTATTGTGATTGATTTTTCTCCTATTTTCCGGGAATTGCCCGTTTATTCTTGGCTAGTCGAGCGTTTGCACAAGTTTTTACTGAAATTTGGAAGTAAATCGACGTGAAATTGGGGAGATTTGCGTCTTTTGAGGTTTAATTTCAAAGTAAAGAATGGTTATACATACTATAAATGTGTCGACCCATTAAATAATAAACAATAATCTCCAAGTATGAACTAAAGTAATTTATTGTATTAGCAGTAAAACTAGATAGCACTGTACCTGTGAGTAATGTAGTGTATACTATAATTCGTGTAGAAATATGAAGATAGCAATTGTACATACAATTATGCTGAGCTGAATGAAATTGAGACTGAAAATGGAACCACTATGTTCTTTACAGAATCTACATCAATTTGGTTAAATTAAATTATTCTGAGACACCATTATTGTGCCCCCATTGCGTTTAATACTAAACGTTAAAATTATAAAAACGACAATGATAGTGGTTAGTTTTTTTTATCCACCAAAGACAGAAAACGAATTACTGGTTTTTTAAAATGACCGCCTGTCTGCAATTAAGGGGTCATTAAAATTACCAATTTACTTAAAAGTTGTTATCTTTAATGAATTTGTTATACAAACACATAAATAGTGTTTTAGTGTTAGCACTTAGTATGCAATTGAGTTGGTCTGGACGGCTTTGTCACTAGATTCCTGCGGTAATACTAGTATGACTCAAAAGGCAAGATATAGCGGCTCTGGTTTTACAGTCAGACATTATCATGGTAATTCTAGAAATGAACCATAATACTGCCTCGTCTAGCGATAATCACGTGAGAGACCGTAGGACTGCGAAGTCAAAGGTTTCGGGTTCGAACCCACGGCACACAACTCAATCAATAAATCGTTAAGATTAGTCTTTTCGAATATATGTAATTGCTAAAGATGTGTGCAGAAGAATAAAGAAGATATGTGTGTATTTATCATATAAATTTTCGCTCGCTAATGGTAAAGGAAAACATTGTGAGGAATCCTAAATGCCTGAGAGTGCCTAAATAGTACTCGAGGTCGTGTTAAGTCTACCAATTCGCACTTGGCCTAACCCTTCTTATCACGAGAAGAGGCTCGGGCCTCTTCTGACATTGTTATGTGTATCATATACCCAAAACTAAATAAAACAAACACTTTGGAGTATCCCGCTACCGCTTGTACTCCATACCATCTCCCCACTCGACAACTTAGCCAGATTTTAGCTGGCTCAAGTAAACTTAGCCAGTGTTTGTTTAGTCCCGGTTATTATTGGTCTAACACTTTGTACAAGGATTCTATAGTAGTTGTGGTAAGATAAAGCTTTAAGTTAGTACATACTTGATTAATTTGGATAGGACAAACGTTCGTGGAATCAATTTTGTGGTTTACTTTGCTGAAAGGCTCGGGTAACGAAAGTAGGTCCGGATTTCACCAAAGCGGAGATGCGAGATGTGTGTAACTTATTTTATGGTGGAAAAGCTTTTTCTCGCGACTATGTCCGAATTCGTTGTAAGAAGTAGTAGCAACTCTTGCGCTTTAAGCCTTTCTGCTCCACTCCTGTAGAGTTTAGCGTAGTGCTGAATATCAAAAAACTTTTGTTGATAGTTAGACTATCAAACACAATAAAAAATATTAAAACACGATAAGTAGTTTCCAAGATTAGCGCTAACTAACAACCCAACTTTCTTCCTCGTTCAACCCAAACAGTCCCGGATGCCACTCTACTTTTTATAACATAACATAGCATAACATCACGTATATGTTACCCATAGGGTGTGGCAGAGGTGTACAAGACCCACACTTCATCTGTTATGCTTAAGTGTCATGAGATATGGGGCCTATCGCCATCCATCGGGTACAATTCCAACTCCGTGCAGCTATTATAAATTCAATGACGAAAAGTTCACAAATCACACTTTGCCCGACCCGGGTATCGAACCCACTCGACCACTCGACTATCGAGGCAGTTTATATTAAACACTAGTTGCCGCCCGCGGCTCCGCCCGCGTGGTATGTCAATTAAAAGTAGCCTATATGTTAATCCAGACTATAAGCTACATGTGTGCAAAATTTCATCGAAATCGACCCGGTAGTTTTGGCGTGAAAGAGTAACAAACATCCATCCATACATCCATACTTACAAACTTTCGCATTTATAATATTAGTAAGGATTTTAAAACCTTTATCACAGACTTCTTTCAAATGACAACAGAAAAGAAAATAAATCTGTTCGTAGAACTCTGGACTGGAAGAATAATAAATTAAGTTATAATATTGTAAAGAAACTGGGGCATCCGTTGCGGCTTTTTTTAGGGATCCGTACTTCAAGAAGAAAAACGGAACCCTGGGAGAATCATTCTGTTGTCCATCTGCCAACAGCTTAATCAGCCTGTTTCACAGTATAAAAAAAAGCCTGCTGCCTGCAATAGACTAGAGAGTTTTTATACCAAATAAAAAAACCACAATCTAACATACACATACATTAATATAATCACGCCTATATTAACCAGACGGGTGTGGCAGTGTATAGCACTCACAGTTTAACTGTTATGTTTAGGTCCAATACATTAATTAAAATTAAAAAGTGGGATGAACAGTGAGTACGGAGTGTTAAAACTATAGCTAAGGAGGCCTTTAAGCGAATTCAATTTGGCATATGTACCATAAACCCTCAATAATTGTTGTCCCAACTGACTAATTCATTAACGTAAGGCCTAGAACCCTAGGCCTAGAAACTTGAAATATTGCACAAAGGTTCCATACATGACGTAGACGCGCATTAAGAAGATATATTTTGGAATTATATCCCTAAGCAGGTAAACTATAAGTTGAACAGCTATATGACACTTCGTTATTTTTGAAGTTAGTAGCACGAAATTTCGTACAATTTTATTGATTTTTAATAAATAATAATAGAACTTCTAAAACAGGGATTTCCTAAAAAATACTCCGCAGAGTGTAACGTAGAGTTTAAAAGTTAGTAGCTTACATTAAAACGCAATAGATGGCGCTATGCACTTTTTCTGAATCGCGTGGCTTACTCACGGCGAACAACGAATACCACGTGGACAAAATCGCGGGCAACAGCTAGAAGTAGTATACAATACAACCTAAACTAATTAAAGTGACAACTGCGTTCGATTTTCACATTAAAATTCGACACTTTTATATTTGGTCAAGTTTTAATTTTCTTGATGGAATATCTCTTCATTGGCAATTCTGAAGCGGGCCATTTCTATTACAAATGCACAGCGCATACAATTAAACGTTGCTATCTTTCTGACATTACTAATAATCGTAGCTTTGACGTCAAAGAAAATTATTTTATACTAATCAATGCTACATTTGGAGGTTTGTCTTGGTCTGGGTGTTATTCTATGTATAATAAGTATTTATTTACAAAAGAAAAGTATATGTGTAAGGTATTAATAATTGTTCTAGTACTTATTGTACGAGCTCTGCTTAGTTTAGGACTAGATGGCGTTGTGTATATGTAGTGGGAGCTATTTTTTTAATTATTTTATTTACTTGGTACGGAATCAAGAAAATACCGGAACCAACACGTAGTTCTTCGGAATTTCTGTCATCTTTGCAAGAAAATAAAATGAATGCGTAAGCAAAAGTTAATTAAATGTTTTATTCTACAGTAAACTAGGAGCTTTTCAAAACAAAACATATTATTATATTAAAATATTTTTGTTAAGAATGACTTAACATTTTTAGCTTTAGGCGTTTGGGCTTATTTCTCTTTGAGAAGGGTTTTTGTATAATATTGTATATTCTTCGTCAGTGTATTTTTATGTTTTTAGACTGTCAAAATCTATTTAAAGGTTGACTGGATATACCTATATAGTTACTTAGACGTGGGTTATAATCGCGAATATATTTTGAAATATAAAATTCTTGTTAAATGACTTCCAAAAGACGTATGGACGTTATAGTATTTGTCTGAATATTGTAGGTATGTTATTTAAATACACGGCCATTTCTGATCCAATTATGATATTTATTTATTTAGGTCAGCCAACGATTGCTTACACTAGTTATATTACAGAAAAATTTACACAGTTGTGTCATGCTTAGCGTAACAATCAATGAAAGGATAACACCACTTGGACGGTTTGGTTAAACTTAAATTCTAAAAAAACATTATGGAAATTGAAATAAAACTTATAAAAATTGAAGCAGATTAGATAACAATAATGATTAATCAAGAGTAACAATGGTGCATGAAAGGAGCCTCCCCGAGTGACGTACACAACAATCCCCTACGTCCGGCGCACCCTGGGCAATTCGCGAGTTTTTAAAAGCGAATTGGCTAATTCTTTCACCACGATGGCCAGTCAAAACTTTGACCACCTTACTGACTGTCCAAAATGCCCTACCACCTGCACAAGAGAGGCGCTCATTAACGCCGACGAAAGCGCCATAACAGTGACCACTTATTGGACCAATAAAATTTGACTCAGCCATCGACACGACGAAGAAGAAGAAGAAGAGTAACAATTAATATAACATAGAAAACAAATTTGATAGAGAAAATAAAAAATTAAAGTTATACATTGGAATAAATTGATTATTAGGTTTAATTTAATTTAATACAGTATGCAAATCCTTTAATTATTTTTTAAACAATATATTATATTATTATAAGAAAAAACTAGTTATTATTTTTTGAAATTTATACATATTTCTTCGTTTGATTTCTCTTGTATTGTTCAATGTGTCAGCTTACAATGACCGTAATCGAGCAAGTCCTCAGTGTTTATGGCTGTGTATATTTATTTACTAAAATAAAAAATCATTTCAGTTTTTGACTCAAATATCAATAACTATTTTTCGGTATTTTATACTTTCTATACTATTTTTTTACGGCCGCATTAATTAATTTCTAAGAGTACTTTTAATATCACCTATCTGATTTAACTTGACAAATCCTTTGTACAGAAGCGAAAAACACGCAAATAATTACTTTAAACGTTAACAAAAAACCTGCTTCTAATTTCAGATCTGTCCAATTGAAATGCACGCTAGAGAGAGACAAAAGATACCCTCATCAACAAGAGGACAAAGACAGCAGTACTCAAACGACAAAGTGAAACAGAGATACTATAATAGATAGTGATGAGAGTGAAAGAGATGGGTGATACGAAATAGTTTTAAAAGTATTCCAGTAGCATTGCAAGGTTTAATTAGGAATTTTAATTACTTTAATCAAACGGAGATTTCTCTAGTGGGAATGTTTTGTAGAATTAAATCAAGTGAGCTTTGCTATCTAGGTTACCGTGTCAAGGTCAGAAAATGGATGGGTGGGTAGTAATTTTAAGGTGATATCTAGATCATTGGTGGCGTTGATGGTTATTAAGCAAATGGATATTTTATCAATGCATAGCGATCTGAAGAAAATCAATGTGTTGATTTAAAAGAAAGAAAAGCCATGCATGATACGTAAACAATTGGTATTTATTGTAATTTTAACAAGTTGACTTTGAATACTGTAGCAATCAAGCTAAAACTGAGCAATGAAAAAACTGTAATTTTCACAGATGACTGATTTTTTGTATTTTAATTTAGTATTGTTTACCAGTAGTACTCCAACCAGCTCTTTCACACGTTAAAACATGAAGATCGTAGTTTTTAACATTTATTTTTTATACTACGCCTATAGTGAACGAAGCCCACCGTATGGTAAGTGGAGTACAGCCCATGGACATCAACAATCCACTAAAGCAGATTGAAGGTACGTCGCTGCAGCTGAGGACTACGGTGTTTACATCATATATCAGTAATTTCAGGGCCTGATCTCACCCCCAAACCGGAATACTGTGATACAAGCACTATAATTTAGCGGCAGGTAAAGGTGATGTTGCTGCCCTCGAGCTCGTTCACAAGAACTCTACCACCAGTAACAATTTAATTATTCAGACATCTAATTTCTAATCTAAACTACATGTTCACGCTTCACATGTATATTAGTTAATTAAATGCTGGCTATGATTTCCCTGGTTGCAGGACAATGTACCGCACTTGTGAAGTTTTTGAATAGATTATGTTATGTTCTCACCTGTTATGTTTATGTATCATGTGATACGGAGTGAGCCTATCAGTCACCGGGCACAATTAAATAAAAACTCCGTGCTGGTACACAAATAACACTTTGCCCGACCCGGGAATCAAACCTGGGACCTGGCGGTGTGTAGCGCATACGCTAGCCACTAGACCATCAAGGAATTATGTACTAAACGAGTTTTAATTATATTTCCATTTTAAATATGTTGAAAAACACCAAATTTTGTTGCTTTTGCTGTGATTCATCCCTTGACCCTGTTGCCAGAGCCTTGATGAATCCTCGAATAGCTTTCCCTTGAGGCATTGGTAAGCCTGGTTTTTTGAGATTCTCTGTACGAGACCTTGCCAGTTGAACGGCCTTTTCATTGCCCATAATATCTAAATGCCCGGGGACCCATCCTAGAACAACTTTGTTCTTCTCCCCGACGATATTTAGGCTGTCTACGCAATTCCTGACCAGTCTAGAATCAATTGTGTTTGATTCTAAGGCCTTGAGAGCTGCTTGGCTATCTGACAAATAATTAGCTATGATTTAAAATTAAATTTGAAAATGAATATTAATATATATTATCAAAAAAGGAAAAAATAATTTAACAGTCAGTGCGTTTCAATCGTTTATAACTAAATAACTAAGCACAGTAAAATTAATTCTAACCAGGTAAAAAATAAAATGAACCATAGATTATTTCAGTCCATTCAAAAAACGCAGCGCATACTCTTAGCTATTAAAGCACTAATTAAAACTGAGTTTAGTAAGAAATAGCTACGGTTAATGTTGCGGAATATGGATTTAGGTCGTTGTTTTAATATTGCATTATAAAGGTTATTTTTTTTTACGCGTTCTTGACAGGTTCCTTATAAAATGTCTACGAGACATTATGAACATAAAATGGTCAGATCGTGTTCGGAACACCGAGGCCTAGAGGCCTACTTGATGCGCCGTCAATTACGTTGGTGTGGACATCTCTCCAGAATGCCTGAAGAAAGGAAAGCAAAACGTATGTTCTTTTATGAACTGGAACATGGTAAGCCGAAACGCGGTGGCCAGTTTCTTCGCTTCAAAGATGTTTAGAAGAGACATATGAAGAAATGCCAGCATTGTTGATTCTTCTCATTGGGAGACTCATGCTGCAAATCGTCCTGAATTGGCGACGTGTTGTGCAAAATAATGTGCATGTGTTTGATGAAGGTGTGAGCTAGATACTAAACGAGACCAACTGACAACACGACCACCTTCGAATATTACATTTAATTATCTCAATGGTGCCCTCACGTGTCCGCGGTGTTCACATGTATTTACCGCAAAAATAGGGTACATCAGTCATCTCAGAGCAAAACATCCATGCTCGTAAAATAAATATCCCACAATAGCTAAGTCACCGTAGCCGAAATTGGCTAGAAATCCTATATATATTAAAGGTTATACCAATAGTATACTGTATTAATAATATCTATTGGATTTTAACTTATCGATTATTATTTATTTTTTTTAATCAGACTAAGAAACAGTTGCAAAAATTATGAGACCTGCAGAAATTGAGCTACGGTCGTTTATTTTTGAATTCTACTTAAGATAGGAACAAACGTGATGTCACGAAATGATGTAACATACACTTAAGAGGCTTAAGCCGACCGTAGCTGGTCGGTTAAAGCGGCTGCCCGGTGTGCAGAAGGCTGCAGGCTTAAATCCTCATCATTAAAGTCTCATATTTTTTTCAACTGTTTCTTAGTATCAAATTTCATGTGTAGTTTTAAATTTCAAATTAAATTAAACTATACACATAAAACACAAGAAAATCAACAAGCCCTATTCTACGTCCTGTACTCTACTAATTTAAATTTTGTGGTTTCACATAGCAGGAAAAAATATCAAGTTCATATTAATGAAAAAAAAAAACAAAAAGTTATAAAACAAATTAGTTTTTTAACTAAACAAAACAGTTTAGATCGTTATCATAAACAAAATGTTTCAAACAACTGTATCCTACCAACAGTTCATCTACAATGCAGGGGTCACAAACCATTGGCGTTTTAATTTAGAAATTTTAATTAAATTCTCCCCCTGGGCCCGGACTTTTAGTTTTATAGTTGGCCAGGGGAAAATTCTCTTCCCCGGCTCGGAAAAGCCAATTAAATTTAATAATTTACCTGTTTATAATCTACGTTTGCATGAGTAAATTTACCGTAAATTGATGGGGATTTTAAAGGGTGTAAGGACTTTAAATATAGCGTTGAAGTTATTAGATTGGAGATTTTGTGGCAGTTTTATGATTTCATTATTTTGGATAATGTGTTTGTCCTTATTATTAATATACATACATCACATCCCGCCTATATTATCCAGAAATATGTGCAGAGGTGTAAGACACTCAGATTTAACTTGTTACGTTTGTACCATGGGATAAAGGATGAGCCTATCGCTATTTACCGGGCACAATCCAACTATTTGCACAAACAACTTGCTGCTATTATGAATTGCCTGACTAGAAGTTTCTGTTACACGTTGGTTTAACGCGTTAGTAAAAATTGGGACTAAAAGCCATAATTGCAAGTTTTAAAAGCGGATAAAATTATGCATAAAAATTTTCAAATGTGAACCGTCAGATATGAAAAATAATTAAAAGCTGCATTACTGTAAAGTTATGTTAGTTTTAAAGTATTCATTTCTAAAAAACTGCACCATAAAAATAAAAGCCTCCGCTAAAAAAAAACAAAAAACTAACCAATTTCCGGTTCGGATGAAAAATTCACAGTATCACCTTTATTTGCCGGCAGTGTTGCAATGAAAAAAATTCATACCATCCGTCAAGGTTTTCTATCAAACATCGCAAAAAACAAAAAGTCACTTTTGTAATCTGATCACACGTTTGCGATTGAAACGCAAAAAGTAAAAAATAATAAAAAAATGTAAAAAAAAAAATTGAAATCGCTCGGTTCTGTCGCACAATTGGGTAACGATATGCAACCCGTCCGTCTGTCCATATCTGGTGTATAACGGGTTGTTGATTGCTGTGCGCACTGGTGCTCAAAGTTTTTGTATTGGAATGGATGTTTTTGTTTTGTGGGAGACAATTATGTAGATTGTAAATAGTAACTGAAGAATATGGTTAAGAAATATTGCATTATCAATAATTATCAAGTGTTTCATGTGTCTGATAATATCCTTTTTGTCAATTGCGTGCAGTGGCCGCCTCACCGCTTTCAACGGTCAATGTGTCATTTAAATTCCCACACGGAACAAATCTTAGTGATCCGTAACGATTTGTTCTGTCTCTGGGTGTGCTCTGTTTGTGTAAAATGTATGTTTGTGAACGCGACACATATTGCTAGTGCTGGCGTTGTTTTAAATATATATATAATTATATGTAAAATAAAATTTCGCTGTTGCTAGAATGCCAACCAAAAGAATAAAGTTATCTAAAACGTATCAAATAACATTTTGGTGCTTTATATATGATTTGTAAATAAAAATATTACGTTAGTATTAAAACACGGCGTTCGGGATTCTACCCTTAATGTCAACAGCAAAATACAATGGAAATCGTCGCAACGTTAGTTTCGTAACAACTCAATTGTTTTACAAAAAGTTTGAGCACCACAGACTTCTGCGACATACCATTGAGTGTGTCAAGCCCGCACTTTTTATGTTCCACCGCTGAATTGGAAACCAATCTTTTGACAATTGACATGCGTTGAATAAAAATTTTTAGAGATAAAAATTTCGGGACCTTTTGATGATCAAATGTTTTTGACAAATTAAAGGGGACATAAATTATGTTGTGGCATGATACTGATAAATTAATTTAGATTGACGAGCCCATATTGGATTTTGCGATATGCTTATCATAAAGAGTTATTGAGAGCTGATTTATAAAAATGATTTACTACACGAATAAATGATTATAACTTTCGTATCATTCTCGTTTTACAAAAGGTGACTGATCCATAGATAGTAAAATATAGGATACCTTATCAAATAATAGTAAACATAAACCTAATTTAATGCAAGATTTTTTTGTTACATATTATAAATTTTAATCATTTCATTGTCATTAAAAGTATCATAAGTAAGTCCATTTCTGAAGTACGAAATTATTAAAAAATAATGTAATATTAAAATACCTACACAATTTATACTAACTTTTGTAATTAATAAAAATTCATAAACGAATGATTTCGTATAGCTATCAAACACAATTCATGACTACAAAATACATAAACGTGACGTCACGCTTATGTTTGGAGCGTTTGGGCGAGTCTATTACTAATGTGAATTTAAAATTGTATTATTTTAGGAAGTTTACGTTTTAACAAAGTAATTATTTAAATGATGTTTGCAGTAATTTTATAGTAGTTTATGTATTCGCATTATACTATGTCACCAAACAATACTTACTCTATATGTTATTCCAGATTATAAATTATGTGTTTCATTTGCACGAAATTCATTTAGGAATTACAGCAAACTGAAGAAATATTCAAAACATGTCCAAATATTTATACAAACCTTGACATTTAGATACATATTGAAATAATAAGAAAAATAGTTTTTTTTCGACCCAAGTATTCCTTTTTTGAATTAATCTAGTTCGTATGTGTAAGACTTCCAGATTTTTTCTTTTTTTCTAGAAATATACTTAGACGTACTTCAGCCAACTAAGCTTAAGTTTCCAGAAGCCGACCATTTACTATTTAATGTTCACATTTTCTTCAAAATGTCTTCTGAGAATTTTGTTTTACTCATCATGAAGAGAAAATATCGTTTGTTAAAATATTAACGTCATTTATTTCTACTTTGAAATCGTTAACAAGATAAAAATACCGAAGCTATTTTATTTATATCTTTTGCAAAATGACCCGCGGACAGTGAAGAGAGACGATAAAAATATCACCACTGCAACTGACAGTTAAAAATATAAATATAACAACCTCAAAAAGAAGTCTTTTTTTGTCTGACAACTACGAAGAGCCGTCGCACACCGGGCCACTAATATAATATAACATCACTTCACATAATCACATTTTTATCTTTCGATCAAGTGAGGGAAGTGGACAATATCCGCGTTTGACGAAAAATTATGAGACCAGCAGAATTAGAACTTGCGACCTTCCTTCTTTAATCAACAAGCTACAGTCGCCTCTTGCCAGGACCATAAATTTATCAACTGTATGTTACGTCATTTCGTGACGTCACGTTTATCCATTTGTTCCTATCGAAAGTAAAATACATACTAACCTGGCGAAGTTACATTCAGCACAAGTAGTCAGTAAAGAATGAACGCGTACGTTATTTCAACTTCTTATTGATTATTTTTATAGCATTTAGCTATGCTCAGCAAATTATACTAAGATGTTTCAAATCCTGTCGGATCCATAAATTTTTCAACTGCTTCTTAGTATAATTTGCTAAGCCTAGCTTAATGCTATAAGAATAATCAATAAGAAATTGCAATTTATAACTTAGAGCCACCTTTTATTGACATCAAACCTAGTGTGCAAAGGCTTTAAAACACTGAAGCTGAAATAATTTCCACTTCCTAAATTTTTCGAGTGTTATCGTTTTTCAATATCAACTATCGCGGCATTTTGTTTTCGTTACTTTTCATTCTACGGTTTTACGAATATTTCCCATTTTTTCATGTCTATAAAACTACAGTTCCTGAAAATATTTTTAGCTTCATTTCCTTGTCGAGTTTGATACGATGGAATTTTTTCGTCCATTTTTCCTTTAGTGTCGGTGCTACGCAGGGTCTACGGCGTAGATGACGTTTTGGCTACGAGAAATATATTTGCTACGAACTCGTAGCAAATTTGTTATGTTGGTGAATGAGTGTACCTATTGGTATAGTTCTTGCATAACATGAAGGCAGTTGGGCTTTGCTTATGTTTAACTTGAATCTGTACACGTGTGTCATGTGTTAGATACAGAATGATCAAAATTAAAAAAAAAAAAAAAAGAAACGTAAAAGCGTTACAGATATACTAAAAAAGTTATTTCTGCATAAAATCACGCCTATAATACCCAGAAGAGTCTGGCAGTAGTGTATAATAAACACATTCTCCTTAAATGTTTAGGTCCATGTGATAGAGGGTAAGCCTATCGCCATCTACAATTTCCTAACGGTAAAATCCTCAAGTCATATTTTTAGAATCAAACACGAGACTTCGCAACAACTGGTAGCATACGCTAACCACAAGACCAATAAGCAAATCATTCATCGTTTCTATATTAAAATTCTATTTTGATTTATATTCATAATATTATCTCTAATACAAAACTTTCAATATCAGATGTATATTGTCTAAACTAATAAGATTTTGTACATTGATTTCGAAACCAATTTTGTTGTAAGTGGATTGTTTAGACGGCTACATCATCAAGCTATACATTCCAGTATAAGATGGTCTCGCGTTATATAGCCTTCTCGTGGGGTGCATGAAAGGAGCCTCCCCTAGTGACGTACACAACGATTCCGTACGTCCGGCGCACCCTGGGCAATTCGCGAGTTCTCCAAAGCGAATTGGCTAATCCTTTCACCACGATGACATTTTATTGATTTTATAGATTTATGCATGATTGTAATTGTGGCTATCAATGTTTATTACACTATTTTATCATTACTTTTATAATGAACAAATGAAATTGCTGAAATTGTTATTAATGTTATTTATGTGCTTATTTATTAGAAATTTTAAATTTGTTAAAAACAGTCGCATACAATGTAAAAATTGTTACTGAATAAATGAAATGAAAAATGAACATGAAATGATACCAAGTCAAAATAAAATTTGACTCAGCCATCGACACGACGAAGAAGAGATCCTTCTCGTAAAATGCGAGACCAGATTATACTGGAAATGAATAGGTTGCGGTGAACCCGTGTGTACAATAAATTAAATTATACATTTTGAGTTCAAGGTACTCTCTGTCCTCTGTCTTCATGTGACTATATCTCGAAATAAGTATATCTTTTATTTAAGGAATTTCTTGTCCATTATTTATGTATTGAGTTATTGGGTATTGTAAATAAATCAATATCACACAATGCTATCTAGATACTAATATCATCATCAGCCTAGATACGTCCACTACAGGACATATGACTGTACCTGCTACACTGAGGTCGCGGGTTCGATTCCCGCTCAAGACTAATCTTTGTGTGCATGAACATGGGGGTTTGTCTTGGGATGGGTGTTTCTATGTATAATAAGTATTTACAAAATAAGTTTATGTTTTAGTATCAGTTACTCTAGTACCCATAGTACAAGCTCTGCTTAGTTTGGGACTAGATGTGTGTAAGTATGTTGGTATAGGCCTCACCAATTGATTTCCACAGCGCGCAGTTTTGGACCGACTGAAACCAACGACGCCCCGCGATCTTGACAAAAGCGTCTGTCCATATCGCGGGGGGGCCGTTGGTTTTATATAATTTATAATATATATTAATATAATATTGAGGTAATATTTTTTAACTCTGAAACTAAGAGATTTTTAGGTGAAAATAGTGTTGAGATAGTTCAAGATCCCAGGGAAAAGATAGGCTATACTATCTAGGATCCAATATCTCTCTGGAGTAAACCGATTCTGATTCAAAGCAGTTTGAATTATAATGGAATTAAGAGTAGACTCCCGAGTGCAATGTTTTCATACTAACGTAATATGGGCTTAAATTCAATATTATAATAATAAATAGACAAATCACATCTAAAACATTTAAATACAGGTTTGTTCGTATCAAAATTGTTTTATTATTAATTAAGTTTCATACAAACGGAAAAAATATAATAATAATTTCAAAAAAAATGGGCGCTTACAAACATGCATTTTACTGTTTTAGATATGATTTGTCTATAAAAATAGATAAAAACTTAATAATATTAAAGTTAAACTCATATTACATTTGTATGGAAAACGGTCATCCAATTGTTCCTCCTAAAGTATAGTGGAGGGTCGATTCCAATTTAGCATAGCGACATCTTAAACTCTGCCAAGGGTATTTACGATACTAATGCAAGGTTTCTCACTCATTTTGTTAGATTACCGTTTGGATTTACTTACTGAAGGAGCTCGTGGCTAACTCCAGTACATATTTTTGCCCGCGCTCGCCACGGCTGCAGTCCAGATTGCAGATAATTATATGTATGTAAAATTTTCGGGCGTAAAACGCGTCGTGTAATGTGCATCAAGTTTTTTCATGGGATGAAACCGCCTCGTATCTTCCAAAGCCGCGAGGTTCTAATCCAAGATCCCACGATGAACAGTGTTAAATACGCAAACCACTAAGCTAATATGCAAGTTAATTTACTTGAAATATAATATTTACAAAATTATTTTTTAGTTAGTACGCCAGAAGCAATTACACTATCCAATGGTCCCAATGACAAGGCCAAATACACACATTCACTCACACAAGCATACCCAGTCTCAGAACAAATCTTTGCGAATCACACTAAGATTTGTCCTATGTGGGGATCGAACCCACAACACCAGTGCAGTGGAGAGCGGCGAGGCGACCGCTTAAACCACTACACCACACGTGCTTTAATGTCTCACTGCAAGGTCTCAGGTTCGATCATCGGGTCGGGCAAAATGTTATTTGGCACGTTTGCGACAGGCAATGCTCATTAGCAGTATGGAGTTGGATTTGTGAACGGTGGATGGCAATAGGCTTACCGCCTGTTGGACGAAAACAAGTGATATGTGGCTGTTATGCACCTCAGATAGACCCTACTGGGTAATCGTGTATCACCCAGGAGAGTGTAGGAGAGGTATACCTCATATATAACATACGTGTTATAAATAAATAAATAAATAAATATTTCACAACTCACACACAACGCCATCTAGTCCCAAACTAAGCAGAGCTTGTACTATGGTTACTAGGATAACTGATATACTAATACATATATACTTTTCTTTTGTAAATACTATTATACATAGAAACACCCAGACTAAGACAAACCCCAAGTTTATGCACACAAAGATTTGTCTTAAGTGGGAATCGAACCCACGACTTCGGCGTCGCAGGCAGGTACACTAGCCACTCCGCCATCCGGTCGTCAACAAATATGTTATATATAACATACGTGTTATATATATAACACCCAGAACTTATAGTGTTATGTAATGGGCATTTATAACCAATACCTACTATTTTAGCCCTGTTATTTAGATTCGACTAAAATAGCGGTACTATAGTCCTGCAAAAGTTTCGGAAAGTAGCCACGAGTAATACTTTAGTAAAACTTTGGAATTCCTTTCCAAAGTTACGGTTGCACTTTAAGGCTTTGCTATTTCACTTTGGAAATAGGTTTTCTTTGTGTTTTATTTTTAATTCTTAGTTTTTGATGTTGTTCTTGTTTCAATCTGAAGGAACAAAGATGTTTTTGTCGTGATTTTAGCAGAGTTATACATCCAGCGACATAACGCCCAGTTGAGTCAGCAAATATGACATAACATCACGTCTATATTAAAATAAAATAAAATAAAAAAAATACATAACATGTAAAGTCGTTTTTAATTCAAATTCAAATTCTTTTTTGCACACATAAAAAAACAGATGATAACATTAGTACTAAAGTTCATGTACAAAGGCGAGCTTAATTCAATATGAATTTTCTAACAGCAAACCTTTGAGACATAGAGGAAATAATGTTGGAAAGGTCAAGTCAAGTGTGTGTTTTAATATGATTTTTTCGCGTAAATTATGCATATTTAATACTAAGAACTGTCTATAAAGATTTGGACTTGAAGCGGGATTTAAACCTACGACTATAGGATGCCAGCCTATCGCTTTATCACTGAGCCATCCTAGCCCCGCTGCGAATCCACGAATCTTTTAACTATATGCATCGTCTTTCCAGACGCCTCGCGTCATCTATTGTACCTACACATTAGTGGGTAGCAATCAAACATGACTGATGTTACAATCAATATAAATGCATATTGATTTACCTTAAGGTACGTGCTGCTACTGAATATTTCTAGGCGAAAAAAACTTTTCTTTTCTTTGTCTGATCCGGGAATCTAACCCGAGTTATCATGGTGAAACGTCACGTATTATTAAAATAAACCACTTAAAGAACAGAACAGTTTTCGTTACCAAAATGAACAACACAATTTCGTTTCTAATATAATTAGGTAAATAACTAAATATTCCATCGATGACAGAGACAATTCATTGAAATAGACGGAACGCGACGAATACTAAATGAAGCGAACTTCGTGAACGCACCTGTATACCGTAATGTCATCGAGTCTCACTACTCGTGTTGTGTTGATTGAAATTTGTGAATAGCCAGCCAGAGGTATTGTGATATTTGCCAATATGTGACCATAATTTTACAAAAATCTGCTAAGTTTATTTCTAATGTTTGGTTCTTTTATTACAAAAATACTAGTGTATTTCAAACGACTGCAATATTAAGACTTTTGGTTGTAACTGCAGAGTCCAATCCTAACTTAAATCTGTTTTTTTTTATCTTAAATACATACATATATTAGTCGTAGAACTGATAACCGTTTATGTAAACGTGTTCTGGAGTGAAAACCACGTCAAGGCAGACGCCTCCCGGCAAGATGGCGCGACGATCTGCGTAAAATTGCTGGTAGCGATTGGATGCGTAAGGCACAAGACCGTGAACTTTGGCGCACCTTGGGAGAGGCCTATGTCCAGCAGTGGACTGCTACAGGTTGATGATGATGACATACATACATAACATCACGCTTATATTACTCAGAAGGGTTTGGCAGAGGGGTTAGGGGGTGCGCCTATCGCCATTCACCGGCACAATTCCACCTGCGTGCTGCTATTGTGAATCGGCTCGGAAATCGAACACAAGACAACGCGGTGAGAGGCGCATATGCTAACCATTTGACCATCGAGGCATGCGAAATAATATTTTTTTAAAGCTTACTTTGATAATTATATTCAATCTTTTTTACTAAACCCACATTAAAACCAACATTAATAAAACTATACAAAACTAAAATGTATAAAGCAAATCTTCACTAAACAGAAGTACTTATCTCTCGTAGAGTTGCACTGCCTTACTTTGTATGTGTTGACCGTCTGCTCCTTCGACAGTGAGAAATAGTTCTGCTGATGCTCTTTGACGGTTCACTTATACGTAGGGCTGTCTCAATCAGTTTCATCGATCAATTTAAAAAAAAAATAACATTTTGAATTTTAAATCGGATTCATTTGTTAATTTTTTAAGCCTTTACCCAATTTTGTTGGTTTCTGTTTCTCGTTTTACAGGTTCGGCTGAATATTAGCAATTTATATAGAGCCACTGCTATTAGACTTCAGCAACCCTGTACGGGGCAATAAATTATTCTTTGTTAGACTAGTTGTCAGACAAAATCCATATGACTGATGTCATTGACAACGTCAAGAAATGACACACTCGTCACTAATGTCAAAAGAGCGCTGCATCGCGATAGCGAAGTGTTCACGGCAAGTGTACATAAATACTAATTCCAAGACGCTAACTACTGTTGGACAGGTATCCGTCAGGCAATTTATTTATTTACTTACTACATATGTACAACATTACAGTTTTAGACCAAGACATAGAAAAAAAAACATAAAGATAAAGATAAAGATATATTTATTTGCTTTAAACATGTGTGGTCTACAGAATATTACATTCTATAACAGTTGTATTGGTGGTATGGTTACGTAACAACATGTTTTACCATGCAAGGCGTACAAATATAAAATTGATATGAATTAAAATTACACAATGTCAATATTAAGTATGCATCAGTATTTTAGTAAACATAAAATAATATTTGACAATAATCTGATAGAAGAAAATACAAACAAAAACAATACTTCACACGATACAAACAATACAATTAATAACAACAATTGATTATTTTTATAGCATTTAGCTATGCTTAGCAAATTATACTAAGAAACAGTTGAAAAAGATATGGGACCGGCAGGATTTGAACCTGTTGTTATAGTTAAATGCTATAGAAATAATCAATTAGAAGTTAAAGTAACGTACACGTTCATTCGTTATAACATTTGTGCTGAATGTAACTTCGCGATGTTGGTTTGTATCCTACTTAAGATAGACTGAAACAAATGGATGAACGTGACGTCAGGAAATTACGTATCATACAGTTGAGAAATTTAGGGTTCTGGTAAGAGGCGACCGTAGCTGGATGGCTAAAGCGGCTGCCCGGTGTGCAGTAAGGTTGCAGGTTCAAATCCTGCCGGTCCAATATCTTTTTCAACTGTTTCTTAGTAATATTTCGTAAGCTTTTCAAATATCGGCAACCCTAACTAGCCTCACCATATTTATCTTCAGTTTAAATAAAATGCACTTTTGAGTACAAAGGGGTCTCAAATAAATGGATTTTGATTTGAGAGAGGTTTGAGCAAGTCTGTAGTCGACGTGCCATTCATCATTTTTATATTAAAAGTGTATTTTGTTTTACATTTCGAATATCAGATGTATACTGGCATCCGGACGCGGTTTGGCTCGCGATTATGTCGACAAAAAGTAGCGTTGGTTTCTTAAGAGGTCTCATTCGACAGGGTCCTATTTTTATTTTTATATTTGATTCAATAGTTACTATACAGTGGACAAACGAGGATTTTGGCTTGCCGAAATTACGTATTTTGTAAGCCTTAATTCAATTACTACAACTCAGCGAGAGATAAGACAATACTATAGCCAGATTTTGAAGCAGTTTTATTTTTTATATGGGAATTCTTTTTCTTATGTTATCTACAATTCCGAATATAGTTCTGTAGAACAATATCCATGAAGACCAATGTCTATTCTATCAAGAAAACTCATAAAATATCATAACATCACGCCTATATTACCCAGAAGGGTGTGGCAGAGGTGTACAACACCCATATTTCACCCTTTATGTTTAGGTTTACTTACTATCGACGATTTATAGTTAGCCTTTCTCGGTGTTATAGGGTATCAAACACAAAGCTATTTTGCTTAATCGGTAACACTAGTACAAAATCACTGGCAGCTTTTTACTCAAATAGCATTTGAATTTCATTTGGAAGTCTCTGTGTCTCAAATTCCTTGAACTTTAATTTGATACCCATATTACTAGGGTAAGAAAAAAACACATACTTCCCCCCCATTTTTCATTTCCTAAGTCATTACCACTGAATGAATTCAATGACATCTCATTTGTCAAAAATTGTTCAGCTGGTTAGTCTGTAGGGCGTGCCACAGAAATGGACATACATACGCTTGAAAAATAACCCTCTTTCTGACGCAGTCGGGTAAATAAAAGCTATAGATATTATAAACCTTCAAACCTATTTTGGCTTTACAGCCTTATAATATTAAGCAATGGCTACACAGTAACGATAAACGTGGGTAAAACCGCAGGTGTTTACTAGTTTCTTTATAAACTTCTACTTATATTCCACAATACAGTGCACATAAAATCGGTATCCAATGATTCGGAACGTAAATACTTGTTCAGATTGAGCGTTACGGCTCCTCTGGGAGTCGTTTCTAATGACAATACATTTGCATCGACTGCTACTTATATGCAAATGGTGACTATTCTACTGTTAACAACAGTTGTGGAATCATTTTTAATGGACTGAATCAAACTCAATAAATGTAGGTACATGGAAATTGTAGAAAGCTTATAGGGGAGTGTTAGCTACCTTTGATCGTTTTTAGATTCGAGTAAAGCCGCGGTTAAAACATAGTTTTCTTGAAAATTATTTGTTGTTCGAAGAATTTAAAATATCTGGTAGCACATCGATTTGCGCCAAATATAGAAATTGAAATTTGATGGCACTATATGAAAGAAATTTGTCATTGTCTTTCGAAGGACTGATATAATGTCTCTGTTACTATGAAATATCACTGTAAACAATGGAAGCTGGATATCTTTTGTTACAGTAGGTAAAGATTTCCGAAAATATTATTCTACGCCCACAGCGAACGAACGTGTAATCCACCTGATGGTAAGTGGAGTACAGCCCATGGACATCAACAATCCACAAAAGCAGATTATAGATGCGTAGCTGCAGCTGAGGACTACGGTGTTATGCCTCATGTGGCAGTAATTTCAGGGCCTGATCTCACCACCAAACCGGAACACAGTAATGGAAGCACTACTATTTGGTGGCAGGTTAAAGGTGAGACGGTGGTGCTGCCGCCCTCGAGCTCATTCACAAGAGCTCTACCACCAGTAGAGTAGAATATATTCTAAATGTGCTTCCAGACCGCTAGCACTCACTAGTTATGTATAGTTACAGGTTTGATTATAAATCCAGTGTGGAAAGTAATCGAGCATTAATAGAGAGAGCACTAGCCCAGCCTGGTGGACTATAGCCTAACCCTTCTCATCATGAGAAGAGGCCCGAGCCCAGCAGTGGAACATGTATTAGACAGGGCTGTTATTATTACTACAGTGCGCAACCTGTACTGATACAATTAGTTTTTTTAGACGAATTACAATACTAAGGTCCAGTTTCTAAGTTGCTGGATAGATCTTATTTGACCCATAAAATATAACCTGACTGAATTTAAAAGTGACACAGGATACACTTGAAAAAATAATGCTGTCACTTTCTATTTATAAGTGTGTTTTTTGTCAAGGTTTATCTACCACCTGTGAAATTGGGACTAATCAAAATTAAAAATAATATATATACCAACAAATGCTTGTCAGTCTAAAAGGCAGTTTGTAACATAATGCCCGATACCTGCCACGTTACACCAGTACAACATAACTAGTGAAAGAACTTCTAACATCTTCATAAGTGAAGTTTTACAATTACCATCAAAGAAAAGAACCGTCGAATCACATTTCCATTCAGTTTTAAATCCACATTTTAAAGTAATATTCCTCCATTTTTTAGTTCTCATTCCACTCTTCAATCAGGTTCAATTCTTCAGTAAAAATATTATGACTGGATTTTAAGTCTGTTTAAATCACTAGAAGCTTTTATTAAAATTGCATTGGAGTCTACTTTTGAATTTGATTTGTTAGTCTATTATTATCTTTTGGAGCTTGTGGCTAAGTCTAAGGCGCACAGTCCGATCGATCTAAAGGTTAAGCAATATAAACCATGATCGGCCGTGGATGGGTCACCATCATAACATTACGAGTTTTTCCCGTGCCTCGAAGTGCACTTAAAGCCGTCGTCGGTCTGATTGCCATTAAAGATCTATGGTAGTCGTCACGAGTAGACAAAGGCCTAACTAGTCTAACAAAGAGAAGCGTATCGCCTCGTACTGGGTACGCTCTGATGGCAGTCGCTCCATGTAAAATACTGATACTCAGCTACATCCTAGACTAGCTTGGAAAATGAAGAGTCGCCTATTAATCGGCAAAATCACTGCCAGCTTTTTACTGAAATAGCATTTAAATCTGATTTATAAGTCTCAGCGTCTCAAATCGTTTGTTCTTTCATCAGATAACATAAGTGGAACAAATTTACCAAATCTCAATACCTCAAAATTATTTTTCTATACCATCTTTTACTACCACTCAATTTTCAACCTTATCTAAATTATTGAAGGTTTAAATTGGCGTAGCTTCTTTGTTATTCAAACTAATATATTCCGTGGATGTAGCGACTATATTCGAAACGGCTCCTATGAATATCTGAGTTCTCTGTTAGTTCGGAATAGCTTCGATTTATTTAATTCTGAATACCTATATGGCTGGACGACCCAAGTGGAATATTGACCTCAATTTGTTTGCTAGACTATGACTGCGGTTTTACTTGACAAGGGTTTGGTTCCACCGAAGCGGAGGAGAGAGGAGGTGTGAGAATATCCAAGGTTTCGTTACCGAAGCTAAGTAGAGAGGAGATGTGGCAAGAACTAAAACTGATTGGTTATACAAACATATCGTTTCTCATCTCCGCTTCAGGGTACGTTTAATTGATGCGGAGTTGAGAGGAGCGGAGCATAATCATATGGAACATAACATAACATCATGCCTATTTTAGCCACAAGGGTGTGCCAGTGGTGTACAATACCCATATTTTACCTTTTATGTTTAGGTCGCATGGGATAAGGGGTGAACCTTACGCCATCCACCGGGCACAATTTCAACTCCGTGCTGCTATTGTGAATCTCTTGACGGAAAGTTTACAAATAACACGTAATAACATCTATGATTTTCTTTAATATTTGTTTGTGGTGTTTTTAATGTGACATGACATGTCTGTCTTGAAAATTTTGATAAGTTATAAAAAGTTTAAAATATAAATAATTGACATTAAATATTGCTGCTGTTATTTTTTAACAGAAAAACCTTTTATTTTCTCTACCTAGGACAAAGCCGCGAGTTTTTTTTAAAAGCCCACTCACCCTCACTACACTCCACCCCGCTCCGCTTACACTGTACCTATTGCTTTGTTTTGAAGCACTGTAATGGGCTAATACGGTCTGTTTCAGTGGAAACCAAGCTTTATATACGGATTAATTCCCATGTTAGTTCGTGTTTCGCTTACTGTTTGCTGTTTTGCAGTTGTTAGTTAGAGTTGAACTCAAACACAACACATGCTTAGTTTTTCTCGAGCTGTAAATTAGTTTGTAGTATTTGTTCTTTGCTATACTAAAGTGGTGTGCAGATGATCGCAGGTTCAAATCCTGCCGGTCCCATAATTTTCCAACTATTTCTTAGTGTAAGCATAGCTAAATTCTATAAAAATAAACAATAAGAAGTTGAAATAACGTACGCGTTCCTTCTTTACAACATTTGTGCTGAATGTAACTTTGCCATGTTAGTTAGTATCCTACTCAAGATAAGTGCAAATGGATGAACGTGACGTCAGGAAATGACGTATCATACAGTTGAAAATTTTAGGATTCTGGCAAAAGGCGACTGTAGCTGGTTGATTAAAGCGGCTACTCGGTGTGCAGAGATCGCAGGCTTAAATCCTGCTGGTCCTATTTTTCAACTGTTTCTTAGTATATACTTAAGTACATTATTTGTGATTTTTTTATAAGACATATTATTATCTTTTTGTAGCAAACTGACGTGTAGTTTATCTGACGGTTAGTGTTAACTACAGCTTATGTACATCAATGATCCACCCACAATAACAGATTGTATATGCGGCTCTTTAACTAAGGATTAAGATGCTATATCTCATACGTGTCCGTGAATATAGGGCCTGATCTCACAACCAAACCAGAACACAGTAATGTTTAATGTTGAAAATGTTGATAAATTATAATGCTTGTGTAGGTGATAGATACAAAGTAGGTCGTATTTGTAATACTCGTTAGGAATTTACTAATAAACCATTAATTGATCATCAGAGAACAACTCAGAGAAATAAACCAACCGGAGACGTTATGGTCATGGACGATTACGTCAGGTGTTCCCTAATGTGGCAGAGTGCCGCTCTTGCACGTCAAATAAAACTAGTTGTCATATCCAAAGATTTGACACTAGCGCGGCGCAATGTACCCCCCCAGCTCTCCCATATTTGTTTTTAAGTTTAAGCTTACTACATAAAGGTTATCTCATTGCAATTAAATCGATAAAATCGATGTAGGCTTATAAAAAAGACTTCGTGTCGCCTTAACGAAATAAATTGAGTGCACGGTTGGCGTAGCGGTTAAAGCGGTCGCCTCGCCGCTTTCAACTACGCTGGTGTTTGTGTTCGATCCCCACATGGGACAAATCTTTGTGTAATTCGCAAAGATTTGTTCTGACTCTGGGTGTGCTTTGTGTATGTAAATGTATGTTTGTGAACACCCCCGCGACACAGGAGTTATTCCTAGTGCAGGCGTCGTTTAAAAAAAAAATCTATGATGTTTTACCGTAGTTGCTATGTAATATTTTTTTGCTTATTTCTCGATATTCTCACTAATAACTTTACTATTAGGAGCTGATCAAAAGCCGACAAAGCACAAATCATTATTAAATAGGTTCACACGTTTTCGGTATAAATACCTATATAATAATAATAATATATTTAAAAGATATTTTTTATATATAATAAATATCTATCGTTTAAGTAACTACCTCGATGGTCTAGTTGTTAGCGTATATGCCTCGAGGTTTCAAGTTCGATTCCCGAGTCGGGCAAAGTGTTATTTGGAAACTTTCCGTCAGGCAATTCACCTGTAGGTTGTTAAAAATTGAAATTGTGCCCGGTGGATGGCGATAGGCTCATCCTCTATCCCATGGGACTTGAACATATTAGGTGAAATGTGGGTGTTGTACACCTCTGCCATACCCATCTGGATAATATAGGCGTGATGTTATGTCGTGTTATCAAAAACATTTTTTTAAAAGGCAGAGAGCATTTTATAAATTAAGATTGCTCAAAGATTTCTTTGCAAAATAAGAATTTCGAAATGTTTTCCCGGAAGCCGTAGGTGAAAGTTCCTAATGAATAGAATATTACGAAACAAAGGCGAAAAACTTACGCGTAATTTTGTTAAGCTGATTTAAATCACAAAGCACTTGGTAAGGAAGGTATTTGCATATTCGCAGAGTACATGTTTTATGTATAACTACCAGTTTCATCTATATAAAATGTTACTGCACCACTCCTATGTATTGCAGCGTGATGTTAAATATATTATAACTTTACACGTTAGTTGTGCTATCTAAAACAAAAGAATTTTTATAAATTTAATCTGTATATTCTGAGATTAGCGCATACATACAAACAAACTCTTGCTTTATTTAAAAATATGAAAGATAATGTTTTCATTTTGCTCACAGGATTTGAAGCTATGTAAGGCACAAATGAACGTAATTGCGCTTTGAAAAACGTCAAGTAAGGCTGCATATCATGGCTGCATGCTGTATTTAATAATTATGACTTACTAGCACACAGATGTCTGAACTAGCGCTCATATTTTCAAAGGCTAGAAAATATTTGAAATGCGGAAGGCCGCAAATAGTTTACATTGCTGTATTTAAGTGTTGATGATATAAGGTATAAACATTACTAGAACATCATACATACCAATATTACACAGAATGATGCGGCAGAGGTGTGTAACTGCCACATTATCACGTCCCGTGTGGCGTTCCCCTTCCATTAGGCACAAGCCCAAACTCTATGCTGCTATCCATCATAATAACCAAAAAATATTTTTGCCCAACCCGACATCAAACTCGAGACCACGCGGTGTCAGATTACATACGCTAACCACTAGAACGGAGCAGTAATACCTACAATCCATCCCTAGTAGGAAATAGATATCATATCTACTCGCTAGTAGTAATACTATCTTCGAATTGACTCTCAAAACGTGAGTGGAATGATAAATATGTGAAAACATTTTTTAGTACAAAATACGATAGATGCCTTGTAGTTAACGGTAGCTTGTTGCTCTAGTAGCTAACGTTAGTGATTTTTTACCACGAAATCTCAGGTTCGATGCTCGTAAAAGTATTATTTGGGAGACAGAAAATTAACAATAAAAGTACGGAGTCTGGAATTTTGTTCGTCGGATGGCGATAGGCTCACCTCCTATCAAGGTGAAGTATGGGTGTTATTCAGCTCTGACATACCCTTCTGGGTAATATAGGCGATCTAAAAATTTACCGCATACCTATCCTTAACAGTAAATAGATACCGCCAGGCGTATTTAAATGTCTGTCAATCAAATATCAACCGTATTTATATACAAGTAAAGACGTACACAAATTTTGAAATCGACCGTTTCCTTTACAGAATCGCACCACGTATCTACTCGCTGGTAGTAACACTCTCTCGAATCAACTCTTAAAGCGTGAACGGAATGATAAATAGGTGGAAACACTTTTACTACAAAACACTATCGTTTATTGTTAACTTGACATTTAGCAGTTTATTGCAAATTTGCATGTTGATTGGAAGTTGAAAAGTATTTCAGTTAAAGTCAGGATTAAAAAAAAATATTTTTTTATTAGCCTTGATATAACAGAAGTTATTTATACAGGGTGTGAATGACATCGTTACGAAGCCGCTTACCAGTTATTCAAAACATGATTTGAAGACCATTGGTGCAAAAAAAACACCGGAATTTTGCACTAGGGGTCTCATACTCATGTACTGAATCATTGGTGCTTCGCCACTAAGTGATTTGTTTTGTATTGAATTTTGAAATTATTATTCAAGTTTTTGCTTTTAAATTTATCAACCATTTTTAAATAAATCATTATTTATTTCTCTATTGCTTTGAAAATTGAGTTAAGCTCGTCTATATTATTGTTGTGTTTGTATGTGTTTTTCTGATAAAATTTTGTACAAAAAAAGGATCAAAGTAAACTTAACTATTTTATTTTTCTCTGCTTAAACTTACAAATAAGGTTCTGTAATCATCCTCTGGGTACGGAGCTCTTAAAGTAACTTAGTAAGCCATGAAATTAAACTTAAATAACTTTTAAGGTTTTTAATATAAAATTGATCGAGTTTTATATTTGTATTGTTATTTAAATACGAAATAAAAGCACTGTACTAATGTAAAGTATACTTTAGATTCAAACAAAAACAATTTCTTTTCTTAGAAATAATAAAATCAAATATTACTAAACGCAGACTTTTCGCCCAAAAACTTTTTACAAACAAAAAGCCTTTTCTCTCCATTGTACAGTCGGCCAATGAGTTAGGTATGCAGGGCAAAAACTTCTAAGTCATAGTAAAGACTTACGACACCAGTTATGGATAAGTGAGTTATATATATCTAAATAGTGGATATATTACACATATTAAATATGAAATACAAACTTGCATATCTATTGCAGTCAGTTTTTACTATGGCGTAAACATTATTAGATTGTCCCTCCCACGAGCATATGAATTTAGGTCTAGCTTTCCAGACTATTTACTACATACATACAGAAGAGGTGCGCAACCCTCACATTTAACCTTTTATGTTTAGGTCCCAAGGGTAGGGGGTGAGCCTATCGCCATTCAGCCGGCACAAATTCAACTCAATGCTGCTATACCTGATGAAAAATTCCCAAATCACACTTTGCCCGACCCGGGCATTCAACCCGAGACCTCGCGGTGATAGACGCATACGCTAACCACTAGACCATCGAGGCTGACTATTTAATACCTTGCAGTTAGAGCCTTCATATTACTAGACAGGTCAAAGTCAAAGTCAAAGTCAAAGTATTTATTTGTAAGCATAGGTTAAAAGGTGTTACAGAAATACATAATGTTCAGCCATGTTTTGCCTTAAGCGTACAAATATAGATAATAATATTAAAATAAAAATAATGAAACAATAAATTTGAAAATCGGACATAATAGCTCATGCAGTTGGTGTGTGACCCAGTTAATTCACTATATCTTAATATTTTTATCATTTAAGTATTCAGTTATCGTGTAATATCCCTTTTTCGTTAATATGTCAAGAAGTGTTTTTTTAAAAATGTCAAATCTATTAATTTCTAGTAAGGTCAACGGTAAATGATTGTATATTCTTGGGGCCATACCCAGTAAATTAGCAGAATAGATGGCCTTCCTATGCTGTTTGGCACGTATTTTATATTGATGGCGAGTGTTAGACAAATTTTCAAATAAGTGAAGATTTCTTTTTACAAAAAGCACTAATTCAAATACATATAAAGAGGGAAACGTTAAGATTTTTAGGTCTACAAAGAACGCTTTACAGCTATCAGTACTTTTTAGTCCACACATAGCCCTTACACACTTTTTTTGCGCCTTGAAAATAAGTTCCCTATCGGGCGAGTTACCTCAATGTCGATGAGACATATCCATGGTAAGCTGTCTTTAATGCTGCTTTGTCTACTACTTTGGCAAGGTTATAGAGTGCATATGAATACTGACTAAGCCTTTTACAAGTATTTTCAATGTGATTTTTCCAGTTCATATGTTCATCCAGCCAAATACCTAAAAATTTTGTGTGATCTATATTAGTTATGTTTGTCTTATCGTAATGAATGTCAAGATTAAATTTATTCGTCCTTTGTCTAAATTCTATAATTTTAGTTTTATCAAGATTTATATGTAGATTATTTGCTTTCAACCAGTCAATTACTATTTTAAGATTATGGTTTATTATATTTTCTAGATCTTGTTCATTCTTTCCACTAAAAACTACCGTGCTGTCATCAGCAAACAAAACCATCGGATACTCGATAATTTTAGGCATGTCGTTGATGTAAATAATGAACAACAACGGACCGAGCACACTGCCCTGAGGTACACCAACATTAGTTTGATAAGGTTCTGACATATAAACCTTTTCAGTTTGAGAGCTTGGGCATATTTTATTAATATGTGTTATTTGGGTTCTGTCACTCAAATAAGATTTAACAAGTTGTAATACAATCAGGGTTGACCTTCAAAGATATTGGGACATGTTTTGGATAAGATATTAATTCTTAGTGATATTTGCATCTATATATGCATTATCATATGCCGGTCTCGTATTTAATATGTCTGTGTATGTACTTTGTCAAGAGTGGGTCACTATTATATATATATATATAAAAATCTCGTGTCATGATCGGCTTGACTAATCGAAATGACTTTTGTGGAGATATATCAACTAATCTAATAATATCAACTATTCTCAGACCTACCAGCTCTGAGAATAGTTGATATTTTTTGTACCGCTAGGTAAAGGTCGACATAATACGCGGATGGATCCGTGGGCAACAGTTCTGTTAGTAGCCCATAAAATTATTCAAAACATTTCGCCCGTGTTAATATTAACCCAAACAATTCAAATTGTTTACAAAACCCAGCCACACACAGTTATATTTATTCAATTTCAAAATCAAAGCTGGTCAAACAAAATCCGAGGCTTGAAAAAGAAGCCTTTGTATTCAAATGTTGTACAGCCTTAAACGCAAAGCAAACGTTTTAAACGCAGGCCCGGGTTCGATTCCCGATCCGCTTTTATTGTTTGTGCTTGTCTGAATACTAAGTAGTTCCCCTATGGTTTGTATTTTTCAGGTTTTAGCCTAAATCTAGGGTTGAAAGGAGGTAGGATTTCTTGAGCAAGGTTGGTTAGGATTTTATTTTCATTTTATACTTTATATAAGTACTTTTTAAATTTATTAAAAAAAGCTGCCTTGATGGTTTGTCGATTAATTTTGTCTCTTATCTTTTTTTAAAGTTACAAATTCCTTCTTGCCTGGGCAAATCCTGCTGTTTTCATCTTCTAAATAAAAGGATTGAACGGCATTTTCCAAGAACTCTATATGTAACACATACATAACTTTACGCCTATTTCACCCAGAAGGATGTGGCAGAAATGTATAATACACACATTTCACCTTTTATGTTTTATTTTTTAAATGATGAAGGAATAAATCGTCATCTATCCGACCCAATTCTAGACTCCTTGCCACCACTGAGAATTGTATTACAAAAAAAAAAGAAATTCCCTTTTTGCCGCCCAGGAATTGAATCCAAAACCTTATGGTGTGTAGTCACATACAAATAATATTATAAACAATGACTCTACACTATACATAATATTATACATGCCCCACATCTGGGCTCTGGCATCTTCTCACGATGAGAAGGGTTAAGCGATAGTCTACCATGCTGGCCAAGTATGAATTGGTAGACTTCACACACCCTTGAGCGCTTTTTAGACACGCTCAGGCATGCAGGTTTCCTCACGATTTTTTTTCACCGTTAGTGAGCGATAATTTATATTATTAAAACACACATATCTACAAACAGACAAATCTCCACGATTTATTGACAGAGGTGTGTGCCGTGTGTTTGAACCCGAGACCTTTAACGTATCAGTCCTACAGTTTTGTATCCTACTTAAGATAGGAACAAATGGATGAACGTGACGTCATGAAATGACGTACCATACAGTTGAGAAATTTAGGGTTCTGGTAAGAGGCGACCGTAGCTGGATGGCTAAAGCGGTTCAAATCTCATATTAACACTTTGTCCGACCCGGGAATCGTACCTTTGTTCTCTAGAATATCATCATCGTAACTTGATGAAAACCACATGACAAATATACACTTTCAGACAAAAAAAGAATTTCTCAAATCGGTTCAGGCGTGTTCAAATAATCGGGAAACAAACATAAAAAAGAATACAATCGAATTGAGAACCTTCCCCTTTTATGAAGACGGTTAAAAATACCTTCAAACCACAAAAAAAAAACTATTTAAATAACTACCGCAAAGAAAACGCCAAGAAAAATCATACATTTAAAATGTTAAGCTTCGCTACAAATTCTTGAAGCAAGAAAATGTGCATAAATTATCCTCGTATCTTATTTAATTCATTTTATGAGGAGATTCTGCAGCGCTCTGCAAAACTATGGAGTGACTCAAGTAATTAGAGCGGAGATAAAGAAAACCGCAAAAGAAACATCTGATAATGTAAAAACTCATTTGTTTAATTAAATTTGTAGCTCGTTTATAAAAAAAATAAAGTTATATATAACATAAAGACCAATACCAACTCCAAACTCAAAAAAACTTAAAGTTATATGACATAAACATAACATTACGACTATATTACCTAGATGGGTGTGGCAGAGGTGTACAACACCCACACTTTATATGTTATGTTTAGGTTCCATGGGATAGGAGTTGAGCCTATCGCCATCCACCGGGCACAATTCCTACTCAGTACTGTTATTGAGAATTTCCTGACGAATAGTTTAAAAACAACACATTTACTTTTACCATATATGAATATATATAATACATACATAATAACAACATAAATATATAATAATCAATTACCATATTCATAGACGCAATATTTCTTATATCAAACAAATATCATTATTTCACATACAAAATACATAAGCGTGACGTCATGCTTATGATTGGAGCGTTCTTTTATTAACGTGGACCAGTCTTATGTCAAAAATTAGACAACGGGTCTAAATCGCGTAATTATTATAAAGGTAAATAAATACCTATGAAAAATGTTCTCAAATCGCGAAAGTTTAAAAACATATAGTGAACAAGTCTGTTATTAACGTGAATTTAAAATTATATTATCTCAGGAAGTTCACGTGATTAATGACATCAAACAGTTATCTAGCCAATTTTAGTATCTATCTTATTTCACCTCCAAACGGCACACAATAGTGCAAGCATAACTATTTAAATATGGCCGCTAGTTAATAAAAGATGGGAGCTTGCACATTTTCATCCGATTCATCTCTAAATAAAACAGCTTTTCAGTTGAATATCCCATCTTCACTTACAATGCAGCGCTACAATATGTGTGCGTTCAGAAGTTTAAAATTGTGCTATCTTGCCATTAGTATGCAGAACCCGCCGGCAAGTGATAAATTACACGCCTGGCACGTGAGCTCTATGATGCATTCATATCGAGTTTTTAGGGTTCCGTTTCTAGATACTGTAGTTTCATGTTGAAAAATGTAGTACAAATTATTTTTGATAAATGCCAGTGCTTTACAGAGCTTTTATTTTAATTAAAGATTAGCAACTTTTTTCATTTGAACATTATACATTAGGCTAACTAACTTATGATGTTAATTGACGAATTTCTTACGTTCAGTAGGCCAAGCAATTATGCATGCAGGGTAAAAACTTCTACGTCATAGTGAAGAATAACTACACTGGTTCTTTCGATGCATGTATGTGTATATTATTGCATTTAATTTTAGCCCGTATTGCCCCACTGGAGGGCAAAGACCTGCATACTCTCTTTCCACCTCTCCCGACCTAGAGCCCATTCTATTTATATACATACACAAACAAACACAAACATAACATTACGTCTATATTACCCAGATGGGTGTGGCAGAGAGGTACAACACCAACATTTCCCATGTAATGATTTTAGGTTCCATGGGATAGGGGGTGAGCCTATCGCCATTGACCGAACACAATTAGAACTCCGTGCTGCTATTGAGTTTTTCCTTTCTAAAACTTTGCCCGACCCGGGAATCGAAACCGAGGCCTCACTGTGAGAGGCGCATACGCTACCCACTAGACCAACGAGGCATTCATATAAATTTATATATTATATAGTTATAGAATACCATATAGAAGCCAATATGAGAATTTTTCGTCATCGTCTAGTAAAAGTCACTTTACCGACTGTCAAAGTCAAACATAAATCATATGCAAATATAAATCTATTATGATATTACTTTCTACCGAACCATCTTCTAAATAACAGTGGTGCCAGAGAAATATGCTGCTGTACTCATTCAAGATGGCCGACGATTTTATACTTAGCCTATAATTGCAAATAATACTTTGCGTATCATCTATTTGTTTTAGACGATGCTGTTAAATTGTTTAGGTTTTATCGAGAACGGACAGAAGATTTGTTATAAAACGGGATGTACTTTTAGTATACTTACAATTTAAAAAGCTAGGTCTAGAAATAGTAAATCCTGACAGCTCTGTCAATGTTAACACAATCAAATCCCGATATTTTAATCCCGATATTTTAACTTAAATACTTATTCCATTCCACAAAGTGAAAGCAAATTGATTTTACTTGAAATGTCTGAAACCGTTGGAGTGTCAGTTTTCATGCAACGCTGAATTGTTGCGAACGGGGAACGATGAGAGACATAAGGTTTTATTTAGAACTAGCTATTGCACGCGGCTCCACTTGCACGGCATTTAGACTAATTATATAATTATCTAATTTATTTAGACTAATTATTCTATTAGTAAAATTTAAATGATAATCCGTTAAGTAGGTTTTTAATTTTATCGTGAACAGAAAGACGCGGCAGAAGACTTTTCTTTTATAATGTGTAAGAATAGGACGACAAAAAAGTGAATAAAGTTTTTTTTTTGATAAATAAATAACCTTGTAGCTCACTTGATAGTTAGTGGTGCCTTAAGTTCATAATCAAACTAGCAAATTCTCAAATGTCACTAAGAAAATAAGTAGGACGGTGGGGGAAATCATTCCACCATTCATACTCTTTAAAGGCAGATGAAATATGAGGTTACGGTGTCTCCTGCCTTGAATTCGATCATAAGACCTCTACCACCAAATAAACTTAAAATATCTGAAACCTGCCCCACCCTTTTGGATAATTTAGGCGTGAAGTTATTTTATGTCTGAAGCCATTAGCTTGCACATCGGGTTTACATGCAGCGCTGAATTGTTGTGAATAGAAAAGGAAGGGCATATTTTTGGATAGAGACCCTCATATGTATTTCATAAATGGAATCATACGAAACTTGAATTTCTGTCATTCAAATATCGACCGTATTAATATTGAGATAAGGATGCACAACATTTTCGAAATTGTTAGTTTCTCTTACAGAATCACGTCACGGGAATCTGTTTGAATATTATGCTGAAGTAAACATTAATGAAAGTTAACGAATATAGTACAGACAATTTGTGCCCATCTTTTTCAAAGATATGAGTTAACTTAAAATATCTGGAACCTTATTTAATATGGAATCATAAATTCACAAACAAAATTTTAACGTCATGATAAATTAATTTAATAATTTAGGTCAAAATCAAATTACTCATTAGTCTGTAATTTTATATCTATACTAGATTGTAATTTATATGAAGTATCTAATTGTTTATAAACATTATAAAATAAAATAATAAAGCCTATAACCTTAAAATTTTTTGCTAATGAGTTATGTTATGCTAATAAGTTACAAACAAACAACATTTTCAGTTTGAGTGCACGCTTGGCGTAGCGGTTGAAGCGGTCGCCTCGCCGTGTTGTGGGTTCGATCCCCACATGGGACAAATCTTTGTGTGATTCGCAAAGATTTGTTCTGACTCTGGGTGTGCTTTGAGTGTGTGAAATGTATGTTTGTGAACACCCACGCGACACAGGAGTTATTCCTATTGCGGGCGTCGTTTAAAAAAAAAAGTCTTTTTTGGTTAGGAATAAATGCGAGCTAGTTACACTTTTAGTTACGTCGTGTCTACTGTTGTGAACATAACTCATTGACCGTAACCTTGTGGTATCTTCAGCATTTCTCATTTACCCACGGCTCACAATCAGCATGCGGTAACCACCACACATCTAATTACTAATTAATCTGTCTCACACTCCAGTTCTGTTCCGCACAGAGACCACACAACTGATTAGGCCGGTACGTTGTAATTAGTACTTAAATGGAATTCTAGGCGATCTAGATTGAATTGGTTACACTGTAACCAATTGAATTATAACTGTACTGTAACCATCCCAAGTAGCAATCAAATGTCCTTAAAAGGTATTGTAGATATCTTGAAGGCAAGTAGACGAATTCCAGCTGTTGCCTTGGGTAAAACCAATATGTCCCTCAAGATATCTTGAAGATACACTCCAAGAATCAGTTAAGTAAAAGTGGGCACAGATTTTAACACTTAGTTAAGAAAGAGTTAATACTACTCTTTAGATAAACTTAAACCCTACTTAAGAATGTGGTTTTGCAGAACTCTAAACACTGATTTCAAGATATCTTGTAGGTTGACTTCAGATCATAAAATAGACTTAAAGATATCTACAATACTTAATTAAAACTATCAATATTGAATTGCAGATATTCGATCTTCACCTAGTAAAGTAAACTTTAAAACTTATTTTGCTTTAAAGTGCGTTATGTAACTTTATTTTAGAAAATATGGTGAACTTATAAATTATTACAAAAACTGTTTTAAGATTAATGAAAATGGCGATTAAACAACAAATTTTTATGTCTAATAAAGGCTATCAAAAGGCATTGAATGCATTGGAAATTTAAAACGCATGATTATTTCTCGTGTCAAATCTATAGATAGTGCTATAAAACACACGGGCTTTTAAAATACTAGAAAATAAGCAATACAATTTAGTTATAAAATATTGCAAAAAAAAAAATTGTGCTTTTAGTGCATAGTTGTTATTGTTTCTATGAATATGTAAGATATTAATATAGTTATAATGACTTTAACATAAATACAAGTTCAATCTACTTTAGTTTTTGATTAAGTGTTGTGGTAAAATGTTTTATTACTTTTGTCATTTAAGAGAAAAATGGCGTTAATTCTTAATTTTCCTAACGAAGCAAGATTTTAGACTAAATTGATTTTGTAAGGTTAGTTCAGACATAGTAAAGACAAATAACATTTGAAGTAGCGCTAGTTAAGAATTAATATACTTAACTTATATTAAAAACTGTATTGGCGAAGTGCTATTTAATTCTTGGTGGTATAAAGTGATTCTAAAGTTTGATTTAGCTATGACCAGATTAGGTACGTACGTTACTTAATATTTTCTTAACTTGTCTTCACTATTCTTTTTTATTTTATGGTGTAAACAAGTTTATGCAAGATAGACTAGTGAATATTATCTAATTAATAAGTGTAGGTAAGTTTAGTACCTAATGTTTAAATTCCAGTAAACATCAGAACACAAGGATTTAAATTCAACAGTAAGTAAGTGATGTTAAATAACTATCCAATCGCCATTTATTTAGAATTTTAGCGGATTCCCAAGCTCAGCAAAAAATATTAACACCTATATTTAATAACTTCTGTTCTGCATAGTTGATAATCTTGACGTGCCAATACCAAATAGCTTTTTAGTATCTCTTGATCTTATTTATTTACCTACTATTGTTCTTTACGCCATCAACTAGGAACTAAGTTTAACATCGGCTGTTTAATTTTTGTGTGTATAATTATTTATTATATACCTATATATTATAATTCAAAGTGAAACTAAATAAAAGCTTGTAAAACATCAACTTTTAAAAAGATCATTCACATAAACTTAATGAATTATTGAATTATATAAGTAAGTATAAAAGAAAGATAGCGGGCTCCTAAACACATAACATGATGAACCATAATATAATTATATACCTGCCAATAAATTACGTATTTTCAATTTTTGCCCACAAGCCCAGGCATGAAGGCTGAATGGATTAATAAATGCATAGGTCACTACCACACACTACCACATTGAATAAAAAATATAAAGAGCATTTGGTAGGTATAAGAAAAATAAAGTTAGTAGCTGTCACTTACTTTTTATCGCAATTTTATTCTTATAACATAATTATTTATTTCAATGCCATTTTGCATAATTTCCTTCATTTCAGTTACGAAAGGTTTTAAAAATTCATTAGACTGAGGTTTTTTAATACCACAGTAAATTCCAATGGTCATTACAGGCAATGTGTTCATCTCATGAATGTTACATAGAATTGGCCAAAATTCTACTTTCGAACTTTTGCACGTGGGTAACCCGTCGATATTTACATTAATACATAAATTTACATTTTTATCAAAATTTTCAAAATACTGCACAATATTTTTGCGAAATCCATTATGCCAGTATTCTCCACTGCCACAAGGTTCGATATCCACAGATTTTACTGTTTTCAGAAGAGTTCTAGCGTCTTTTGACACAACACCTGGATCATGCTTGTTAAATATCTGCATTAAATCATTGATTGCAGTATGCGGTATATTGTGATTAAAATCAAAATTACGAAATACTTTTGATGCGTGACTATCAGCTGTCGAGTCGGAATCACTGTCCAATTGCGCTATTTCTAAATTATCCGCGGTATCTTTTTCCTCGTAGTCCGTAAACGACACTGAAGTCCGACTCAAAGATATCGCATTGCTATTATTGGTAACGTTTGCAGCACTTATAGGCACAACGATGGAGTTTATTTTTTTATATTTTAAAATACGCCGACGAAAGCCACCAGATCTTTTTAATTTTTCCACTTCATCCATGTTTCTACTTGGTTCTATTTGTAGAGAACGTCCCGTTAAATGTATTTTTACTCTAAACTTATTAATTTTAGTAAAAAGGAATAAAATTATACTCTAGAAAAACAGTTTTTAGAACTTGGTATGACTATTATCTTAAATTTATCTACAAAATCATTTTAGTCTTTGTGAGTCTTAAAAGATACTTCAATTATTACAGTAAAGTTTTAAGTGAGCTTTCAGATAATCTGGTATAGTAAAACAATATTTTAAGTTTTAACTATAGGCATACTTAATACAAACTAGTTTTGAGAATACTTAACCTGGTTTTTGGTATTCCTAACTTGCTTAAGTAGCGGTAGTTTAAAACGATTTAGTATTAAAGAAAGAAAATACTTAACGAAATCCTTTTTGATTTAGCAAAATCTAACTTTAGATAAAGTACAGATATGTAAGATTTACTTGCTATTCTTGTTAGCTATTACAGTCATACTGTTGTTACCAAAATTGTGATATAGGTAGAAATATACAAGAGAGAAAGTGAAAAATACTCGATTTTATACATACAAAACTTAAAAATATATTCAGGCCAATAAAATTAGGAATATTTTTCGACATTTCTTATCAACTGCCTTGATGGTCTAGTGGTTAGCGTATGCGCCTCTCACCACGAGGACTCCAGTTCGATACCCGGGTCGGGCAAAGTTATTTGTGAACCTTCGGAGTTGGATTTGTGCCCGGTGAATGGCGATAGACTCACATCCTATCCCATGGGACCTTAATCATAACAGGTGAAATGTGGGTATTTCACACCTCTACCACACCCTTTTAGATAAAATAGGCAGGACGTTATGTATGTGTTACATATAGAGTTCCTTAATCGACTAACAATGCGGGCGGCAGCTTTTTCAATAAATTTAAAAAGTACTTAGATAAAGTTGACGACCGGATGGCCGAGTGGGTAGTGTACCTACCTGCGACGCTGAGGTCGTGGGTTCGATTCCCACTTTAGACAAATCTTTGTGTGCATGAACATGGGGGTTTGTCTTAGTCTGGGTGTTTCTATGTATAATATGTATGTATTTACAAAAGAAAAGTATATATGTATTAGTATCAGTTATTCTAGTACCCATAGTACAAGCTCTGCTTAGTTTGGGACTAGATGGCGTTGTGTGTGAGTTGTGAAATATTTAAAAAAAATTAAAGTATAAAATGAAAATAAAATCCTAACCAAGCTTGCTTACGAAATCGTACCTCCTTCAAACCCTAGATTTAGGCTAAAACCTCAACAATTCAAACCACAGGGGAACTACTTAGTATTCAGACAAGCACAAACAATAAAAGCGGATCGGGAATCGAACCCGGGCCTGCGTTTAAAACGTTTGCTTTGCGTTTAAGGCTGTACAACATTTGAATACAAAGGCTTCTTTTTTGAGCCTCGGATTTTGTTTGACCAGATTTGATTTTGAGATTGAATAAATATGACTGGGTGTGGCTGGGTTTTGTAAACAATTTGAATTGTTTGGGTTAATATTGACTTGGGTGAAATGTTCTGAATAATTTTATGGGCTACTAACTGTTTCCCACGACTCCACCTGCGTATTATGTCGACCTTTACGTAGCGGTACAAAAAATAGCTTATAGCCTTTTATCAGGCCTACCAAATATTCCCAGACAATTTTATAACAATTAGTGAAGCCGGTCGTGACACGAGATTTTTATATATTTGACTAGAGACCCGCCTTTGCTTTGCTTTGGGTACTATGTAGTGATAAAGCATGCATGTTTTATATACCAAAACCTTTGTTATGAATTATTATATCTATAATATTAAAAACAAGCGCATCAAAATCTGTTGGATAGTTTTATAAATCTAAACACCATAGGGACATACATCGGGAAGCGATCTTGTTTTATACTATCTAGTTATAGTGAAGATAGAGGTTTAGGTTTTAAAAATAACTTTATCTTTCGTGTTTACTAAACAAAAAATAATTATTTTTCGAGCTGAAAATCTGATCGTCAGCTACAAGCTCATTATGTTAGATGTTAAAAGTACCGCTAAATGGTTTGTGAAAATATAAAAACTTCTGCGTCACCGCTCTAATTCAAATTCAAATTCAAATCATTTATTTTCATAGGCCCCAGGAGGTGCTTGAACACGTCAAAACATTACAAAAAATGATATAAAATAAATATTTAAAATAATACTAAGTAATAAAGCTCTCGCGTGTCATATCTTAAAATAAAGATAAAATGAATTGTAGCTAAATTCTATCTGCATTGTTTTTAAATTAGAAAGCAGCACATTTTTTTAAGCACCCACTAGGAATGACTCTTGCGTCGCGGGGTGTTCACAAATATACATTTCACGCACACAAACCACACCCAGAGTCAGAACAAATCTTTGCGGGTCACACAAAGATTTGTCCGGAGTGGGGATCGAACCCACAACACCAGCGCAGCTAAAAGCGGCAAGACGACCGCTTTAACCATTACTAACCATGCACCCACATTAACTCTCACTTACATTTACATAACAGATATCAATATTAAACAATATAACATTTTACTAGTGTTCTGCCATACAAATATCAACTATCTAAAATTCCGTTTGAATCCGTAAAGTTCTGCACTTCCGTGATCAGGTCGGATATCGGAAGCCAAATTAGGTCGGAATCGAAGGCTGTATTTGTGGTCAGATGGATTAATCGATTGGGAAATGCCTGTACCTTTGGATGAGGAAGTAGTGAAATGTAGTACAGGTCCATCAGATGTAGTTAGGGTAAAAAGTTAAAGTTGCAATTATTCTGGATAAAAATGTATTCTTATTAAAACTAACATAACATCACGCATAGAAGAATGTGGCACAAGTGTATGATACCCACACTACACTTGCCATTTTACCTATTATGTTTTAAGTCCTATGTGAATGGGACCTATCACATGAGACCTATCTCCATTCACCGGGCCCAAATTCAACTCCGTGCTGCTATTCAGAATTGCCTGACGGCAGAACCCCAAACAACAATTTTGCTTGACTCTGGAATCAATCCCGAGACCTTGCCGTTATACTTGCCGCATACGCTAATCACTAGATAAGTTTTTTTTTTATATATTTGACTAGAGACCTACTGTGTGTCTTAGTTGTAAGAAAAATAAAAATAATAAAAAATTAGATAGGTTTTCCAAAAATGGATAGATGGGATCCCACCCATAGAAAAGAAAGAAATAATGATGAATAAAAGAAAGACAAAGTATGCGGAATAAAAGTACGAGAGGCATAGATGATAGAACTGGAATGAATGAGAATAAATTAGTTAGACATACAGTGGCCATGCTTATGGCATGGGTTGCGAAAAAAATAAAATAAAAATAAAATCACTAGATCAACACGAGGCAGTCAATCATGATCAAGATCAAAGAAGCCGTAAGACCAAGAAAGTATGTGCGCTTTTCATCGATATGTCGTAAGTTGAGTCTGTGGTCCTAACCTGGTTTTTGTAAAGGCATCACTTAGGTAACAACAGTATTGCTGTAACCAATTAAGCGATCATGGCGCAATGGATAAGGCACGGTTTTACGATCGAGATGTCGTGGGTTCCAATCCTGACCATGAACGTAAACTTCCTCCTAACACAAGCAAATTCGGATTAACTAGAAGGGGTTTTCAAGTATACTAGAAATGAGTTAATATAAATTACTAAAAAGCTTTTTTTTTCATGTATCTTTCTAGATTTTCGTTAAGTACACCAGGCTACCGATAACCCTATATACTTCCTGCATAAGCTGGTCTCATATTGCATGGGAAGGCTATACAACGCGGGACCATCTTATACTGGAATTGTATAGGTTGATGGAGCCATGTGTACTAATTCAATGGTACCGCAATGCCAATCTGTTGTGTGGTTTCTGTTCAGAACAGAGCTACGTCCTGTGAGACAGATTAATTAGTGATTTGATGTTTGGTGGTTACCGCGTGCTGATTGAGAGCCGTGGGTAAATGAGGTATGGTGAAGTGACCAGCATGTTACGGTCAATGTACAATTTTTATAAAATTACATACGACATAACAAGCTGGCATTAATTCTTCACAAAAATGTTGAAAATGTTGTTCCTGTGTATGTTATTCCTGTATTTTGAAATCTTATATTTTAAACTTCTTATTGACTATTTTTATAGCATTTAGCTATGCTTAGCAAATTGTGCTAAGAAACAGTTGAAAAAAATATGGGATGTCACGTAATGACGTAACATACAGTTGAGAGATGTAAGGTCCTGGCAAGAGGCCGTAGCTTAGTGGTTAAAGCAGCTGCCAGGTATGCAGAGGTTGCAGGTTCAAATCCTGCCGGTCCCATATTGGAACGAAGTTCCTTATCGCGCGTTGCGAAAGGGGGCTAGACGGAAAAAATTGGGACGAAAAATTGTAACGACACATTTCGTAGCAATTCTCGTAGCGGCGTGGTAATTACATGCTACGTTACAGCTACGGTGCTACATCATCAGACACACAGAGTGAGTATTTGGTGAACCACATTAAGATTTTTTTTATAACTTAGAAAAATAAAAATTTCTTTACTAATTAATCGAAAGGAACTTCGTTCCATCCGGGTGTCCCTTAACACCTCAGTAGTTTTTTTTTCAAGTCTTTCTTATATTTTTATTTACCGATCGATCTTGCAGGCTAAGCATTGTTAACCACAGTCGGCCGTGGACAATCTTTAACATGTTTTCCTCCGTGTCTCGCAAAGCACGTTCAGACGTTGGTCCCGTTTGCCATTTGATCATCATGACGACCGGATGGCGGAGTGGGTAGTGTACCTGCCTGCGACGCCGAGGTCGTGGGTTCGATTCCCACTTAAGACAAATCTTTGTGTGCATGAACATGGGGGTTTCGTCTTAGTCTGGGTGTTTCTATGTATAATATGTATGTATTTACAAAAGAAAAGTATCTACGTTATCAGTTATTCTAGTACCCATAACTCTGCTTAGTTTGGGACTAGATGGCGTTGTGTGTGAGTTGTGAAATATTTATTTATCTATGGCAGTCACTACGGGTAGTCAGGGGCTTGGAAGTTTGACAACTAGTCTAACAAAGAGTATCGTATTACCTATAGTCGGAATTTTAATTCGATTCCAGATTTGACATTAGCTATTGTCATTTTGTGAAATAATGATACCACATATAATAGTGTAGTGATGAACACAAAAATCGATAAACAATCAGTGTGTGTGCCATCATCCTTCATGATCACATTTTTTTATTTATTTCACACACAATTATAAAAGAAAATTCTCAGATCGTTAATTAATTGTCAAAACTAAATTATCGGTTCAGAAATATTTAATTTCCTGATATACTTAGTTTATGAGAGTTAAATTATAAACGAGAAGAATCGATCTGGAAATATTCCATTTCCATATCGAATAATTTCGCAACGTCACTATTTAGTACTTGTCATAACGTTGCAACACTGAAATTGTCAAATCTGGAATCGAATTAAAATTCCGACTATAGTACTGAGATTTGGAGGTCTGAAGGCAGACGCTTCACGTAGAAATACTGATATTCAGCTAAATCCGTTAGACTAGGAGTAGACCCCAATTTGATTTGAACAAAAGCTAATAAGATTGAATTGTCAAGATATTCTACAAACAACAAAAGCTAGTTCTGAATAAAACCTAATGTCTCCCATCGTTCCCCGTTCGGAACAATTCAGCGTTGCATGAAAACTCGATGTGACACTCCAGCGGTTTTAGACATTTCAAGTAAAATCAATTTGCTTTCACTTTGTGGAATGGATTAAGCATTTTAAGTTAAAATATCGGGATTTGATTGTGTTAGCATTGACAGAGCTGTCGGGATCTACTTTTTTAGATATTAGCTTTTGGAATTATAATTCAATAAAAGTTAATATTAATATTATTAAAACCGACGTGAGGTGAAGACATTATTATTGAAAATACGGGTAACTCACGTTATTTTTAAAGTTAATATTATTTTGACGTTGGAGAATTGTTTAATATATTTAAATATTTTGCATCGCTGGTCTAGTGGTCAGCGTATGCGCCTCTCATTTCGAGGTATCGGGTGCGATTCGCGGGTCGGAAAAAGTGTTATTTCTGAACTATCCGTCAAGAAATACACAATAGCAGCACGGAGTTGAAATTGTACCCGGTGGATGGCGATAAGGACCATGGGACCTAAACAAAACAGGTGAAATGTGGGTATTATACATCTCTGCCTCACCCTTCTGGGTAATATAGGCGTGATGTTATGTTATGTCTATTTTATATAACAAATACAACAAGAATACAAAACTATATTACGAATACTGAATATCCGAAGTGACCTCCACCTCGTCTTCAATCGGAATACAATATCAACTATGGGCATAAATCTAAAATTCTGATTCCATAAATTAATCCGATCGTCAGCAAATTAGGCCGGAAATTGAAGCCTGGATTTGTGGTCAGTTGTTTTCATCAAACGGGAAATGCCTATGCCTTTGTACTTGTGTGTGAATTATGTAGGTCAATTATGTAATGAATGAATTAAAAGAAACTTATTTTTTTATTAGAACTATTCATGTTGTCAGTTATTAGTTCTCTTTTATTATATAAATTCGAACATGAAATCATTTACATTTTGAATTAAGAAAAATATTTATATACATTAAAATTATAAAAATATATTTACAAAACCTTATACAGTTTAAGTTTCATAAATGACAAGTTCCCATTGGAATTAGTTTAAAAAAAAACCGACTCAAATTTAAATAATGCGCTAATAAGTAAAAAATGCTTTGGAAATATTCAACGTCTCGCCTCATTTGTGTAAAACTGGAAAGAATATAGTAAACGGCCTATATACAATAATTATTCGCGTACTCCTAAACGGTGAAGAGCTGTACCTTCCTGAATCAGCTCAGCAACATGAAATGCTGAATGCTAGAATCAGATGTAAATATCCAAAGAGAATTAGGTTATATATGGATACCAATATATTATAGAAGCCTTTAAAAGTTGAGGGTTGCCCTCAATTTCTCTTGTATCCTGATGAAAATAAGAACACATAAGAAGTATTACAGGCAACAATTTATTTCTCAAAGCTTTTCAGGCTTTTAAGTGTAATCGGGCAACAAAAGTAAAAAAAAAATGCTGTCAAATTGGGAACTTCCTTCTTTTTTCAGTTGGAAAAAATGTTGACGGTTTAAAGTACACATGATTTTCTTTTTCGAATCAGTTGTCACTACGATGGGGCTGAAAACATAACGACGCAAAAGTGTCTGGCACCGCTAAATATTCAGACAATATAAACTCTGCCTAAATTTGTTATTTACAAGTTACAAAAAACGTCAATCGTGGAAACCGTTTTGTTAAAAAATATTTATACAATAAAAGAATCACTCACCATTAAGCTCCTTCAAATCCGTTCCGGACTTCCTCTTGAAGTACCAAATAACCTTCGGCTGAGGTTTTCCCTCCTTTACGGAGCAGCTGACGTTGACCTTGGTCCTCTCCAGCAAAGGTCCGAAGAGAGAACCGTCGGCTAAGATCTTCCCGTCGCCTGTGATCAGGTCAACGGATTTGGGCTTTACTGTGGGCAAAAGAAAAGTTTGTTTAGACTTAATTATCCAGCCAAAAAATCTAGCAAAAGGTTTCCTTGCATTTTGAACATGTTTGATGAAAAGATTATTTAGATCTTTATTATACAAAATAAGGAAGTATTTTTTTCGGGAGAGTAAGCATGTTTGCAATAATCTTTGTAAGCAGTTTTGTTTCTTTTCAAAAACAATGTGTTGTTATATAATTATGGTCTATGACACTCAGTTGAATAAGAAAGCTTTCAATTTGTGATAGCATTTTCAAAATCGGATGGTACTTCTGAAGATTAACCCTTACATCCAAACTCACAAAATTAACCTCCTCATAAGTAATATTAGAAAAGGATGTGTGGCAAATCATTACTTTAGTTTTAAAATTTGGTGAAAAGTAATTTAAGCTTAGCCAATCATATTAGGTATGTAGATACTTAGTCTAATAATAACATAATTTAACAAAAACAACCGGCTGCAATTACAACAAAAAATGCTCTATAAAGTAAGAAATACTGAATAATATTCTACATCAGAATCTCGCTTCATCTGTGTAACTTGAAATAATACAGTAATCGACCTTAAGGTGCCCATAATTAAATAATTATCCCTGTACTCCTAACTGTTAAGGATGCAAATATCCGAGTAGCTTTAGGTAATATATAAAAACAAAATAGAAGCCTTCAAAATGTTAGGGTAGCAGCCCTTGATTTCTCTAGAATCCCATCATCAGATCGTGACCTGATTATAATCTGAACACAGGACAAGTAAACTCTTTCAGACAAAAAATAATTTAATTAATTAATTGAACATGAAACTCCAACCATTATTTGTATTTTAAATAACAGAGTTAAATTCACCAGTATAATTTTTAAAAACATTTTTACCTACCCACAAACAATATCCCATTTTTGCTTACAACAGATATAATAATAATCGAATGGGATCGTATCGGTCATTAATTTCAAACCCGAGGTTGTACTAATGTGTTTTTCAAACGTATGTACACTATTTATCACGGGAAATATCCGGAATATCGGTAAATATCGGGGAATATCGGGAAAACCGCACATTGAATAATAAATTGTGGATTGTGCTACGGTGGGATTGCGGATTGATTTATATTATGTGTGTTGTGTAAGATTTGACCTGTATTGGGATATTTGATTTAAAAATATACTTTTTGAATACTTACTGGTGAAACGGGCAGTATTTTATTTATAGAAGATCAACAGCACGTAACAATGAGAACAGCTTACAGTAATTAGTGACAACGAGCCAAATATAAATCTTCACGAATAAACAGAAAATATAATTATTGCGTTTATAAAATTAAACGCAAAAAACTAATATAAAATCTCTGTATGACTAGTTTGCAAAATAATACAATGTTGTGGAGAATTATACTAAGAAACAGTTGAAAAAATTATTGGACCGGCAGGATTTGATCCTGTGATTGGGCAGCCTCTCTTAACCACTAAGCTACGCTCACCTCTTGCCATTACCCCTTAATTTCTCTAATGTATGTTACGTCTTTACGTGACGTAACGATCATCAATTTATATCTATCTTAAGTACGATACAACACCAAAATACATGATTTTGTCAACTGTTTCTTAGTATAATTTACTAAGTTAAATGCTATAAACATAATCAATAAAAAAAACTATTTGATAATAAATAGGTACCTATGGTAACACAACCACTTTCCATTATTATTTTTTATTTATTTAACAATTTATGTACACACACAAGAAAGGTTAGAAGGACAAACACAATACAAACAACAGCAAGTACAAAGGCACTGCTTATTTCTTAAAGAAATTTCTTCCAGCAGACCCGCGAGAGGAGATTGTAATAACTATGAAAATGTGAAATACTTTTGACTTCGTCGGCCTAGTGGTTAGCTTATGCGTCGGTCACCGCAAGGTCTCGGGTTCGATGCGTGTCCGGGCAAAAGTGTAATTTTGGATTTACCGTAGCCCGCATTTGTATTTGTGACAGGTGAATGACGATAGGCTCTCCCCATACCCTATGGGGCCCAAACATAACAAGTGAAATGTGGGTAGTATACACCTCTGCCGCACCCTTCTGGGTAACAGAGGCAGTAAACTTTTGACTCACCAACCGTACAGTAAAATCATGTCACGTACCTCATTCATCTTTGCTTACAGTAAACAAAAATACATTATCTTTTATCGTATACGGGTGTTCGTTAACGTGAATACCGAGGCACCTCATTAATGACGTCACAGTAAATACAGGGTGCGCGGGGTGGAGGGGGAGCACTAACAAGCGAATTATTTTCATCTGAAACCGTTCTCATTATTCTCTTCATCAGAAATTATACAGGTACGCAGAAAAGTGGTTGAGGGTTAAATTACTTTGTTCTGTTGTTAAATTATATTATGCAGTAGTTGAATTACTTTATTAAAGCATGTTGATGTATAATTTATAATTATTTTACAATTTTCACACAACGCCATCTACTCCAAAACTAAGCTGATACTAGCATAGATAATAGCATACTGATACTTATACATACAGGGTGGATGCGACATAGCGACATTTATTGAAACCACAGCTTCTATACATGGTAAGTATCAATTTCCACAGGATAAAAATTCTCTGGCGAAAAAAAAAAAACACGTTCTCCGAACAATTTGAACATTGCGATCGTGCAATTTGTTCGGAAGACGTGGATTTTTTTTTTCGCCAGAGAATTTTTTATCCGGTGGAAATGCATACTGGCCATAAGAAGCTGTGGTTTCAATAAATGTCGCTATGTCGCATCCACCCTGTATATACGTTTTCTTTTGTAAATAAAGACTAACTATATATAGAAATACCTAGACCAAGACAAACCTCAAATTTCGTGCTCACAAAGATTTGTCTTGAGCGGAAATCGAACCCGCGACCTATCCGCATGGTAGGCAGTTGCACCACCGACTCCACTATCCGGTCGTCATGTTAGTAGTTATTATGCTATGTTAACCTAAAAAAGCTTTGCTAATTGTACAAATTACACTTAAGTTAATTAGTTTTTCCTACGCGAGTAGATTAGCATGCGTTTTAAATAAATAGAATAGCACAAAATTTTAATGACTGTCAAGCAAATATCGACCGTATTAACATGACAGTTAGGATAAATTCTTCTTCTTGTCGTGTCAATGCCTTTAGTACTTCTGTTAAATAATTTATATCTTTATAGTTTTAGACCAAAAGGATGCGACTAGGACGCCTTTTTGGTAGCCCTAAGGGCTTTTAGGGTACAAGGGTAGAAAGTAATGGGCAAGACAACAGATGGACCATATTTTGGGTGGGCGATCCACATTCGCAACTAGAGTTGGATGTGTTTGTGATTCCCCACTTGGCCAGGTTGTCTTTGCAGCAGCCAACTTGGATCCGGAGACGGTTTATGGACTTTCAGATCGGCCACATCAATTAATTTCAGGAGGATGCATTAAAAATTCAAAATCGGCAGTTTTCTTTACAGAATCACACCGCGGGTTGGGCTAAAGTCTTATTTGGTAATTCTTTTCCGTCGGGAAAATCTTAATAGCAGCACGGAATTTAAATTGGGCCTATCACATGGGACCATAAGAGGTGAAGTGTGGGTTTTATACTTGCATATTAATCTTCTAAATGTCTAATAGCTAAAGTAGTGTAGCAACTCAAACAAATTTGTTTCCACAAAGACACAGCAGAGCTTGTACTATGGGTACTAGAATAACTAATACTAATACATATATACTTTTCTTTTGTAAAAACATTCTAAGACTAAGACAAACCTCCATTTTCATGCACATAAACATTCTATGTACGTATCTTTCCTATACAGATGATTTCTAAACAAATTTTAACGTTACAATTCTTATTCCAAATCCAATTTTTCGATATCAAAAAATTTCCTGCTTTATCGAATGAACATCAACCGTCACCAAAGAAAATGAAACGAACACTTCTGTTATCGACAGTACCAAAGCTACCGAACCGATCGCACCGATAATAATGTTAGCTGATTGTCTCACTGTACGCGATTGTACTTGGATGTAACTTCGTAAAGGTTCAATAAGACTGATTCGGTACTTTTCCATTTGTCATTCCGGTACCAACTCGAGCCTTTAAAAACACGTATTGTATGAATTATTAGGATAGATGGTGCACTTGAGTTTCTCACCAGCTCTTCTCATGATGCAATACCCATCGGAGCTGGTACCACAGAATAAGAATACAACTGGTACTTGGATTGATTTTAATTCAAATTTCTAAGTTGAATTAAAGTCAATTTAAGCTCCGGTGTCTAATCATTTTATTGCAATAAGTATGTATGGAATTTTAAAAATGTGACGAATCGACAATGTGGCAAATTTACAATAACCCTTATAATTCAATTAGTTAAGTTTGATTTAAATTTTTTATTTTTTGTATTTTGATGTGTTCAAGCGTCACTTGGGGCCCATGGAAATAAATGATTTGATTTCTGATTTCTGATTTCACGTACAATCGTCAACTTCAATTGTTATTTTAAGACTAGCTGACCCGTCAGACAGTTTGATTTAATTTTTTTATTTTTGTATTTTGGTGTTTATTTTGACGTGTTCAAGCGTCATTTGGGGCCCATGAAAATAAATGATTTGATTTCTGATTTCACGTACAATCGTCAGCTTCAATTGTTATTTTAAGACTAGCTGACCCGTCAGATATTGTCCTGTCTTAATTATGAATACACGATATTTTGCAACACGCATTCTGTCATGCTGATACGCGCAATATGAAAATGAAAATGAAAATGAAAATATTTATTAGGTCCAACAGAAACAATGAGACACACATACATTCAATTAAGACAAATAAAAAAAAAAAACAATAATTTACAGTATGCCCCAAAGCAAACATTGCCCTAAATAGGAATTGGTTCAGCATATGCCAAACTAAAGCTTATCGCTGGTTTTCAACTATGCTATGCGCCTTGTAGTCAGTTACCTGCATTTAAAATAGTTAAATTAAAATGAAATTTAATCGAAATCGGTCTAGCCGTTTAGAAGATCAGCCGATACAAGCAGACAGACAGACGACAATGGTATCGTGTAAACTATTATATACCAGCTTGAAAAAACATCGTTGTTATAACTTTAAATTTGTATTGTCTAAGTAAATAAATAAGCTCTTAATATTAATCTTGCGCTAAATTATATAACGATCTAGCTAATAAAAGCTAGCAACAAATACAGAAATATCATAACACTATTGGATAAATATCCAAGTATTCTGTATCTTCTTAAATTAAATTAAAACGGAGAGCCACTTTTAATTAACTTTGCAACTGATATACATCTGTCCTCTGCTAGTGGTGGGAAACTAAACCAAAAAAAATATCGAGGGTGTGAATTATTCAATTGAAAAATAGAAGTAAGAATAAAATACAATAAAATAAATAAAATTATCAACGCGTCTAACTAAAGCAACTCGTTCTCGAAATGCTGGCTTATATTTCGGCCAGTGACTTAGTATCGCAATACAACGCGGTAATGCTGCCAGCAATTTGGGTACGAGGCCTTCTGACAGTCACTTATTAAGTTTAAATTAAGTTATTAGACTATTTGATTTTAAGAGCCAATATGTATATTTGTCTATAAATAAAGGTTTAAATTTACTTATAAAAAATTAAATATAAATTAATTTTCCGTAAGATGTACAAGGGAACACGACTGCATTTTTATGTACGAATGACGCATGCTACGAATTGGTGTGTTATATATATGGCGAGAGCGACATTTATTGAAAACACAGCTTTCATAGATGGTCAGTATTCATTCGTACCATGTCTTTTTTATTTTTTTTTATGTTGTCCGAGCCACTTGAACATTACTATCAACCAAATTTCGACGTTTTTTAGTAAAATAAAAAGTGATGATGTCTACAGCGGAGTACGCTTACCTGTAAGATACTTTTATATTTACTCTTTTTTATTATTATTTTGTTATTGTTGCAATAAGACATGAAGTAACAGATATTCGAGGCACTGCCTTGAAGGTCTAATGTTTGGCATATGCGCTTCTCACTGCGAGGTCTCGAGTTCGATTCCCGGGTCGGGCAAAGTGTTATTTTGAACTTTCCGTCAGGCAATATCCAATAGCAGCATGGAGTTGGAATTGTGCTAGGTACATAGGCTCACCCTCTATCCCATGGGACCTAAACATAACAGGTGAAGTATGGGTGTGATGATATGTTATGTTATATACCAGTTTTTCTTAGGTAATTATGAAATATCGAAGGATTAAACAAAGCTGAGATTGCGATCACAATTTTGCTTGTTATTTTTATTTATCGATATCTCATGAGCCCCGTACTACCAATATCAGACTTCATAGAGTAAATCTTACAACCGCTTGGAGAAGTATTTTATTTAGAAAATTGTCCAAGTTTGTTATGAATTTCATTTTATTTAAGAGACTCGAAGAATATAATTTCAAAATAGATTTGTTGATTGTTAGTTTTTTATTGCAATAGACGTAAATAAAGTAAAGAAAAAAGGTCATTACTTTGATCCCAGAACTACTTTGATAAGTTGAGCATACATGTAAACTACAGCTGCATAGCCTAGAGTCCACGGTTGGCGTAGTGGTTAATGCGGTCGCCTAGCCTCCCTGTGGGTTTGAACCCTCCCTGTGTGATCCACAAAGATTTGTTCTGACTATCGGTGTGCTTTGTGTGTGTGAAACGTGTTTGTAAACACTCCGCGACACAGAAGTTATTTCTAATACGAATATGTTGAAACAAAAAATAGAAAAAAAATGGCCTAGATGTAAAAAAAAGGCTGCTATTTATCATTTCATTAATAGCTTTAGTAGACAAAGAATACATCATTATCTCGTACTGCGTTGTGGAGGTCTGAAGGCAGTCGATCCACGTAAAATACTGATATTCAGCTTAATCCGTTAGACTAGAAGTTAACCCCTATGTTATTGGGTAAAAGGCTCGGCATATTGACTAAAAGCCTTAGTAAGCTACTAATTTTATTTAGCAAATTTTTAGTAACCTCTAAATAAGCTAGTGGTCCATATAAACTTTTGTCCATTTTTAGGGTTCCGTAGTACCTACAAGGAACCCTTATAGTTTCGCCATGTCCGTCTGTCTGTCTGTCCACGGCATAGCGACGAAACCGTTGGTGCTAGAAAACTGAAATTTTGCATGAACATGTATGTTAACTAAACAAAAAAAGTCGTAGAATAAAATTTGGAAAAATATTTTTTTTTCAGGTAGCTCCCCTACATGTAAAGTAGGGATGTTTTTTTTTTTTGTCGCCTACCCCATAGTGTGGGGTATTGTTAGATAGGCCTATTAAAAACGTTTAGGGGTTGCTAAGACAGTTTTTTGATTTAGAGATTTGTTTGCGAGATAATTAACTTTAAAGAGCAAATTTTTGTTCGAGTAGGGCGTCCCCTCCCCCCTCTAAAAGCTAAACTACTGGATCCTAAAATCTGAAAAAAATTGTGTCGGTAGTACATGTAATGAACTTTAAAGGAAAACTATAGCGGATAAGTTCACTTCATTAGTTCAAGAGGAATAGGGGTCCGAAATGTCAGATGCAGTTACTCAGAATATTTCGTTCAAAATTCTTGAAACATAAATAAACATACATAATACATAGTATAAAATCACGTCTTTATCCCACGGGGGTAGGCAGAGACGATGGAACGCCATGTGCTTCGCTCCTTACATACTTCTTTCGCTTCCTCAACATTCATACATCTCGTCATACGTGCTAGCTGGTTTCGTGTACTACAAACATTTCCTTTCTGAAGGACGCCATTTAGTTAAAAAGTAAAATTAAAAATAATTTTCTACGGAACCCTACTGCGCGTGGCCCGACACGCACTTGTCCGGTTTTTATTTCTACGCTCGCAAAACGTGAAATCAGCGCAGATTCGGTTCATATAAATATAAATAAACAAATATAGGCAGACAAACTGTCGCGCATTTATCTAATAAAACGAAAACACCTCCACACCGCTTAGAATTGGCGCGAAAACTGACAGCGTTGACATCTGACAGTCGGTGAGCGTTTATGAGGCACGCTATTACTCACCGGTATGTTTAATTATTGCTTTGTCCGATTGTTCGTGACGTGCGTTTGTGGAGTTAGTTTCGGTGTTGATTTCACTTGATGGACGTTTAAATTGAATTGTTTGAGGTTGGCTTTGCTTTGAGGTATTTTGTAATAAGAATATCAGTGGATTAATATAGAATTCAATCGACTGGCCTTCGCATGTTTTTGGTTTTGAGAGTTTAATTAAAATAACTTTATTGGCAGATTTACCAATGAGTTTTTTACTTGTCGGTAATTGGATAAACGAGAAGAGAATATAATTTTATTGTTTACCGTTATTATAGCAGGGGAACTAGTATCACTTAAATATACCTATATTTTTTTATAATGCTACTCGATACTAACTCGATTGTGATGACAATCGAGTTTTATTAAATTTTATTGCAGTGCGCAGGTTGCAAGTAATTTTCGATAACCAGGTTAATAATGATACAACGCGAAATTTAAAATCGTATTTAAAGAAATGCTGTTTAAGGTGCATGCTAATAAGTCAGGTTGACAGTTAGTAACGTAATGCTCAAAGTCGAAACTGCAACATTACATTATAGGCAAATGCTCGCGGTCTGGAACCACCTATAAAGACAATGTAAACTTGTATTTAGTTCTACGACATGTTCAACAGCAGTGCAATCGAATTTCGTACTTTAATACAAATAATAAATTGACGTGTCTGTTATTAATGTTAAATTATCATTTTTTCTAGCTGGTATAGTTGTTTGCACGATACCTCTGGCTCGATAACAGTTTTTTTTAATTTTTGTCTGTCTGTTTGTATCGACTAATCCTTTTAACGGCTAGACTGAAAGACAGGTTACTGACTACAAGGCGCGTAGCATAGACTACATTTTTTTTTTTTTTTTTTTTTCGAGAATTCGTTCAACTCGAGAACTGTTGGTCGAATTTTGATTATTATTTTTGTGTTCGATAGTCTAACTCCTAATAAAGGTCTTTATATATTTAACAATACGTTAACTCCACGGATGCGAAGCAGTTATGTTAAACACGGGTCAAAGCGCGGGAACAGCTTCTACTTAGTACATCGATTTCACGCGGACGAAGTCGCGACGAAGCTAGGTTACAATAATATGAAAGTACCCGATAAACAATAGCAAGTCTGCAATTCCTGAAAGAGGTTGTCAAAGAGTGCTTGCACACGCGTCATTTAAACCTAATGGTATTAACTCCCAAGGGAGTGCTGCCTTTATCGAATTGAGAGCTATTTACAAATTGTATTATTTCGAAATGGGTTTGTTTTATCTTGTGGTTCACAATTTTGCTGTTTAACAGTTGCGGTCTCTGTTATTAGTAGTATGATTTGAAAATTAAAAAAAAATATGTAAGTAGTCGAAAAAAAAGCAACAATTTTGTTCAGTCAAGTAGTTCAATAAGATTTAAGGACAAAAAGTTACGAGTTATAAAATAAATTAAATATTGTGTTTACTTAGTACTATTTAGATATACACATTCTTAACACTTGAATTTTATGCTAATTTTATTTAAAAATGACAAATTAATGTTTAAAAAAAAATGCACAATAGTCTCTTGCATTAGGCCAGGCCCGTCATGCAGGAGGTTTTAAAATAGCAAAATTACAATATTTTTGTAATGACGGTGTTTTTAGTTCTCGGCTTACTTTTCCCAACATCTTACATACATTAATAAAGTGTGATTTATAAAACGAAATTGCAAGTAAAACCTAGTTTAATACAAAATGAGCCTAATATCACATCAGTGTCAAAATTCCCGCGCTAATTCTCCGACTGTCATGGCGCCGCAATACCTGTCAGATTTGACGTGTTTATTTTATTAAACTGAGTGACAAGGGCAAAGGTAACGGAATATTATAATCTGTGGGAGAAAAAGTTCTTGGCTTGGAAAATTGTATGATTTGTTGAGACGATTGAGTGTATTTCTAATGTAACAAAATTAAATTTGGATCCCCGCAGATATCAAATTTTATTTACAGCATTAAGTATGTATGGAAAATTGGCTAGTGCTAAATATGTGTAGAGTAGTGTCTTCTGTGACCCTAACATGTTGCAGAACGAACAATATCATTCAATTCAGACGGAATGTAACAAAAATCGAGCGCACTGATTGGCTGTCAAAATTTTTTGTTTGATGTTTGATCGTAACGTACGGTGTAATTATGCGCATTTCCCTACATATTTGAACTGATCAGCTGCTAATATCTCTGTAGTCTTCGGTGCCTTTAAAAGTATATTTTCAGCAATAATATTCGACAACTGTAGAGTGTCTTGTGTTTTCCGCCAGCAAATAAATAATAATAATAAAAATAATTTGAATTTTTACATAAGATAGAACGCCAGAAACAATTACACTATCTTATGGTCCCAATGACAGGGTCAAATACACACATTCACTCACACAAGCACACCCAGTCTCAACAAATCTTCGCGAATTACACTAAGATTTGTCCCGCGTGGTATCGAAACCACAACACCAGCGCAGTGGAGAGCAGCGAGGCGGCCGCTTAAACCACTACACGCGTGCAGACAAAGAATACTATATTAACTCGGTAAAAGAATAATATTTTTGGTAAAATTTCGACAACATGAATATTTTATAATACTTTGTTAAAAATGGCCATTATTTTCTATGAATTTTATAAATGTAATTTTAAAATCAGCAATATTTCCTTTGAGAGTATTTACATTGTTTTCCTTTACCTTGGCAATACGCAAGCTGCGCTGCCGGTTGTACACTCGCCCTCATTTATATTCTCAAGTTGTACAGTAAATAACTCAAGTTCCGATATTCGTATAAGTTTTGGAAATATTTCGAGTTTACGATAAAATTTCAACTTTTGTCAAGTTGCGGAGTGAGTTATAGTGGTTGGATGCACGGCGAAAACAGGCGAAATTTGATACAAGATAATTTAGGTCTTGTTTTGTGATGTATAAAGATTATTTTTCCGTGGACGTGTTTGAATTTCATGATAGTGTCTGAAGTAAAATAAAATGTGCTTGAAATCGATTCGAAAATATTTCAAATTTTGTTTTTTTAGAACTGAATAATCAAGTTTTTTAATTGGTATATATGTTATCTCATTTTATTAAGGTACACAAAACAGAATATAGTCGATATTATTAGGTGTATAACAGTCACAGTTTTAACTTAATTCAAAGTAAACAGGATATTAAAGACAAATAAATAATTTAACATAATGCAAAAACATTCACAATACTGCCACCGTGTACTTTTGATCATACTAACGTAATTCTATTCTGTTTCTGTCCAAAAACATATCATAACATCACGCCTATATATTACCCAGAAGGGTGAAGCAGAGGTGTTCAACTCACACATTTTACCTGATATGTTTAGGTCCCATGGGATAGGGGATGAGCCCATCGCCATTCACAGATTATATTGCCATTGTGAATTTTCTGACGAGAAGTTCACAAATAACACTTTGCTCGACACGGGAATCAAACCCGAGTCCTCGTGGTGAGAGGCGCATACGCTAACCACTAGACTATCAAGGCAGTTTGTCTGTTTAAAGAAAATACTCATAAAATTGTGTGGGAGCATTTGCTATACGTTAAATTAATATTGATTTTCTCAGCGCTCACATTTTAACACACACATTATTTCCTTAATTACACCTCACTCAATCACATAATAATATAATTTACCTTCAAACTTCTGCGTAACTTACCATAATAATATATTAATTTCATCTTTGTAAGGGTGTCCCTATAAATTCGGCCGCCATGTGGAGCTAATGTCCTGCCTAATTAGGAGAACTTTTGTTCAACAGCCCTAGGGATACTTTTGATAAAATAAATGTGTCTTTGCGGACAAATACTTTTTAAGGATTAAAAATGGCGGCTATATTTGTTTTTGGGTTCCACGGATTTACTTTTTAATATTTGAAATGGATGGCAAACTTTCGTTGTTTATTTTTGTACAACTGTTTTGCCCTACGGTTGAGTTGGCACAATACACTGGGGTTTGACCTAATTTGTTGTTCCGATATGATGTTACTACAATGCCGATTGTTTGAAGTTAGGAATAAACTGATATCACCACCACTATCTTTTTTCTTACTTTGGAAGTTTTACTCTTTGAAGACAATTTTGAACAACAATAAAATGAAGATACTTATGATTTTTCATGAAATCAAAGTTAACGATTGATACGTTATTTCGTGGATTTTTTATTTGCGTGGGCTTTATTGGTTGATATTAATATTTCTAAATTGGTTGAGTTGCCATAAGAAGAGTGGTGACATTCTTATTATTTTTTACTCTTTTTTGCCAAGCTTAGACCTCTTAGTGACTGAAATAGATAGAATAGATCTATATTATTTTTTATTTTTTATATTGTTGTTGGCTAGAAATAGGTTTGCTCAGAAATCTTTGTTTTTGAATGGTGTATAGGCACGTGTTTGAACACGATCTTAACAATTACTTCATTTTCCTATAAAAAAATGTCAACTTTGTCTCTATTAGGAATATAAGAAAACATTTTCGTATATTGTTCGTCAAAAAATTTCGATCTATTCCAAAGACAAAACATGATCCTCTTATGTCAAACAAGGATTTTAGTATTCCTCCAGGAACGATTCCACTATTGGTGTCACGTTTTACCTTTGACCTTCAACGTGATCGTTTGTCAATGTCATACGATCTTGTTGTGACATTCAGATTATTAATAGGCCTAAAATAATTTATTTTTATGTTCGATGTTTCATAGAGTATTAATGTTAAGCCTTAATAAGCTTTGGTTCAAAGATACGGTATTATTCCCAATGTTATTTTTTTAAGGGTAGGTACCACACTGACTCAATTTCCTTACTTTTTATATATTTAATCAGCAATTAAGTCCCTGTTACAACTTTCTTAACCTCATCATTTGACAAGACTACAAAATACGTTTCGGGCTGGATTTCTTTAAAGCTTTTCAGCAAATACCATAGAAAATTGCAATCTCTCTAATAATGCACATTTTTTAGTAAGAACAAGAGAAACTAGTTAAATCGTAACGTCTTTATTGAAGTAATAAAAAATGCTTGTAATATTTTAAAGCAAATTTTAGCTTTGCTATGCCTTTTTGTAATTTATAAAATGTTAAAGTTGAAAAATTAAGAATCCAGCAGGACTCGAACCTGCACCCCCTGGGTATACGCCCCAAGTGCTTTGCCAATTCAGCTATGGATTCGTATGCTGCCGGACTCGAAATTTCTCAACTCTTTTTGTGCCAGCTTTTAGCTAGACGAATCTTATTTGGTTTTAGCGCCATCTATGTGATGTAATAAGTCACTATTCACATACTGTAAGTTTGAATTAAGATCAACACTGTTACAGTCAAGAGATGACGCATTTTTTATCAAATACTAGTAATATTTTAAAGCAAATTTTAGCTTTGCTATGCCTTTTTGTAATTTATAAAATGTTAAAGTTGAAAAATTAAGAAACCAGCAGGACTCGAACCTGCACCCCCTGGGTATACGCCCCAAGTGCTTTGCCAATTCAGCTATGGATTCGTATGCTGCCGGACTCGAAATTTCTCAACTCTTTTTGTGCCAGCTTTTAGCTAGACGAATCTTATTTGGTTTTAGCGCCATCTATGTGATGTAATAAGTCACTATTCACATACTGTAAGTTTGAATTTATAAAATGTTAAAGTTGAAAAATTAAGAATTTTTTCAACTTTAACATTTTATAAATTACAAAAAGGCATAGCAAAGCTAAAATTTGCTTTAAAATATTACAAGTATTTGATAAAAAATGCGTCATCTCTTGACTGTAACAGTGTTGATCTTAATTCAAACTTACAGTATGTGAATAGTGACTTATTACATCACATAGATGGCGCTAAAACCAAATAAGATTCGTCTAGCTAAAAGCTGGCACAAAAAGAGTTGAGAAATTTCGAGTCCGGCAGCATACGAATCCATAGCTGAATTGGCAAAGCACTTGGGGCGTATACCCAGGGGGTGCAGGTTCGAGTCCTGCTGGATTCTTAATTTTTCAACTTTAACATTTTATAAATTACAAAAAGGCATAGCAAAGCTAAAATTTGCTTTAAAATATTACAAGTATTTGATAAAAAATGCGTCATCTCTTGACTGTAACAGTGTTGATCTTAATTCAAACTTACAGTATGTGAATAGTGACTTATTACATCACATAGATGGCGCTAAAACCAAATAAGATTCGTCTAGCTAAAAGCTGGCACAAAAAGAGTTGAGAAATTTCGAGTCCGGCAGCATACGAATCCATAGCTGAATTGGCAAAGCACTTGGGGCGTATACCCAGGGGGTGCAGGTTCGAGTCCTGCTGGATTCTTAATTTTTCAACTTTAACATTTTATAAATTACAAAAAGGCATAGCAAAGCTAAAATTTGCTTTAAAATATTACAAGTATTTGATAAAAAATGCGTCATCTCTTGACTGTAACAGTGTTGATCTTAATTCAAACTTACAGTATGTGAATAGTGACTTATTACATCACATAGATGGCGCTAAAACCAAATAAGATTCGTCTAGCTAAAAGCTGGCACAAAAAGAGTTGAGAAATTTCGAGTCCGGCAGCATACGAATCCATAGCTAAATTGGCAAAGCACTTGGGGCGTATACCCAGGGGGTGCAGGTTCGAATCCTGCTGGATTCTTAATTTTTCAACTTTAACATTTTATAAATAATAAAAAATGGTTATCAAAATATTATATTACACGAGCTCAATTTTCAGTAATGTTACTTTGATGACTTAATGGTAACCGCCTTTACCTTCGAAAACCAGATTAGATAATCATAACACACTTAGCCTCAATTTTACCAAACAGCTTAATCACGGTTAACGCTGAACCTGGTTCTCATTCGATGTTTGAGGGTGACAGAGAAAACAAAACCGTAGTTCAGCATCGAGCTTAGCCAGTAAAATTGGCCCTTATCGATTTTCATAAAATATATAAGTTAATGACCCAATATAATGGTAAAAAAAACCCGCGTAGGGCATTTTTATACTGATGCTTATTGCGCAGATGTTCTTAACAGCGTCATTGAGGAAGTGATAAGCTTTTATGGCGTAAAACATGAACCAGTATCGCTACAGTAAGTAGGGCACGTCGATCTATGGACCTATATCACTGTATGCAAGGTCAATAGTATTTTGGCGACAGTTTCCTGTTTGGTAATGAAATAGAGAAGTAAATATTAGGAGGCTTTATATAAGGATAATAAAATGGCAAAGGAATAAGCATTACAGTTGTATATATTGTATAAAAGAACACAAGCTATATAAAATTTCTACATACATAAAATTACAACTTAACCCATGGTGGTAAGCAGATATGATAGACCGCCATGTGCAACGCTCCTTACGTTCCTCTTTTGCTACCTCAAATTTGATTTGTCACGTCATACATGTTTGCTGGTTTCTTGTATTAGTTCTTGACGTTTCTAAAGAACGCCATTCATGAGGTCTAAGTAAATATGTCATACGAGTACCTCACACATCTGTGTTGCATATCTATTTCACTAATGTGATTTAGAATTTTTGAATTTACCTTTAATTTTGGTCATCGTGTTTATACTTGAATATTACAAGTTTAAACACATGTCATTACCCAAAACTTTCATTAGCTACTAACTCTTCTATTAATAGGCAATAAACAAAGTTAGACCCGGCATTTACCAATAATGCATCGATTTAATTACAACAGAAGTTTAGATTGTAGGTTATCAAATTTATGCCAAAATATTCTTGTATAGTTAGTTTAGTTAAATTTTAAACAGTTGGATTAAAATTAATCTAAGCCCCGGTTATTCAAATCATTGTAATTAGTATAATTTAGTTTTACTTATAATATATTTTTATATCATTTGTTTGTAATATTTTGACGTGTTCAAGCGCCTCCTGGGGCCTATGAAAATAAATGATTTGAATTTGAATTTGAATTTGTATAGTGACATAGTTACTATAGAAGTAATTAAACAGTTTATGTTCGGGGTGAATTAAATCCCAATCATTCTCAAACATTGCAAAATATGGAGTGTTGTTATGACTGACAAACAATGTATAACTTTGTAATACATGGTTTATTCAAATTTCATCAAAGTTCATAAAATCGTTTTCCTCGTTACATATGAGTGGGATTTGATAATACAATACCTCGATAGTCTAGTGGTCAGCGTATGGACCACTCACCGCAATTACTGGGCCGCACAAACTGTTATTTGTAAACTCTCCGTCAGGCAATTGACAATTGCAACACGGAGTTGAATTGTGCCCGGTGGATAGCGATAGGCTCACCCCCTAACATAACAGGGCCCTAAACATAAAAAGGTAAAATGTGGATATTGCACACCTCTACCACACCTCTCTGGATAAAATAGGCATGCCGTTATGTTAAATGCTATTGAGTAAGCAGTAAACACAAGTATATTCATATTATGTTATTTTAGTTTGGCGTGTGTTACGTCAAGAAAAACAATTATGCACCTGCATCTGAGATAATTAATTGAAGGATGTTACGTAGCGTTGTGCCTCACCCAATAAATACAAACTTAGCCTAACTTCGATTGCGGAATTTGGGTCAGGCATATTAATTGAGTGTCACGCCATCTGGTGGTAATGTCGAGTAACTATAAATATTCTGTGCCATTGCAAAGTTTCGGGTAAAGTGTTTACCTGATGGGAGTTTCAAGGCCAATTGGGGTGTAATGACCAGATGGTGGCATATTGCCAGTTATAGGAAATATAATTGCTTCTTTGGTAAATTGTTAAATCTCAGGTGGCAAGCGTACAGAAGTTGGTACTATAATAACAATATTTTTAGCAATAAATTAACGCATGCAACTTTTTCGACAATCTTACTAATATAGTCAATAGATAGAGACAATTTGTATGCTTCTTAATCTATACAACGTGCTATTTTTTAGATGGCTAAAATGCTACGGCAGAGTAACAATCGAGTAGTTTATCTTAATAGAAAAGGTCAGTCGGTAGGTGAGCATATCGCCATCCACCGGGCACAATTCCAACTCCATGTATTGTGGAATTAAACTTATATTTGTCAGTTTATAAGAGTTAACACATTTGCTGCCCTAAATGAGTAACTTTCTTTATAACATTGTTGTTAACTTAATTAAGTATAAAAAATTGTCCATAATTTTTATACTCCCTGAACTGCGAACATCAAAAATTTTCCTTTCTATAAAGCCATGTCGAACATTACCAAAATATTTTCTAGACATTTTGGATTCAATTTGCTCACAAAATTAGGGCCAGAAACACTTGGAAAATAATAAGAAAATCCAGCAGACTTTCTTCCACAAAATTAAGAAGGATAAAATGAACACTCATACTTCGGACACCTCAACAAAAGAAACTTTGCTAATATTACGAGTCAATTCACGTATTAAGTTTGTAAGAGGGTTTTGAATGTTCAGAAAAAGTTGTTAGAACGACGGCAAAGGTTTTGTAAAATAGGAACATATTTTTTTACATACCGTATCATCACGCCTTTATTAGTACCCAGAAGGGTTGTACAACACCCACATTTCAACTGTTATGTTTTAGGTCCCATGGGATATGGGGTGATCTATCGCCATTTAAAGGGCACAGGTGCAACTCCGTGCTGCTATTGTGTATATCCTGACAGAAAGTTCACAAATAAGACTTTGCCGGAACCGGAAATCGAATCCGAGACGCATACCACTAGACCATCGAGGCAGTTAAGCAATAGTAACTTTACCAATATTACAAGTCTTTTCACGTATTAAGTTTGTAAGAGGGTTGTTCGAGGATTTAAGGAGTGTGTAAACTGAGATACAATGAACTTGTGCTAATTAAGAAAGTTGAAACATTGATAAAAAAGGAAACGTATTAGCCGGTGGCCAAAGTTGAAGCCACGCGGATCGATCGATCTTACAGGATATGCAATGCTAAGCGCGGTCGCGTGGATGAGTGACCATCTTCAACATATAGACATCCTTTTGATTATAAAATACTTGATGCTACCTTAAAAAGAGTTGAGGAGGTGCGAGACTTGGGCGTGATCCTAGATATAGAGCTCACCTTCAGAGCCCATTACGATCAAATTATTACTAAGTCATATAAAATGTTGGGATTTGTGAGACAGGGCAAGGAATTCAAAAAAGCGCGTACTTATATGATGCTATATAACGCTTATGTTAGATCGCGTCTTGAATATGCCTCAACGGTGTGGAATCCACATTACAATATACATTCTTATGGTATAGAACGAATTCACACATAACTGCATTGGCATTAAAACATAGAATTAAGCTTTAAATAAAATTCTGAATTCGCACCTATAATAATCAGATAACTTCGTACGTTAATTAACAGATCTGACAAAGACATGCAAAGTTAATGAAAATTCGTTTAAAAACTTAATTATATGCGACCGTCGTCAAGCGTGACGTTCGCACCTTATTAGCCATTATTCACGTGACGTGGGGTGAATGGTCGGTTTTTGTGAAATATGGGGATATGCGTTTTTGGGTATAGGGGATTATTAACTGAGTTAGAGGGAACAATTGCTTGGTTTATTTCCAGACAAAAGTAATATGTGTATGTGTTTTAAATATGATTTGTCACTAAAAATAAATAATAATATTGAATACTTGTAAATATTTAAAAGCAAATTTTAGCTTTGCTATGCTTTTTTGTATTTTATATAATATTAAAGTTCAAAAATTAAGAATCCAGCAGGACTCGAACCTGCACCCCCTGGGTATACGCCCCAAGTGCTTTGCCAATTCAGCTATGGATTCGTATGCTGCTAGACTCGAAATTTCTCAACTCTTTTTGTGCCAGCATAGCTAGACGAACCTTACTTGGTTTTAGCGCCTTCTATGCGAAGTGATAAGTCACTTATTCACATATTCGCTCAGATAATTTCGAGTCCAGCAGCATACGAATCCATAGCTGAATTGGCAAAGCACTTGAGGCGTATACCCAGGGGGTGCAGGTTCGAGTCCTGCTGGATTCTTAATTTTTCAACTTTAATATTATATAAAATAATATTGAAGTTACACACATATTACGTTAGTATGAAAACAGGGCGCTTGGAAGTCTACCCTTAAGAGGTTGTTAAAAAGATTATACTATTATTTATACGGTAGCTCAATGACATTCTACTTGATCTCTTCTTCTTCTTCATTGCTGAAGGTCGTGCCCATGAAGGGCTTACATTGCTCTCTTAGTTATTTCCTTCCATCTTGACCTGTTTTCGGCTTCTCTCATAGCATTTGTAACCAAGAGCGTGAGTGGTTAGCATAGTTTGATCTAGTGGTTAGTATATGTGGACTCTCACGGTGTGATCCTAGGTCCAATTCCCGGGTCAAGCAAAAGGATAATTTCGCATTTATTGGAATGGCGTCCGGAGGATGGCGATAGCATCGTCCCCTATCACATAGGACTTAACCATTGTGAAGTGTGAAATCAAGAAAACAAATCATTTATTTACATGGGCCGTAAAAAGCGCTTGAACACGTAAAACAAACATCAAAATACTTTTTTGAAAATGTTTAATCCATGTTTAATTTGGACTGTTCTTGGTAATCAAATTATTATACGAATTGCATGATGTTAAATGTTAAATTTATTTGAATTACAGGAGTTTACATACAGAATTAAAATCAATACCATCTGTGGGTGCAACACCTCTGCCACACCCATCTGGGTAATATAGGCGTAATTTTAAAGTTCATAGCACAGATATGCCAAAACATCTAATCTTATATACAAACATGATTTCTATACATTTACCATAACATTGCGGTGCAATTCTACACTCAATAATTCTGTAGTCCACTGAAGTACACCTAATGAAATCAATGTTCATGTTGAGCGATAGGAATAGCGTGAAATTATCGATTTTACTTAACACAACATCACGCCTATATAACCCAGAAGGGTATGGCAGAGGTGTACATCACCCACATTTCACCTGTCATGTTTAGGTCTCATGGCATAGGGGGTGAGCGTATCACCACCCAACGAACACAATTCCAACTCCGTGCTGCTATTGTGAACTTTTCCCGACCCGGGAATCGAACCCGAGACCTTGTAGTGAGAGGCGTTTACGCTAACCACTAGACCAAAATGATCGCACCTTGAATTACAAAATCATTTGTTCAATCACTTCAAGTGTTTTTGCAGGTTTAGGTGTTTTTTTTTGTGAGCCAAGTTTAAGCCTTTTATAAATCATGGCAATAAAATAATAGATAAAAAAAAAATTATAACAGACATAATATACGCTGCAGTTAGTAATGGCACGCAAAAACTATTCATTAACTTCCATCCTCTCATACAAACTGCCTCGTTTGTTCTATGGTTAGCGTATGCGGCTTTTCACCGCGAGGTCTCGGGTTTGATTCCCGCGTCGATTAAAAGTGTTATTAGCGATTATTTAGAGAGGAAATTCTAAATAGCAGTACGGAGTCAGAATTGTCACCGGTGGATGGTGTTGAGTCATACACTCAACCGTTCGCCGCCCCGCGCCCGCGCCATCGCCTTGGCCAGAGCGGGACAACATTATCGGACGTCACGGCCTTCCTATGCAGGCCGCGCACCGCGAACAGTCAGCACTGTTACCTCGCACCACGCACGGTAGCGCTCGCATCTTTCATAATTCCTATACATATTTGAATTGTAACAGTTCGACATTTATCACATTAAACATTATACAGTCCACTACTCGTTTACTTCACATCAAGAGCTATCGAACCCAACAGATGGCCATAACCTCACTACCTAAACATAACAGTTGAGATGTGGGTGTTGTACACCTCTGCCTGACCCTATAGGTAATATAGGCGAGTTGTTATGTCAGTAACATTCTCCCCGCTAACCTCATGGCCCCAATCGTAAGCCAGCAGCTCGTTTGAAGACGTTATTGCTTAACTTTAGCCTCGTTGCTTCAATATCTGGATTTCATTATCTTACCCTAGCTTAGTTAGAGCTTAATAAGTTTTATTTAGTGCAAGCTAAACATACTAGTGAAATATAAGTGTTTAATATACCTCTGATATACTATTATGTGTAATAAGCGTGATATTATGTTACGTGTGGTATTATTTGCAACCGCTCTCCGTGAGATTTTGGGTTCGATATTCGGATCGGAGTAAGTGAAAATGAAATGAAAAATGAAAAAAAAATATTTATAAAACATGCCTTAACCATATAACAATAATTCCAATAAACTGCATAGCAGTTTATTGGCAGAAAAAGCACCCTTTTTAGTGGTCCTACATCACCAACATTTCACCTGATGTGTGCCTCGTTCCACTAAGTAACAAAGGTGGTCGCGATAAAAATATAATAATCATACTGACTTGTCACACTTACAAGCCCACACACACATCACACACACACACACACACACGGACACAAGCACACTCATTTACTCGAAAATACAGTAATTTTCTATATTTTTCATTTATAATGTTTAAATATAATTGTTTATAACTTTTGTTACACAACATAGTAGATTGATTATACTCATATACAATAATTACAAAAATGGAAGGCTACAATGTTCGCATTAGTACAGGTACCAACGTTACCCCTGTTTCTGTATAAGTTACACATATAATATAATTCTATCTTTGTAAAATGTTTTTGTAGCTTCTATAGTATAACCATTTTTCCTGAAATAAACATAATTATTATTATAAGTTACTCTGGTCAACGTAAATTTCTCTTATAACCACCAAAATTGCTTGAGCATAATATTGGCGCGTTAGAAGCAAGTTCTCGGTAATATATTCGCACAAACCATGTGTTTGGCACTAAGCCGCCAGCGCATTCACTGCGCTTGTGGGTAGCGCCTCAGTGGTAGCGGGGAGAAAGGTGGTAGAGCGGTGAACGATATAAAAGGAGGTAACATCGCCGCTTTTTATAAAGCCTGCCATCAAGTATATAGAGACCGGATGGCGGAGTGGGTAGTGCACCTGAATGCGACTCTGAGGTCGTGGGTTCGATTCCCACTCAAGACAAGTCTTTGTGTGCATGAACATGGAGGTTTGTCTTGGTCTGGTCTGTTTGAGTAGTAAGTATGTATGTATTAGTATCAGTTATTATAGTACCCATAATACAAGCTATGCTTAGTATGGGACCCAATAACGTTTAAAAAAAAAATAGGCTGTAATTTTAACCGGTCTCTGAAAAGAGGAGGTTCTGTAATAGAAGCGTTTTTTATACTACATTGCTTGCTTCTTGGCAGGTCGAACAATTACTATTGAAGAAGGCATATGTTAACCGACGATTTTACAACGCTAAAATCAGGTACCAACATGAAGATTATTTAAGCATAATATTGGCGCGTTAGAAGCAAGTCAAGTCAAGTTTGTAGGTAGCGCCTCAGTGATAGCGGGGAAGACATAATCTAAATATTGTATATATGTAACTTTACAATTATTATATACCTAGAATAGTTTATTAAATGAAACTTTATTATCTTATCATAGTTTCACTGTAGGTACGAGTATATTTGATTATAATGGAAGGCGCTGGTGCCTGACGAAAACGAAGAAAACGATCTTAAAAGACCTTCCCTAACTTTTTGGGACATTTTGAACTGCATTCACAGATTTTGTAAAAAACTTACAGTTAGCAAAAAAAATGCAAAAAGTTCAAATTTTTTTTTTTATGCCAATCGATTCTATTTCATGTGGGGATCAAAAAACTCTAAAAATTGACTTATTAGAAGCGTATTTTGTCAATAATCGAAATGCGGGAGCTGCATTAGTGTGGTACCGCAATAAGTATCCGTTGCGGCATGTGCCAACAAGAAAGGTTATTACAAATCTTTTGAAAAACCTGGAATTGCAGGGTTCTTTCAAAATACGCTTCTAATAAGTCAATTTTTTCACGATTAGAAGACATTTTAGCGAAAATCCTTAATTAATAACTCATACGAAGTTTCTCAGCTGAAACTAAGTATAACACACAGATTTTCGAATCAAATTCGAAATTTGCGGGTAAAAATTATTTTTATTTACTTTACAGTCAATTCTACCCACTTCCAGGCCATAACAAAAAGTTAGACCATCGTAGAAATTCGTTTCTGTTGCCGAAATGTATGGGAAACGTTTTTGGCGATTTCTGTCTTTTCTAGTACTGAAAGCTAAAATGGTCCCATAGAGTTTTTTGATCCCCACATGAAATAGAATCGATTGGCATAAAAAAAAAAATTTGAACTTTTGCATTTTTTTTGCTAACTGTAAGTTTTTACAAAATCTGTGAATGCAGTTCAAAATGTCCCAAAAAGTTAGGGAAGGTCTTTTAAGTAACTGCAACGGTTAAGGTACTTGCCCTTACTGCCCCGTTTCAAAAATACACCCTGTATAGTATATTCACTAGTACAGGTGCCAACATTACAACTTTTTGTAATATTTGGATTAATGTATTATTTGTTTTATATTGCTTTTTATTTATTTATGTGAAAATTTTTTGGACTAGTTTTAGCAGTGCGGATTTTACTACTAGCCTATTTGGACCTTGAATTTGAGACACGTATTTTTTTTAAATAGAACCAACATTACTTTTTGAAACTTTATGAATAACTGGCTGACTCTTAAAGTGTTACTACTTACTTTGTACATTGTAGATGGCTAAAATACCATATTAACGAACTAACACTAGATATTATTTCGTTATATTAAACTCACGCAATGATGCATCATTAAATTAAAAACATAAATTCCACACTCGCATATTATAAACCTATGATTTAAAATAAACATCTACCCACAAACCCACTCGTATCAACTTCAAGGAAAATACATATATTCGAATTAAATAAATATATATCACACAACATACACAACGACATCTAGTCCCAAACTAAGCAGAGCTTGTACTATGGTTACTAGAATAACTGATACTAATACATATATACTAATATGTGTTTGTATATGTACTTTTTATTTTGTAAATATAAACGTATACACAGCAACACCTGGACCAAGACAAACCTCCATTTTGATGCACTCAAAGATTTGCCTTTATTTTTTTTTATTTGTGTCCCTTAACTATGCTGAAAATTGAGTCAGCTTATTACTCAACGATGAATTATATTTGCGAAAGGACGTGAGTTCATTGAGTATGAAATTAAATGTGCCCGCGCCCACTGACACCCCACCCCACTTGCCCCAATTTCCTTCACGGTACACTCAACCATTGCTATTGTTGTAAGATATTTAATGAACGCATTAATTGTGCATGAAACGATTCATTTAACTTGTTTCGTATTGTTGTGCATATTGTTGAAGCAGAAGGCACGTGCACTTTCTTAACATAACATAACATCACGACTTCACCTGTCATGTTGAGGTCTCACATGATAGGGGTGAACCTATCACCATCTACCGTGCACAATTCCAATTCCAAAACATCCGCACGGTAAAAACGGGTCCCCAAAGACTACGCTGTCCGCCTGTCACCAGGCTGTATCTCATGAACCGTGATAGTTAGACAATTGAAATGTTTACCAATAAATAAATAAATAAATATTCCACAACTCACAAACAACGCCATCTAGTTCCAAACTAAGCAGAGCTTGTACTATGAATACTAGAATAACTGATACTAATACATATATACTTTTCTTTTGTAAATACATACTTATTATACATAGAAACACCCAGACTAAGACAAACCCCCATGTTCATGCACACAAAGATTTGTCTTAAGTGGGAATCGAACCCACGACCTCGGCGTCGCAGGCAGGTACACTACCCACTCCGCCATCAAATGATGTAATGATGTGTACCTAATAACAAAAATATTTCATAAACGTGATTTCTTTCCCTTTTATATTGATAATATTATGGTACGGAAGCCTTCGTGCGCGAGTCTAACTCGTACTTGGCCGGCATTTTTTGTCATTTAAACATTTTTTTAGTAAAATTAGTAGCTTTTTTTAATTAGGTACCACATTTCCGTTGACACTCGCACCACACCCCATTTGCCCTAGTTAGTGACTACACTCAAACGCTATCGCCGTAAGGAGATACTTAATGGACACATTAATTGTACATGAGACGACTCTTTAAGTCGGCTTATTTATTCTATAGGAAAGTTTATATATACAGTACAATGTAGGTACATATTTAACTTATCCTTTGATTTATTATATCAAGGCATTCATCTAAAAACTCTTCCAGACATAAAATCTTTCACATAGGAAGTAAGATTACCAGCGCTTGTAAAGATGGCGAAGCTTAAATCCAATTTAACTATAATATAATCTAAGCATAAGTTTGTAAAGCTTTAGAAAGCGAGCTTGAGGCAAGCACCTTAACCAAACTATTTACTATTTTGTAACATGTTAAACCAGTTTAGTGGTAACACTGGAATTACTGGCACCGGCAGCATAAAATTATAGATTCTACGATAGAACGTCATGTTTGCCATAGATTGTAAAGGTTCATGGACTGTGCCACTTTCATCAGGTGGAATGCCCACTTGCTGCCTGGCTTTACTTAGATCCAATTAGTGTTAAAAATGTGTACTTTTACAAAGGTATTTTAATTTTTGGGTGGATGTTTATTCCTCATTCACGCAAAAACTGCTAAACAGATTTAATTAAAATTTGACACACATGTAGTTACCTAGATTTATAAATAGACAATTTTTCATTAACCTACCAAGCGAATAAAGTTCCGATCAGTTTGCTAGGAAGACATCAATACAAATAAATAACATTGAAGTGTCTGTTTTAAAAGTCAAAATAACAATGTTTTTCCAGTTGATATAGTTATTTGCACGATACCTATGCTTAATATACATATTTTAAAATTTTTGTCTGTATGTCTGTCTGTATCGGCTTATCTTCTAAGCGGCTAGACAAATTTCGATAAAATTTTATATGCCCGTAACTGACTACAAGGCGCGTAACAAATAATAAATAAATAAATAAATAAATATCTCACAACTTTCACACAACGCCATCTAGTCCCAAAATAAGCAAAGCTTGTAATATGGGTACTAGAATAACTGATACTAATACATATATACTTCTCTTTTGTAAATACATACATATTATACATAGAAACACCCAGACTAAGACAAACCCCCATGTTCATGCACACAAAGATTTGTCTTAAGTGGGAATCGAACCCACGACCTCGGCGTCGCAGGCAGGTACACTACCCACTCCGCCATCCGGTCGTCAAAGGTTACTTCTTATTAGTGTACCTACCACGCAGACAAAACCGCGGGCGAACGTTAATTAGTTTGTTTGTTAGCGCTAATCTCGGCAATTAATGATCGGATTTTAATAATTATTTTTGTGGTTGTTAGTCTAACTATCCATTTAAGTTTTTATCTTTATTCCTCAGACTTCACAAACCACAGAATTATCATGCAAAAATAATTCTACACTAAATTCACGGTGCTTAAACTCACTTTCAGCAATCATCACAATATCTATTTCCATAAAAAAACATTATTATTAAGGTTAACTTACAATTAGTTCTTTAAATGATAAAAAAAATCAAAATCATACTTAACTATTTACAGTTGGAAGAGAAATAGAAGTAAGTTAAGTTAGTTTTTAAGTTAATTATTAAAGGTTGCCTGGCAGAAATTGCGTCAAGCGATAAGGCCGCCCTTTGCATATTGTTATTATCTTTCAATAGTTATCTATAGTTTGTAATTGAATGGTGTGCAAATAAAGTTTTATCTATCTATCAATCTTATTATTATTTTTTTGATATTTTACATTACCCTAATTCCCATGGAGCTCCAGAGCAGTAACGTTTGACGCGGATCAAAGCGCGGGAACACGCTACTTAATAATATATAATGAATGCCACGCAGACGAAGTCGGGGGCAACAAGCTAGTTATATCTAAAACTGTAAACTAAGTAATAATCTAATTGCTTTGGAAACATCTCAAGGTTACTTAACTTGACTTCAAAACTTATTTATATTAATTATGCCATCTTTTAATCAAATCCATTGTCTGACACAACTTTTAATGTTTGATAAATACTCTTTACTTTTCAAAGAGATGTACTTAGAAAGCTTAATCTATACATAGAATATAATTGAAAACTGTGAGCTAAGTATGTATATTGAAAAGATTTTAAAAAAGTACGAGGCAACTGTAACAGCAATAAAAGCTATACGTATTTACATATTTTTTTAAAGAATAATCTTTCTGTCTTTCTGTATCTAACTATGTTATTTTTTTAATTTCTTTTTTTTAAAAAACATCGGCCGCCCTAGAAATAAACTGTCGCGGGAGTGTTCGATTCTCGAGTCGGGTGTGTTATTTGTTAAATTCCGTCTGGAAAATCACAATAGCAGCACGGAAGATGAATTTTGCGATTGGCTCACCTCTATCCCATGGGACTAAAACAAAACAGGTGAAATTTGACGTTGTAAACCTCTGCCACACCCTTCTGGGTAATATAGGCGTAATTATATGTTATGTTATAGAGATTTTGTTTAGCACCAACTATCACGAAGACGGAGCCACAGACAAAAGCTAGTCTTAACTTAAAAACCTATTTATTTAAATATACAAGATAAATTCAGATATTTTCGTCTAAACTTGTTTAAAGTTTAAGTTAATGCACTCAATTTTGAGATAAGCTTAGTTTTAAAATACTTTTGTTGATATACAGATAGCTACCGATCCACCCACAGACATAGATCTACATAGATAACGCAAGTATCACGATTTGTATTGAAACCAAGCGTGCCGACTTTTTAATACCTATTGTGACGTCACAGCCGAAATTTAGTGACGGGAAATCCAAACCGATTCAAAGACACCGATGCCGCCGATGCCAATCCGCCCAGTACGTTCAACTGGAGCCGTCCGCTATGATTTTTTCTGACAAAAGACGCGCGTGGACTGAAGTTAGAGGCGACCAACCTCGACGCTTGGTCGGGGTTGAGACACGCGAAGTACATGCATCTGCGTTATCTATGTAGATCTATGTCTGTGGATCCACCTATTCATTTCCAGTAAAAGCTAGTCTCGCATTGCACGGGAAGGCTGTACGACGCGAGACCATCTTATAGTGGAATGTAAAGGTTTATGTGTAACCGCGTGTACTTACTGTAGTCTAAGCTTGAATAACTTAATCTTGTGGTTTGCATCTTAAAGTTTAAGTAGGATTTACTTCAAGTTTCAGTATAAAGTGTTGTATTTAGTAGACTGCTTAGAATTTAGTTATTTTTTGGGTTTATATAGTTTTTTAGAGTTTATTATTATTAAGTTATTTAAAAGTAAATAAATTGTCTTTTCATAAAGTAATAAATTTCAAAATCTTACTTATAATAATTTAAATAATAGGAGCCCGGTATCTAATACATGTCCCACTGCTGGGCTTGGGCCTCTTCTCATGATAAACAGATAAACACTTTTATTGGTAATGATAAATTACACGTCATAGCATTATTAGCACATACAAAATCATGAATATAATTGAATCTATATATTATATCGAACATATCATTCATTATAAATAAATAATAGAATTATGTATCTAATAATATAAATAATTTAAAAATAGTCTACTAGTAAAAAAAAAAAAACTGCTTAGCAGTTCTAATGGAACATAAGTCAAAAAATACACATTTATTTTAAAATTAACTATTACTAATTTAAGAATATGTCATCTACGGAGTAAAAGGCTTCCTGAACGAGCCAGCACTTAAGTCCATTTTTAAAAACAGTTCGTGACTTTGAGGAGGTTACATTTATTGATAAACAATTAAATATTTTAGGCCCTATCACGTGTGTAAGTTTACTCATTTTTGCGAGACGATGTGGCACATGATGAGAAGGGTTAGGCCATAGTCCACCACGCTGGCCAAGTGCGGATTGGTAGACTTCACACACTCTCGAGCACTTATTAGGCACTCTAAGGCATGTAGATTTCCTCACGATATTTTCCTTCACCGTTAGCAAGCGATAATTTATATAATAAATACACACATATCTTCGAAAAGACGAGAGGTGTGTGCCGTGGGTTCAAATTGAGACTCGGCTATCGCTGCTTTAAATTAAAAATTAAAATCTTACTCATTAATATTTTAATGCCCGCCGGCTTGTGCCAGCTCGCAACGTCACGCATTAAAAGCTGATAAATACTCTTTATCTCAAGCAATAAATATTTTTTTCACCTATATACTTATAAATTGTGAATAACATAGTCGACTTAATTAAATTTAATCACTATGCACTAAGGTATTCAGGTTGACTACACTTATTTATTTATTTACAACTGCCTATTGCACTCACAGTTAACTTGGGTCTTGTTGACAGTACTGGTAGCAAAATTAGGAAAAATTTATACCGGCAATTTTGTTTTCAGGTTTCGATACTATGCCTCGGACAAACGGACATGGTGAAACTACGGAACCCTAAAAACATGTAGTTCGTAAAACTAGCTTTATTACAATGGTGTCAATGTAACTAACAGTGGCGCTTAGTAACATTGTTAACGCACGAATTCACGAACTGTAGGCATTTATTAGGCATACAGAGTTCTCGCGGCTGCATTGCGCTGATAGCATCGCATTACAATACAGAGTTATGAGTTATCTGGAAGTGACTTTTAGAAAAAGTAGTATTTAAGTGAATAATTTTTAAATTATGATTTTAACATTGCAAAAAAAATTGCTTCTAAGGACTACTGCGTATAAATTTTATAAGTTTATCAAATCGTGGGCACCTTTTGCAAATTAAAGCTTTTTTTTGAAAGCCCACGCATAATTGTTTTTTTTTAGTCACTTTTTCTAGGGAGTGGATTTAATCCACAGAGCGAATACATACACACACACTCATTATATTATAATATGTGAGTGTGTGTTACACTTCTTCAAGCTCGAAAGAACTGTCTGATTTTTAAAGAATTTAGTTAACTGCTAGTTTATAGCCTGGATAAACAATATGGGTTACTTTTTATCCACATATTACTTCTTTTCACTTCCAGTGCATCTCTATGTAGAGTGTATAAAAGCATTAGCAGTGATTACTTACAGATTATTTCTGTTTAATTACCGATGCGTTTGGGAGAGTTTGCTCTATCGTGTGTACCTTTTGTAATGTAATGGATTTTAGGTATTACTGAAATTGGGTTAAACTTTGTGGCTATGTATTGTAATTTTAGTAACGCCTTTCGACAAAACGATTTAGCAGACGTAAATAACTGTTATGTTTAGAGCCCTTTTGACAGAGGTTGAGCCTATCTCCATCGACCGGCTATAATTCCAGAGTCCGTTCTACTTGTGAAAAATTCTCAATAACCTTTTTGCCCAAAAAGGACATAGAAGGTGAGAGCTTACCGAAATTTGGTCAAACTTAGTTATTTAAAAAAAATATTTAATTAAGTTCTACTAGCGGCCTGCCCTGGCTTCACTCAGGCTTAATCTGGTTTTTAAAACAAAACACTTAAAATAAAATAAAAACTATGTTAAGCTATGGCTTAAAGATTTGGAAAACTTATAAGTAATCATTAAATAGAACACACACGTGCACACACACATACATGCACACATACACACACACACACGTTACAAACGCTTTTCAGACAATAATTACATTGTACTACATTTAATGTAAGGATTTTCTTAGTATCATTAGATCAGTTTGTAACAAACATACGTATAACTATGTAAACTATATTGGGATGGAACTGCTTCTCAACATACAGCTCACGCTAGTTTGGGAATCAGGGCTTATATCTTAATTGCTGAATGTATTTTATTGCAGTAAAGAAATTAATAAGTATTATAATTTAGTTAGCTAAGTTTTATTTTAATTTTATATTTTTTGTGTTTTGATGTTTGTTTTGACGTGTTCAAGCGCTCCTTGGGGCCCATGGAAATAAATGATTTGATTTGATTTGATTTGAATAATTTACTGAAAATAAAAATGAAACATTTCACACACAAATGATATTTCAACCTACATTCGAACCCTCAGGAAATCTAAGAAATATTTTCATCATATTTCATCCTAAAATTTTCTCTATATTCGATAGTGGCGAACGTCAGGTTCTGTGACGTCACATCCGTATGAGAATCTGTGGCGTTATTGTGAGGAAAAATCACTAGGAACCCGGAAATCCTAGATATTTAAGAATTTATATTTGGCGCAATATTCAAGCAATATGCTGTATTGAAAGATTTGTAAAACTATTCTGCAAATTGTATGATGACTACATAAATATAACAGCAGCACGGAGTTGGCCGTAGGCTTACCTCCTATCCCATGGGACCTAAACATAACAGGTGAAATGTGGGTTTTGTACACCTCTGCACACCCTTCTGGGTAATATAGGCGTGATGTTATGTTATGTTAAATACAAATAAAACAACTCTTTTGTTAAGACTTCTTAGTTCCACTTCACTCGCTCACATTACTTCTAAAACATTATCAAATTCGAATCGATCAGCTCTCGGTACATTAAACAACACATTACAGACAGAGCCAACATTTTAAAACAGTAAATTCTACGACAAAAATACAAACATACTTCACTCGAAACAAATAGCTTGAAAACCTCAGGATCCTCAGACGCATTAGTGTTGTGCATCGCTCGATAATTCAGTATCGAGAATCGAGTTGGCCTATCGCCACGTACTCAGCTAATGTGGTGGGCGGGACACAGATCGATTCTCGTGATATATCGATACTATTGTTTGGTAGATTTATTTTAGTGTTTTCGGGTTGTTGTTTGCTATTTTAGTGTAAGATTACTTGGATTTCTAAAAAAAATATTTACGTATTGGTGTATGTGAACAGCTTCAAACTATAATAATCATTATTTTTAACGATGCATAATTACAGAAAATCTAGAATTATTTTAATATTATTCTATTTACATAGTCCTTTAGATATTCTTTCTTAAAACAATAAGTAACCTTGTATCTAATACATGTCCCACTGCTCGGGCCACTTCTAGTGATGAGAAGGGTTCGGTCTTAGTCCACCACGCTGGCCGAGTGTACCACGACCTCAAGTACTTTTTAGGCACTCTCAGGCATGCAGGTTTCCTCACAATGTTTTCCTTCATCATACACATACCTTCTAAGAGACGAATCTTAACGATTTATTAACAGAGGTTTTTGCCGTGGATCAATCTGTAACCTTGACTTCGCAGTCCTACGGTCTCTCACTCGGCTATCGCTGCGACTTTGGACTCTTAAAACAATAAATGGATTGAATTTTGCTACTCTAGAATATCTTTATAACGAATAACTAACAGGTTTAAAAATTGTTATGCTCAAAATGTTTCAAATACAGTACATTATTTCCAATAGCTCTTTGTACAACCAAATACTGAACAAACTTTGGCTTTTAATTACTGAAACTACTTCATGAAAATAATTCACAGTTATTGGCGATAAAATATTATGTCTGGGTTTTAATTGCTAGAACCTAGTTTACAGAATAAAATAGATGATGTCGTTGGCCGAAACCTACATTCGACAAACACGAACGATTTATTCGATAATTAAATTAACCTGATACTAGTTTGTTTCGTTTTTTTCTTCTTTTATGATTATTTTACTCGATGCTCTTGGCTAGCATAATTATGTGCCTCTCAATGCGGGGTCTCAGGTTTGATTCCCGGGTCGGGCAAAGTGAATTTACCGTCAGAAAATTTACAATAGCAGCACGAAGTTAGAATTGTGCCCAGTGGATGGCAATAGGCTCACCTTCTATTGGGCCTTAGCTATGGAACCTTAAAAACATAAAAGGTGAAATTTTGGTGTTGTACACCTCTGCCACACCCTTCTAGGTAATATAGGCGTTATTTAATGTTATGTTATGTTATCTTCTCCCTTTTCTGGCTCATCTTTTGTTAATTTAAGTATAAGTTGAATTAGGCAAACTTTAATTGTAATGAAATAAATTTAAATAAATGCTCAAATTGTGAAGAAAGCTAATTGTATTTCAATTTAAACTAAGCCATGAACAGCAGTAAAAACTAAACTTGTATTTTAAAATAACCACTCGTCAATTAAAAATGTTTAAACATCAGTTTTATTTTTCCGAGGCAGAATATTACAACTAAAATTTTTGGCCCAATTCCAGATTTAAAACACATACATATTTCAATATAACACACAACTTTATCAACTTTATTAACGTTGTATCAATTAATCTAACACTTTAATACATCACATATCTTTAAACAACATCGATATTTTCTTAACGTGTCCCGTCCCTAGCTCGGCTTGGCACACACCACGACTGTCAGTGGCAAGCCCACAATGCATCGTATACCATTGGCAAATAACAGTAATATATCGTATTTTTGTAAACGGTAACAAGAAAACAATAACTCAGTTGGATTCTTCCATAAATTTTAAATTTTAGGAATTCACGCCGATGTTGTTGAAAAGAGCATTTTAAGATTGTTGCGAATTGAAAAATCTTGCAGAAGAGATTGGTTCTGGTGTTGTCATAATATTTTATAGTTAACTTAACATAACATCATGCCTTTATGAAGGGTATGGCAGAGGTGTACAACGCACACATTTCACCTGTTATGTTTAGGTCTCATGGGATAGAGGGTGAGCCCATCGCCATCTACCGGGCACGATTCCAACTCTGTGTTGCTATTGTGAATTCACTGACGGAAAGTTCACATACAACACTTTGCCCGACCCGAGAATAGAACCCGGATCTCACGGTGAGAGGCGCATACGCTATCGAGGCATTTCATGGAATCATTTAAAAAAAATGGAAACTGGGCTTTTGTAATTCTATACAATGGTTACTTTAAAAGTCAAAAATCTATATTGCACAAACTACTACATACAGTACTTGAAAACATCAACAAAAAATGTACCCAACCTGCCTAACCAACAATTTCTTATAGCAATAATTTTTCTCATTTACCACTGTACCTATGCCTATATAGGCTGACACAATACATCTTAACGTGGTCAGTTCTCGTAATGGCGATTGTCCTGTACAAGATCAACGTCCGACAGCTGAGTGGACTAGCGACAACTACTTGATTGATAGTCTCAATGGAATTAGAGAACCTTGGTACTGTCTTATCGGAATTGACACTTCCAATTACTTGAGATAACAACATACGTAACATCACGTCTATATACGCCGAGGTCGTGGGTTCGATTCCCACTTAAGACAAATCTTTGTGTGCATGAACATGGGGGTTTGTCTTAGTCTGGGTGTTTCTATGTATAATATGTATGTATTTACAAAAGAAAAGTATATATGTACTAGTATCAGTTATACTAGTACTCATATTACAAGCTCTGCTTAGTTTGGGACTAGATAGCGTTGTGTGTGAGTTGTGAAATATTTATTTATTTATTTATATTACCCAGAAAAGTGTGCAGAGGTTTATTAGATTCAAATTTCACTTGTGATGTTTAGGTGGTGCCGTGGCCACCGCGCACAATTTCATCTCCATGCTGCTATTGAGAATTTCCTAAAGGAAAATCACAAATAACACTGTTGCCCGACTCGGACATCGAACCCGAGAGAGGTGCATTCGTTAACCAGTATACCAACAAGGCAATTCACAGTCAAAGTCAAATCATTTATTTTCATAAACCCCAAGGGGCGCTTGAACACATCAACAAACATTATAGTTACAGAGCAAATAAAAATAATCGGTCGAATTAAATAAATTAAATTTTACTTATCTAAAAAAAAAAAAAAACATTTATTGTCTCGAAAATTAGTACACTTGTGTTTGATCCCTGGGCTCCACACTAGGATAACCTGTGTCGTGGAGTCCAGTCTCTTTCGATCGATCTAAACTATGATTTGAATAACCGAAGCTTAGATCAATTTTAATCGAACTGCTTAACTTCAAATTAAAATAAAACTAAATCTAAGTAAGATTTAGATATATTTTCTTCCGATGGATATTGCATCATTGAGAAGAGCTGGTGAGAAACTCATGTAGTATATACTAATCGTATATTATATTACATAGTACTTAACTTACATGTTTCTCAAACCACGAGCACAAAGATTACATTCCAAGAATGTACATAAATCTTACGAATAAATGCCATCAAAATGACACATAACGCAATTAAAAAAGCCACAAATATGCCTTCAAAAGCCTAAGTTCTATTCACTCGAAAATGCAAAGAAACCAATATTACGTACGCTATTAATTTCACGGAATCTTTTCACAAATTTAATAAAATCGTAGTGCTGATATTTGTAAAAGATTTTCATGAAAGATTTCGGGGTGGTAGAAAGGGGAGCGGGGGGATAGATGCACTCGAAAACCTCAAATAGAGTGGGGATAGTACAGAATACGCTGATCTATAATTATGCTGTATCTCTTTGAGGATATCTCATTATAAGTTTGAGGTTGTTTACACTTTTCTGTTGCGGTTGCGAGACGATTTTGTATTGAAGTTTATCTAATCAGTTGTTAAGTTTACTACAGAATTATAAATAGAGAATGTCAGCAGCTGATTGAATGTGAAAATTATTTTTTCTATCTTATTCGAACATAATAAAATCTTGGGTGCGATTTACGGGTTGGTTAAAGTATTTGTGAACTTTTCGTCAGGAAATTCACATTAGCAGCACGGAGTTGGAATTGTTCCTGATGGATGGCAATAGGCTCACTCTGTATCCTATAAGACCTAAGTATAGCAGGTGAAATGTGGGTTTTGTACACCTCTGGCAAACCCTTTTGGGTAATATAGACGTGATGTTATGTTATGATATGTTAGTGAAAAAAAAATGACATAGATACATTATGAGGATACTAATGGAAAATCATAAATTTGGCTGAATTATACAACGTGAAATAGTTTGGTCAGGTTGTAGTTGACATTTAGTAGTAAAATAAATTAATATTAACTGATTGTTAACGTGGTATTTGCCAGTAAAATATATTCGAAAATAAACCAAATGAATGCCATATTTATTTAAATATGTTGAAGTATGACTTGAAACATGCAATTTATTAGATACTCGTTTAAGACTGTCATAACTCATAACCTATTTCTCATATTTACACATCGTGTCGTCCCCGTCCCGTGTAACGATACTTCAACGATAACGATCTCGAATCGAAAGTTTTTCATAAAATAACGACTAGTCGAGAGGCTGGTAACGATGTGTTGCAAGTCTCATTAAGACATATTGAAGATATATCCTGATTGTATGCATAAATTGATCTGAAAGTGCAATCTTGCATGTTTGCAACGTACTAAAGTACCATTAATGATCGCCGTGGCGCAATTTATTTACTTGTTTATTTACTTATATATATGTACAATATTACAGTTTTAAAGTACAGAAATAATACAATAAATAGGTTTCACAAAAAGACAAAATTTCTTTACGTACAATCGTACATCAATCCAAGCCGAAACAAATAGATCACATTCCGATTTTGATGTCATTTATAAAGTTATTGAACAGTGTCAAGGAACGTATGAGTGGAGTATTGGCATGAGCTACGGTGCGTGCATCGGGTATTGCAAAAAGTGGATAAGGCATCGGTCGAAAAGAGAGGTTACACCACGGACGTGAACGTCCTCTTAACACAAGTGTAATAAGCTAAATTGTAGGGGGTTTACCAGAATACTAGTTATTTGTATATAAACATTACTCGCAAAAAAAGACCTTTCAAATTCACATCAGGCGGCTCAAACTTTAATTTTAACCTGCCACCAAATTGTTATACTTGCTATGTTCCAGTTTAGTGGCATTGAGATTACTGACACTAGAGGCAAAAAAAAGTTCCCTGTGTGTTCCCTGAGTTTGTTCACAAAATCTTTATCGCTAGTAAACCACCGTAGTACAAACCACAGTACGTTAATATGGCCAAATGTGCTGGGCAAAGTAGGCGTAATACGTATTTTTCTTCTTTTGTATTATAACAATTAATAACTGTTTTCTAATTATTTCAAAATAAGTTACACAATTATATAATGCCTTATATAATTGTGTAACTTTAAAAAGAACTTGTTGGTTTCAGCAGAAATTTCCAATTTTAATAAACGTAAAAGTACTTCAGAAGAATCGTCGTTTTCAAATAATTCCATAATGCCCAGCAATTTTCCTTTGAAAAGATTTTAATAAAAAACTTTGTAAAGCTCCTAATGGCTTTTTACGTTTGATTTTGTTAAGTCTCCGATAGAAATTGAAAGAAATTTAATACTTGAAGTGTTTTGCGACGTTTTTTGCTCAAGTTAGGCATGATTCAGCTGGTGTGAAACTTTGTTTCGGTTCCAGTCTATTGGGTAGATGCAAATATTTTAGTCTTTGATTCGGTCGTGGCACTGGCAAAGTTTGTGGTTGGGATATAATATAAAAAGTGGTAGATCTATGGATAAAAAATACTTTAATGTTCCGGATTGGGCAAGTAACCATTTAAGCTGCAGTCTTTTGGGAAAAAAAACAAGATGCACTATTTTCAATTTTTTTCACTGTTTCGATGGTCTTGTGATTGCAAAAGCTACTGCTGTATCTAGTTCTATCCCCGGGTCAAGTAATAAATTATTTTTCAGGATATTGCTATGAAATAATTCTTTTCGATCGAATGTCGAATTGAATCGTAGGGACTTTTTTTGTACCTAGGGTCTCAGAATAATGTACTGAACCACTGGTAAGTGTGTCATTAACACCTTGTATCAAAAAATATTGGTTCCAAGATGATATTTAAGCGTTACATCCCAAAACTTCAATATCTAAATCTCGCAAATTAAAACCATCATTCATGTCGTTGTCCATATCTGGCGCTGGTCCAGCATCGGCGAGCCAACAGATAATCACGACGAGAGCCGAGTCTTGGCAAATGCAAGACTTTATCTCGCAAGCCTGTATCACTGACAGACGAGGTTTCTTAAATTTGGTAGAAAACACGGTTGTTTCGGATTAGACTTAACTATAAAATTAATTGAAATTAAAAAACAGGTTAAACAAATTCTTACGCCAAAAAAAAGTCGTCAAATGTTGTTAAGAAATATTAGATACACTTTGAAGACAATTTTACTTTGTCATATAATATAACACCAAACATAAAAACTATTTTTACGATATTAGGCTGTGTTCTTATGTGAATGTTTTACTTAACAATGTTTATTATAACTTAAAACATACATATAAGTGTCTTACTTAAGATAGGAACAAATGGATGAACGTGACGTCACGTAATGACGGAACATGCAGTTGAGAAATTTAGGATCCTGGCAAGAGGCGACCGTAGCTTAATGGTTAAAGCTACTGCCTGCATTGCCACACAAACATGCAATTTAATGGTTTAGATGTGATTTGTCTAGTAAAAATAAATAAAAACTTAATAATAGTAAATGCCGCGATGGTCTAGTGGTTATCGTATTCGCCCAGGTCAAGCAAAGTGATATTTGTGAACTTTCCGTCAGGAAATTCTCAATAGCACGGAGTTGGAATTGTGCCCGGTGGATGGCGATAGGCTCACCTCCTATCCCATGGGACCTTTACATAAGAATGAAATGTGGGTGTTGTACACCTTTGCCACACACCATCTGGTTGAGATAATGGAAGTTTTATTTCTTGAACCATATAGGTATTTACGTAGACGCTTTTTGCATTGTAATTTAGAATTCAATCTTGGATGACCTACCCAAGATTTGAACTCGTCATGCACTTTACCTAATTGCTATAAAATTTAAATTTATGTTAATAATAAAGCACGTTAGTATGAAGACACGGCGCTCGGGAGTCTACTCTTAAATCGAAGTTCAAATAATTAAATTAAAAAGAATTAATTAAACAACATGCGTTTTCAGTTTGTCTTCCAATAGAACTGTGCTGAGAATTTAAAAGTTAGAAGTTCTTTTAATTAAATCGAAAGAAGCTTAGCAGGAAAATCCAAAGGAAATATACGCAATCTTGATAGGAAATAGTTGCTTTTTTCTTTAAATTTTTATTAGTTCTGATATCGGAAGAAAGTGTGAGGTGATTTCTTAATTTTCTCTTTGCAAATAATTGTATACATTTCGCTGTTCCAGTAAAAAAATATAAAGAAAATAAGAAATTTTAAAACGTATGTACGTTTCATTATATGTCTGGGTCCCATGTAATATGAGATGAGCCGTCTATCGAGCTGGTTGCCAGATTCCGTGCTGGTGTTGAGATTTTTTTGACATAAAAAAAAAAATACTTTTGCCCTACCCGGGAATTAAACCTGAAATCGCTCGGTGAATATGCTATTGAAACATCTATCGATAATTAAATAGTAACATCATTAAAATAATTACTTCCTTTACACATAAACTACTACTTTTAAACTACTAATTTTAAATTCATACTAATAATAGACTGGCCCAAACGCCCCTAACAAACGGGTACATAAGCGTGACGTCACGTTTATGTATTTTGTATGTGAAGTTATGAATTTGGTTTTCTATTCGTTCGATAGATATACGAAATGTTGCGTTTATAACAATGGTTTATTACAAAAGTTGCTATAAATTGTGTGGGTACTTTTTAAATATTTTTTTTTAATAATTTTGTGTTTCAAAAATTTACACGCTCACGAAACTTTGAATGATCATAAAATGAGTTATATTTATAGTATGAAAGTAAACATTCTTGCATTTGGTTTATATCTGCCTGTATTTTAATAAGGTATCCCATATTTTTGTAAAAGCTTTGCCTGGAATTTTTTTATCAAGAAACACGCTATTTTGCATTTCAAATATTATAAGAATTAAAATTCCAACTACATTTATTTGTAAGTTTCCAATTACAAAGTAGTAGTTGCAAAAGCAGCGCATCTTTTGAGCAGTAACGTCTGTCTTTGAAATGTCGGATCTCGCTTAATTAACATCAAAACTACGAATGTTGTTGATGCTTTCAGCTTTTATATGCGGGATATTTTGTTTGTTTTATATTAAGCCCATAGTATGCAACTTCGTTTGTGTGGAATATGTTGTGTATTAAATAGTAACTGCTTTTGCGCTTTGACCCGTGATACACCTAACTGCTCCGCTTCCGTGAAGTTCAGCGTAATGTCAAATATTTTAAGACCTTTATTGAAATTAGCGCTATCAAACAAATAAACTAAAATTCGCCCGAAGTTCCGTCTTGGTAGTGTGGCGGTATCCGCACATAATCACGTGACATAAGTCGACGAGTGCTGAATCGCGATAACGAAGTGTTCACAGAGAGTATACATATATACCACTTCCAATTTGATACCGTTGGACAGCTGTCCGCCAGGCAATACCACCGAGCCTGGTCGGAGGATCCTCCCTTTGTGGTGGAGGCACATTACACCTTGTTCCTCTACAGTAGGTACATCAATAAAAAGTAGCCTATGTTACGCGCCCTATTGTCAATTACCTGCATCTAAAATCAAATTAAAAATTGTATTTTAGACATCATAGGTGAAGTCGTACAAATAACAATATTAACTGAAAAAACATTGTTATTTTGACATTAAAATATGTATTTTGGATGTAAAAAAGTAACCTGTGTCCTTCCCCAGGTTTTAAACTATCTCCATTACAATTTTCATCAAGATCGATTCAGTAGTTTAGCCGTGAAAGTGAAACAGATGTATAGACTGATAGACTGACAAAGTTATTTTCTCCTTATAATATTAGTTAGGATAAACTAAGGCTGCCACGTTGGTTTAGTGTCAAAAATCGTGCAAAAGTAAATTTTTGATAAAGTTATTTATATAATAATATTATATCTTTTATTAAAAGGTATATTATTATGAATTATTATTAAAACTGATGTGAGTTTGTAACATTATTCAAATTATGAAATACGGGTGTTACTCACGTAATGTTGGTCTATTTAGTCGACCGCAGTGTAAGACTGGCTGCGACTCAGGCGCGACGTATCGCACTCTCTTGAAAATGCCTAGACGTATAGGTGAAACCGCGGTCGACTAAATAGACCAAAGTAATAGTATATGAATTAATCAAAATTTAAATCTTAACACTCTATTTTCACTCATCCATGGGTTCAATTCCCGGAAAAGTCGAAATAATTGGCAATTTTACGTCAATTGATTCTGTAACTTAATAGATGGCGATTGGCTTAGTCCCTATCACATAACACAAATGTGGGTTATATACACCTCTACCACACTTTTTTAGATAATATAGGTGAGATGTTATGTTATGACATGTTTTTGTGTAAATTAATATCGATTCCCGGGTCAGGCAATGAGTTACTTTAGAACTTTCCGTTGGAATTGTGCCCGGTGGATGGCTAAAGGCTCACCCCCTAACCCATGGGACCTAATACGTAATAGGTGAAATGTTGATGCTGTACACCTTTGCCACACTATTCTGGGTAATACAGGCGTGATGTTATGTTATGACATATATCGTGTAAAGTTTAATTACAAGGCTTTGCATATTTAATGCAACAACGCCCGTCTTTGAAACGTCGGACTTGCTAAACTAACATCAAAACTAGGAATATTGTTGACGTACTCGGCTTTTGCTACAACGAATATCATGCGGGGTATTTTGTTTATTTCATTTATAATTAAGACCGCTGGACTAGCTTTGGGCTCGAATATATAGCTATTTTTACTAGTGCCATATTTTTTTACAGAAGGAAATTTTCAGTAGCAGCACACACAGTGCAGTTAAATAAAAGAATGATTGCACTACTAAGTTCCAGTATGTTTGAAATTAGAAAAAGAAAACCAAACATACTGGAACTTAGTATAGTGCCAGCATTATTTTATTTAAGTTCCAGTATGTTTGGAAAATTACTGCTTATATAATAAAATAAATAAATATTGCTTTTCGTGTACCTCTGAACATGTTAAGGGTAGACTCCCAAACGCTGTGTGTTCATACTAATGTGATATTATTAAGTTTTTATCAATTTTTATTGACAAATCCTATCTAAAACACTAAAATGCACGTTAATTATATTTATATTATATTGTAAAATTGTTTTAATTGATGTTACTTTTGTATGTAAAACAGCCGCAATTGTTTCTCCTTTATATGGTAAAGGCGTGTTTTCATTTGACTACGCTTTCTTGATATTTATGCCTCTCTAGTTGTAAAAGAGTTATTTACAACCTCTTTGTTGCTGCCGCCCTCAAACTCGTTCACAAATGCTCTAACACACTAAAAATTCATAAAACTTTCAAAAATAATAAAATTTCACCATCTCTTGCATTCATCTTTGATTAAATAATTTTAAAATACTAAAGGTACAGATAGTTCATACATCTCATTCATAAATCACGCTGAGTCAGCCACAAAAGAAAATATAAACATTGAAATGTTGCCAATTCCTATGTATCAGATTCATTCATTCGTTGGCGTTTGCCTTTCTTACTCCAAAAGATAAGCTTTCGAGAAATTGTTTAACTTTCTGTGTAAACTGAGTGCATTCGAAAAACAACACTTCTGGTATGTTTTATTTTTCATTATATTATACTAGTGGTTCAGTTTGTTGCCAGAACTTTTCATTGAACTTTACACTTGGTACTGGCACAATGGTTCGTAAGAATGATATAGGTATAGATAAATAAGGAGTGTTAGTGAAAATCAGATGAATTCTGGTTGTTTTGTGGATCGCGCAAAGTGTAATTTGTGAATTTCCCGTCAGAAAATTCACATTAGAAGCACAGGGTTGGAGTTGTACCCGGTGGATGGCGATAGGCTCACTCCCTATCTAATGGGACCTAAAACATAACAGGTGAAATGTGTGTATTGTACACCTTTACCCCATTCTTCTGGGTAATATAGGCGTGATGTTATGTTATTGTAACAAACGAACCGTGGTAAGGGAAGTTTAGTTGACTGAGGTGACCAGAAGGCTGGCTTCTTCCATGGTCAAAGGATCTACGATCTGCTTCGTTGGATGGCAATGCCACCAGCCTTCTGGTCGGAGGTATTGTTGACGCCTAAATTATAATTATTATTTTTTACATTTTGCTTTTCTTTTTTGTACACAGTTAGGTATATAATAATATCTCTAATTTTGTTTAAGAAGTGTTATTTTAATTTATGTAAAAAAGTCAATAAATATTCCTATCAATACACTGTTAACAAATAAATCTCTTAAACCTTCTTCTAAAAACTGCAGCAAAGCAAATTTTCCACAAGTTCACATACTACACGAAAGGTTTATACATATTTATTTAGTTTGGCGGTTTTCCAAGCGAGGCGTCGCGTCGGGTCTAAAATGTTTTATATATTTTCTGGTGTTTTGCTTGAACCAAACTGTCGAGAGGGTGCTATTGAAAACGGTAGTGATGGGACAAATACAAATATTCGTACTCGTAAGAAAATATTTCAGAGTTATATAGACCGTATTTATTGGTAATATATAATTTTATTTACCTTTCGATGCTATAAAATTCATTGCGTTAATGCCCGTAAAATTTTATCAACAAATATGCAATGCAAAAGTTTAAAAGTTATTATAGAACGTATAAATAAATAATTTTATTTTTCACTTATTTTAAGTGAAAGAATTAAAAAAAGGTTATTTAATTACACAAACATCTACAATTACAGAAATGTGATTGATACACAAATAATAATGTATTATAATAAAAATAAATATTCTAAAGTTATATTGAAAATTGTATACTAAGCTGCTTAATATCGCTTTCTCAGTTTTGCTCGAAAGTAAGTCCGTTAATTATATATATTTTTACATAAAATATTTGTTAACTTTATAAAAAACTTAGCTTAAATTTATTCTTCTATTTGTGTTAGTATTCGTCAAAATATAAAATAAATTGCACTATCCGTATTCTTAATTGTAAGGTATTTGTTACATCACTAAAACGGTATAGTTTCGGATCGTATTTATTTTAGCAGGATTCAATTCGGCACGAATTTTGTTTCAGTGCAGGATCGGTTTCTGCTTAGCATTCAAATTATATGAATTTAAATGATAAGGGTGTGATTGGAAATTTCAATAATGTTTTGCTGATTTTGCAATCCTTTGTTTTGAATTTGATTACACGCAAAACATAATATTTGTTTTTCCGAAAACAACTTATTTTTAGTTTAGTTATTTTATATAACATATCATTGTCATTACAACATGCCTATATTACTAAAAAGAGCTTGGCAGAACCGCTAACACTTTTCAATTATAATTTTTAGTCCGGTGTGAAAGGGAGTGACCCTATCGACATCCACTTTTGCCCGACTTTTTGTGGCAGTCGACTGTTTGTGTCGTGAACACTTTTACCTCTGAAAGTACTGACTGGATTTGAGTGAAATTCGGCATGAGTATAGTCCTTACTATGTTGTAATATCTTAGCAAACTTTTATCCAGAAATTACCCACGTAGGTGGAACCACGGGTAAAAGTTAGTTTGTTTGTTTGAATTCGCTAATCTCGGGTAGTACTACAGGATTTGCTACAACACTTTGCTGAAACATCACGCTTTATTTAAAGGAGGGAAGCAGCAGTGATTTTAGTAGCAAAAAAGGGGGATGGGAGCGAAGTTGTAGGTAAACTATTACGCAGGTAAAACCATGGGGAGCAACTTCTTCTTCTTCGTGTCGATGGCAGAGTCAAATTTTATTTTGACTTGCCATCGTGGTGAAAGGATTAGCCAATTCGCTTTGGAGAACTCGCGGATTGCCCAGGGTGCGCCGGACGTAGGGAATCGTTGTGTACGTCACTCGGGGAGGCTCCTTTCATGCACAGCAACTAACATAACATATCATTACACCTATATTACCAAAAAACAGTGACACATGTGTTTAATACTCACACTTCACCTGTTATGTTTAGTTCTTATGTGTTAGGAGCTGAACCTATTTGTGTGATTTTTAAGTGACGAAAAATTTAAATAAAAACTTTTGCCTGAAACAAAACCGAGACCCCGCGTCAAGTTGGTGCATACGCTAGCCACCATACCAACGAGGCAATCAGTACTCGAAAACACATCTAAATAATCTATTCTAAAATACTTTGGAAGATTGGAAGACTACAAATAGTACTTTACATCAGCACACAAACACAAGTGCTGTGGATTGCATTGAATATTATATGAGACAAATGGCTGGACTATTGTCCGGCGACACGGCCACGATACGGACACGACCCGGAGACGCAAGGAAATGGACGAGTAGTTTGTAGACGGAGTGAATTGCACTCTGCTATTGTAAAACCGGGTACTCACTGGCGAGCCGTAACCGTTGCATATACTGTAACCAAAACAGCATAGTGTGTAGGTATACGTAAAGCGATTAGGCATGCAGGGCAAAAATTTCTACGCCATAGTGAAAACTGACTGCAATAGATATGTATGTGCGAATTACATATTTGACGGAGAAGGTCTCTCCAGAGTGTTTTTAAAAAGTGTGACGTCATCATAGAAAAAAATCCTGTTGAACATTTTCTGACGGAATAAGCCTAAATTACACCTTTTGTCAACCCGAAAACTAAACCAAATCCTTCATTATGAGAAGCCGCATATGTTAACCACAAGACTAACCAGGCTGTTACTTTGCTATACAATAATTATTATAAGCATCAGAAATATTACTTTAAAATCGATACCTGCACGAAAATCCTCCAATTCATTCCAAATCTCTTACAAAATGTGAAACGAATGGTTTTCAAACGAGTCTAACTCGCATAATTCTCGGAGACACACTGCCTGGCTTATCGCAAACGCTGTAATCTAGAATAATGGTGCCAGAGCCTTCTATGCTCATTTCATTGAGATTGATTTGAGGTTTATTTTAACCGATTTTGGGATAAGACTTACTGCAAAAACAAGGTATTTTATTCAGCTTTTGCAAGTCGCTGGGTGTTTGCAAGTTAAAGATGCGTCTCATAGTTTATAACCTAAAAACAAAGGTAGTTTATTTTTTGTGAGATTCAAATAGAGCCTCAATGGTCTCTTGATTAGTGTATGCGCCTCTCACTGCGAGTATCGGGTTCGATTCCCGGATCGGGCGAATGGTAATGGACTTTCTGTCAGGACACAATAGCAGCACGGAGTTGGGATTGTTCCCGGTAGATGGCGATAGGCTCACTTCCTATTCCATGGAACCTAAATGTAATAGGTGAAGTGTGGATATTGTACAATAAAGGCGTGATGTTTTGTTAATATTATGTGTCACGGTCACTAAAGAATTCTAAAACTTGTGCACTGGATATCTTTAGAAAAATATAAAACAACATTGGTATAGAGCTTGTGGCTATTACATGTAAACATCAGTTTTCTTTTACTTTTTGTACATTGCTGGCTATGTACCTTAAGTCCGAACATTACGGTCAAACGACAGTGAAAAGTGACCCATTTTTGACCCAAGGGTAAGAACCGGGTCATTTATAAAAAATGCCTCTCATTCTGACCCAATGATTGTCGAATATTTGTGTAATGACGGCGTCAAGTTATAAAAGGAGAGCGACTTTGAAAATATTCATTTGGAAATGTTTTTCTGTTGAAATGTAAGTTTTTTTCTTTATACGACATAATCAGAGAACGGACTTGTAGTCCACTACATGTTAATTGATAACTGCAGCCCATGGACATCAACAATCAACAAAAAAAGACTGAAGATGCGTCGCTTCATCTAAGGACTTTTATTTTATTATTCGGTCGCTTAATTTAAGGGGTTATGCTTCATGTGACAGTATTTTCAGAGCCTGATCTCACCATCAAATATATAGAATACAGTCAAGCAAACATTTTTTTTGTTTTATTCGACGTATGTATCGAACAATCTTGTAATCCACCTTAAGTGGTAATAACAAATCATTAGTATGAAGTTGTATTTAAACAAAACATTGTATCAGTTAAGGACTATGCTACTGTACTATGATTTCTGTTTTAGGTCTTTTAGGTCCCTCACGCCACCACCTGCGACTTGTAATAAGCCAACTTTGTGAACATTTAATATTTGCGATAGTAAACAGTAAAAAAACTTTCTTAACTACTATTTGGCGGCAGGTAAGATGTAAGAAGCCTTTCACTCTTGATTTCATTCACAAGAGCTCTACCGCCATAACATTTTACAGACACTGTTTTAAATAGCATATCAATGACGTTTTGAAATCGCTACCGCTTATGATCTTGCTGCCCATTATCCAACGATGTCTATAGTGCGGGTCAACTCGAGTAATGTCACGTGAAATGAGGGCCCTTTCGATTTTTAAGTGATGTACTACCACCAACATTTATTATATCGATAGTCGATATTTTAAAAGAAACTTTTTACGGAATATAATCTTCGTTTAAAAATATTATTACATTGCTAGTTTCGGTGGCTTGACGGAATAAAATAGATAGCGAGTAACTAACATAACATAATATCATGCTTAGAAAGGTGTGGCAAAGGTCGACAACACCCAAACTTCAACTGGTATGTTGGTCCCATGGGATAGTAAGTGAGGCTATCACATTGCACAATTCCAACTCCATGCTTCTATAGAGAATTTCCTAAACAAAAATCCCAAATCACATATTTGCCCGACAAATCAAACCTGAGACCTAGCATTGAGTGATACACAAATTATAACGTTAGATCAACTAGGTAGGATCCTGCCGGTCCCATTTTTTTTTCAATTGTTTCATAATATAATTTGCTAAGAATAGCTAAATGCTATCTTCTTCGTCGTGTCGATAGCAGAGTCTTATTTTATTTTGACTTGCCATCGTGCTGAAAGGATTGCAATTCGCTTTGGAGAGCTCGCGAATTGCCCAGGATGCGCCGGACGTAGGAAATCGTTGTGTACGTCACTCAAGGAGCTCCTTTCATGCTAATTGCTATTAAAAATAATGAAAAAGAAGTTCAACTAGGTAGGTAGCGTATATTATATCTCAACTGTTCGTGCATATTCTCGAAATCTCAACAGTTTCAACACAAACATTCTCGTAAGTTGCCATAGACTAACAATTAGTGTTGTACTGCAACTGTACTTAGTATAAATATGGTGTTTCAAAGTTTGAGCGTATGCAGTAATATAGTGTTTGTGAATGTTATCTTATTGTTATTGTAAGTTTGGAAACAGTTGAAACTACTTGGATAGATTATATGCTTTTGTTATGTACACATAAGGCATGTTTATTAAGATTAAATTGCAATCAATACGATTCCCGGGTCCGGCAAAGTGTCAGAAATTTAACAATAGCAGCATGGAGTTGGAATTGTGCCCGGTGGATGGCGATAGACTCATCCCCTATCCCATGGGACAGGACAGGAAAGGTGTACAACCTTTGCCATACCTTTCTGGGTAATATAGGCGTCATGTTATGTTTATAATGATATTATTGGTGTTATGAAGTGGACATCGCCATCCATTGCAATAGTCATTATCATTTCCATTACTTTTTTAATTGTATGCATGCCTGAGAATAGTATTAATAAGTAAAGGAAAATGTTTTCAATATAATTTATTCTTGCATACAATTTGCAATTTATGCTTCACTGGCGAAACAGGTGGGACCAAACATTTTGTTATAACATCTTGTAACTATGTTATTGCAAATAAATGATCAATCTATCTATTCTTCTTCAAGTATATTCGAATATAATTATTGTAAATACAAAACTTTTAATCTAAACATATTACATCAAGAAAACAATATTTAGAATCTCTGAAACAGAAGGTAACTAAGCGCAGTTTGCAATCACAACACTAATTGTTACTTGAGTAGAAACTTTCGAGTATGTTTGTTACAAATGTAGTTAGTATAAATATTGTGTTACAAAGTTTGAACTTGAGCAGTAATATAGTGTTTGTAACTGTATCTTATAAATGTGTAAAAGCGTGACGTCACTCTTATGTATTTTGTATGTGAAGTTTTGAATTTTGTTTGATAGCTATACGAAATATTGCGTAATGTAAACGGTTTTATTACAAAAAATCATATAAATTGTATGAGTAATTTAATGATATTTTATTTTTTTGTAATTTCGTGCTTTAAAAATGGACTTGCCGTAAAACTTTGAATAATCATAATATAAGTGAGACTTAAAGAATATTTTTTTTTTTTTTTTTTTTATTCTACGCCCACAGCGAACGAACGTGTAGTCCACCTGATAGTAAGTGGAGTACAGCCCATGGACATGACTTAAAATTCTTGAATTTGTTTATGTTTAGCTATATTTTTATAAGATAACCTTAGATATCCTTTATTTTACAATATATGGATCAGTCAACATGCTTATTGTACATAAACTTTTGACCGCGACTTCGTCCACGTAAAATTGTCGTACTAACTAGTGACTGCAACCGCGGTTTGAGCCGTGTTAAACCATTACTGCTCTGATCCCGTAGAATTTAACAAAACATGAAATAAATAAAACTTTGTTTAAAAGTTGACTATCAAACACTATAATAATTCAAATTTCACTGGTAGTTTTAGATATAACTGTGATCAACGCGTGGTAGAGAAAGAATATATCCATTTTTATCGATATTTTCTATCGACTATTTCCCTCCCTAGTCAATGCACAACCGCTACACTGATGACGCTCATAACGCCACCTCTACGTAATGACGGTCGCTACGATTACTGTGACGTCACTGTAGCGTAGACGAGCTACGGAATTCGTAGCTGCTACGGACCGTAGATGGGTTACATTTGTTACAATGTATACAATTAAGTTGTATTTTAAAAACTGAGTTAAATAAGTCCAGCATAAAATGAGTTTTTTCTATTGGTATTAAATGAAATGAAATGAAATAATATTTATTCCTTAGACTTCACAAAGCACTTAAAATCGTCATACAAAAATAATTCTACTCTAAATTCGCTGAGTTTAAACTTACTTTCATCAATCATCAATCAAAGTGAAATTAATTGTATTTATTCATACGTATAGTAAGATATACAATAAGTATTTGCCAGATTTGGGGTTTTTTTATGAGAAATGACCACAACTACACTCGTAACTGCTTTGCAAGAAGAATAATAAGTTATATATACTAGAAATAAAACTTTATGGGAGACTTAATTGTTGTACAGTACAGTACAAAATTAATATCGATTATTTCATTGTCATTTTTCATTATATTTATAGGACCGTATACATCCTATAAGCCAGCCGTACGAATGAATATCTTCAGCATACGTCCGTGATTTTACATCTAAGTGCATCTACCTCCGTAGGCTATAAAGAAAATCTTAGAGCGGGCTCACACACACATAAAATCAGATTCTTAATAATTTATTCTTAATCCAAAAGCACGGAATATCATACGAATTAGTCATTTGCGTCACATTTTTCAAATTATGATTTTTTCATGTCAATAAAAACCGCCAGCTTGTTTTATTATCTATTCTTTCACTATATATAACTCTTGTGACGCAGGGTGTTCACAAACATACATTATACACACAAAGCACACCCAGAGTCAGAACAGATCTTTGCGGATCACTCAAAGATTTGTCACGTGTGGGGATCGAACCTACAACAGGCAGTTGAAAGCGTTAAGACTACTACACACAGTGCCGGCGGCAATACCGCCGGCCTTATGCCGAGCGGCTTTGCCGCCGGCAATACAAGCCGCCGGCACAAGCTGCGAAAAGCCGCGACGCATCATTCCGGTTGAGACAGTCAGATAGAACGCTAGTGAAGTGCACATGGAACGAACTGACGCCGCCAAGCCGCGTAACCCGCCGGCTCAACCCGGCGGCCATGCCAGCGGCTCCTTTGTGCGTCAAAGCCGGCGGTTTTGTATGCCGCCGGGTGCACGGCGGCTTGACCGGCGGCATGCCCGGCGGCCCTGCCGCCGGCACTGTGTGTAGGCACCTAGGCAACCGCTTTATCCGCTACGCCAACCGTGCACTCAATCATTCATTCCGCTTTATCCGCTACGCCAACCGTGCACTCAATCATTCATTATATATCTTGGCAACATGCCTCACACATTAAAATTTTCAGATTATATAAACATGTCAAAATGATATCAATTGATAATCTGTTTTTTTTGCTTATGTGTGAACCCGTTCTTATAAGTCTTAGTCACATCAGAATTTTGTAGATTCTTGTCTGAATAACCCTAGTCTCACAGGTAAGGCAGCAGTATAGACCGAGGACATTTTAATTCAGCGCCGAATGCCGCCCAAAGCCTTTCATGGCGCGCACAGCCAATATTTTCTGAATAAACTTTCGAATTTCGTTTAGAGCATACGACACGACTGTTTTTAAATTAAATACTTTCGATTTGTAGATCAAATAAGTAACAATTTAAAAGTAACAAAATGGAATAATAATCTAGAAAAACACACTACGTCTTTATAAAACCGTTTTTTTATTCTAACTAACATAAAAAAAACTGTTAAAAATTTACGTTAATCAACTACCTAACCTTTTGAAAGTATGTATGACTAAAGAGCATTTAATCAATATGGAGAGGAAATGAAAGCAATATCTATGTAAATAAGTGTACTTTAAAATATTTGGTAAAACCCAACCAACATTTTGATGATTCATAAACATTGCAACTGTTCTGTGGCTATATCAAGATAATAATTGCTAAATTATATGAAAAATAATACAAAAGTTTAACTTTAAGCCGGTAATTACAATGCTTAGCCGGGTTTCAAAAAAAAAAGTTCGTAAACAAAAGAAAACATGTGATATTCGCTGAAAAAAAATCAGCGCTTCGTTCATTCCCCATGTTGAAATAAAAAATCACTTTTGTTAATTAAATTTTATTTAAGTTATGTCTCTTATTAAAAGATAATAGTTATATATTATTATAATCATTTATATAAATTTCTTATGCGAACTGCCTAAGAATGGAACGCCTTGCCCGAGTCTGTGTTTCCATATGAGTACTTGGATTTCTTCAAAGCAAGAGTTAAAATAGGTATCTCATAGATAAGCGTGCTCTACCGTAGACCGCATCATCACTTACCATCAGGTGAGATCGTGGTCAAACGCGTGCCTATCCTCCATAAAAAAAATAAAAAAATAAACTAGAAATTATTTACTAACCTATATTTGTGACACAAGGTTGGTGCCGATACAGTTTTTGGGCATTGCCTTTGTGCATCAAAAATCGTACCATATAAAAGACTTTCCATCAGGCGGCTGCGTCAAAAACTTGCAGTAAAAGAGGATCTGGATAAAACCGCTTTTTCCTTTAAAAATATGTCTTTTTACGGATTACTGGTGGCTAAAGGAAACATGCCTTTGAATGCGGTCTTTGCTTTTTATTACTTCATCCTTTACTTAGTGCTAATTTCAACGTCCTTTTTTTTTTCGCGACATATTGATATTGGGCTTGGTTTTTTTATATGTGAAGGCTGAGTATTATAAGTGTAGGGTATGTTTCGTTTATATTATTTTTTTGCAAAATATATAGACACCCTATCTCTATATTATTTTATTACAATATATATAGCAATCCTGTATGTAATACATGTCCCACTGCTGGGCTCAGGCCTCTTTTTATGATGAGAAGGGTTAGGCCATAGTCCACCACGGTAGCCAAGTGCGGATGGGTAGACTTCACACACCCTCGAGCACTTTTTAGGCACTCTCAGGCATGTAGGTTGCCTCACGATGTTTTCCTTCACCGTTAGCAAGCGATATTTTATATGAGAAATACACACTTAGCTTCGAAAAGACGAATCTTGACTATTTATTGACATAGGTGTGTGACGTGGGTTCGAACCCGAGACCTTTGACTTCGCAGTCCTACGGTCTCCCACTCGGCTATCGCTGCCTTTGAAATGCTTCATAAAAAAGAAAAGAAAAAAAAATGCGCTTAATTATTTTATAAGACATTCATTTTAGAAAAACTTATTGAATACTGAATATTAATAATAGTTTCTGGGACAATGGCACTGTGCCATAAAAAATATGCTACAATTATATCTGGTAAAATAGTACAATAACTATCTGGTAATATAACATTAGTTGTCAACTCTTTTGTCTAACCCAGCAATCGAACCTCAAACCTCACGGTGAGAGTCGCATATGCTAACCACTAAGCCAACTAGGCAGTTACAATATAATTTATGAATCCAGTTCTAATTAAAATACAGTCAAACAGTTGTAAATTACAAGCGAGTGTATTAAACACTTTCATTACATTGCGGCATTATCAAAGGGATTGAGGCCTTTGATATTGCCGCTATCTGTATAAAGCTTTGTGTAGTACCGACGTTGTTTGAAATAGCGAGTTTTTGTGTAGTTTTTAAGGTTTTTTACTGTTTTAGGTCAGTGTGGTATAAACGAAAGGCTGTATTGATAACTAATGAAAGAGCTATAGGCTTTATTGCAAATTGGGTCGGCACTTCAATTTAAATAAACTTGTTTTAAAAAATATACAGGATGCAAATGATATCGAAGAAGCACTATATAGACGTTACAATTATAATCATATATGTCTACGTTTTATGATAATATTTGAAAAATATATTTTTGTATCATATAAATTAAAATTGATTGTTTTTTTGGTGCAATATCGTCTTTGTAACTACTGGACCGATTTGAACAAAATTGGTATGAAGATAATTCAAGAGTCAAATAAGAATAAAGGCTTCTTACTATCGATACACCCCACTACTTTGTTTGGACCATGCAGGCGGAGCTGTGAAATGTATTATTATGACAAAAAGATTTTTTTTATAGTTTAGTATTTTTTATCAAATATTTGTCACCTTTGGTTCGTTGTAAAAAGGCCTTAAATATATTAATAAACATTCTTCACTCTAATTTTTATAAACAAAACAAAGAAAAAACCACATCCTCAATAAATTCATCCCCGTTACACCACACTACATCACTTTAGCGTTATCGTTTGTAGCACAATGTATCATAACCATTGTACGCTCTGTTCCGGCGCGGCATTTCCTGCGCACACCGAAGCGGCAATGTATAACGCATATAACAAATAAATCGAGCGGGTAAAAGTGCATTTTTCTCCACACCTCAGTGATATGTACGACATATCCTTCCGTACGCGAAGTTGGCTAAAGTGTTGCGAGTTTTTTCTTTATTTTTTGTATATTTTTGCGCACTAAAGCAACTGATTTTCCGAGAAAATTCTAATTTATTGCTACCTAAAGTTTGCGTTCTGAAGGTATTGGATTTTATACGATTTTATTTTAAATAAGTTTAGTTTTGCGTTGCATATTTATTGCTGTCAAAGTGAAGCAAGATTTTTAACGGATTCTGCACTTATTTCTCTTTTGACCGCCAGTAATTCCTTAATCGTGAATGAAACGTTTTTAACTACAATCTTCTTTGGCTCTTTCCAAATTCTTAGGTTCTTGTTAGAATCTAGATTTTACAATAAATTGATATGTTTTCAAATGAATATTGGTGTTTTTGCAACAAATTTGTGAATATCAGTAATATGTTGTTATAAATTGTGATTAATATAATTAGTTCCTAAAAAAAAAAAAAATCTTAACGAAACATGTTGCAGGTTAGAATCAAATTCATCTTTTAAGTTGTCAAAGACTATGTTAATAGCTATAGTTTTGATAATTTTACGTAATACACTATGGTTATTATGGCCCTGAAATATTTTTTTTGTAATAATGGTTGTAAATACACATCACACACCACTATAACACTCTAAGCAGACCGCAATTTGAAGTAAATAGCACCACACAATTATGTAGTCACAAAGGTAACATATCCCACAGTTAAACGTACACACGGTTACCAATCAACCTATACATGTCCAGTATAAGCTGGTCTCGCATTGCGCGTGAAGACTGTACGACGCGGGGCCATCTCATACTGGAAATGAATAGGTTGGTATGTAGCCATCTGTACTGTTATGGGACTATCATGGCGGTGGTCAAACGGTCAGGTCAGCTAATTTGGTAAATGAGACTGGCTAACGTTCATTTTAGCTTTTATAGTATAGTTTGTTTGTGTCGCGATTGCATTTTTTCAATGAGTAGTCAAATGTTTCTGCTATGACGTAGTCGATGAAACTTTCTGCTTAATAGAAATTTCTGCAACTTGATAAAACCTATCTTCCAGGCTTTTCAATTACATTAGGGTTGTAACGTGGAGCGACTGCCGTCAAACTGCCACAACAAAGTACAAGGTTACGACTGCTATAGATGTTTAATAGCGGATGAAAACTCATTATGCTAAAGATCACCCATCCATGGCTGACCGCGGTTAGCATTGCTTAACCTTAGGTGGCTTCGAGTTAGCCACGAGCTCCTTCAACTTGATAGTAAGTTTAAAACAATAATATTACTGAATTTGAATGTCGGCAACTTAATTGAGTAATGTTTCAGCCAGCAGCTTAGTATCGCAACATGAATATATTTATTTGAACTGCCTCGATGGTCTAGTGGTTAGCGTATGCGCTTCTCAGCGCGAGGTCCTAGTCTGTCATAACGTACCGACATTGAATTGTTCTAAAAATACGTTTCAGTTCAAACTGATGGTCCAAACAGATAAAAAAGCAAGTTTATTATTCTCTCTGACAGCAATAAAAAATAAACGCAAATCCTAACTTATCTGTACATATTATCTATATTTAAGAATAAAATTGTTTAAAATCCAATACCTCAAACTTAACGCAGTAATAAATTAGACTTTTCTCAGTTGCTTTTAAGTGTAAAAATATACAAAAAATAAGGAAAGAAGTCGCAACACTTTAGCCAACTTCGCGTACGGAAGGATATGTCGTACATATCACTGTAGTGCGGAGAAAAATGCACTTTTACCCGCTCGATTTATTTGTTATATGCGTTATACATTGCCGCTTCGGTGTGCGCAGGAAATGCCGCGCCGGAACAGAGCGTACAAAGGTTATGATACATTGTGCTACAAACGATAACGCTAAAGTGATGTAGTGTGGCGTAACGGGGATGAATTTATTGAGGAAGTGGTTTTTTTTCATGTTGGTGATTGTATGAAATAATTAGAATTTATAGTAATATCACAGCTAGTTATTTTTACATTGTGGTAATATCCAGTTTTATTATTTATTCATTTCAATTATGGAAAACTTACAACTAAATAAAATGTATATACGCATTTATAGGGTGTTTGGTACATCGTTTGCCAAATCACTTTGGTACCAAAATATATCCAATATGGTGTTTTTATACTTAAATAAAAGTTTTGGTGCAATATTAAAAATCTCAAAAGGTCAAGTTGTTACTTTTTTAGTTGTTGTTTTTTTTCTTGACCAGCACTTTCGAATTAAGACTAAAATGTGTGATGTCTTTTTGTCACTAGTGCGCAAGTTACACTGATTTGAGTACATCACATAGAAATTTAGGTAATTTTGTAATTTAATGGTTTTCAAGGCCAGTTGCATACCTTCAGAAAGCCAATAAACTAGATTTTTTTATACGAAATGAAAGATCGCGCTGTTGTTTAATTGTTTGTAAAATATCCATTCTGTTATGTCCATCCTAAGGTTGCCTGGAAGAGATCGCGTCAAGCGATAAGGCCGCCCTTTGTACGTTATAGTTTTAAGTACCTATTTCTTTGTATGTTTGTTACAAATTTGATGTGCAAATAAAGTTTTCTCTATCTATCTATCTATCTAAATATGTTACGTTTTTTATTACGAAATATATAAAAAATCTGCTGAGTTGAAAAGTGAGTTAGAGGTGATAAAATATAGCTTAGGATACATTTAGCCAATTCAAGAAGCAGTAGCAGCCGAATGTTGCCAAAATAAACAATATAAACCTAGTCGCAACGCAGTCTAAATTTAAATATCACCTCTTTTGTCCAAGATACTTCAAACTATAGCTGAACCCCTTTCACAGTAAACGTTGTACAATTTAAAGGCCATTCCGCACAGACCCCTGAATATTTATCATTACCCTTTGCTGTGCCAAAGTCCCCAAAATATAAATTGATGATTTATTTTCAAGGTTTCATTGTTTTCAATAGAATACAAAACAGTACAGGTAATTTTGGTTTCCGAAGGCTTGACAATGCTTATGATATATTGGACCGGATATGTTATTGCTTATACGAGTGAAAACAAAATAATGAAATGTTTGCCCATTCATTTTTACACGTCTATATTAGCCAGATGTGTAAAATAATTGTTTTGTTGAGGTCCCATGCGATAAAGGGTGAGCCTATCGTTATCAAACGGATGAAATTCCGGCTCTGTGCTTAAAAATTTCCAAAAGAAAAACCCCGAATAAGAGTTTTGCCGGACTCAGGATTCGAACCCGCGACCTCGCGGTTTGTGGCCATCTGCGCTTACCACTAGAACAACGAGGTATTTATTTTTTAGGATAAAGGGCGAAAAACATACTGTCTAAAGATTCACCTAACGCCAAATAGTAGTGCTTGCTATCTTTGTTATGTTTCGGGCACATTATGAACAATGACATAGAAAATTGTATCAGTATAACGTCATTTCCGCAAAAAGTTTCCGGATATTCGAAACTATAAAATCATACCAAAATTGCTTGTTTAAGAACATGACATATCCTTAACTATCAGCCTTAGTTGCTACTTATTATCAAAAATCCCTCAATCTTTTACTGCAAACGCCTTATCAAAATCTGGTAAAGAATATACATTTAACGGAAACTGTAATAATACGACTTTTGCCCATACCACCCCGTTGTGAAGATCTAAAACGTCCAGACTCAACCCTCTAGCGCTCAGCACACAAATAAGGGGCTTAACACCCTCCGCTTCAGGCAAAATTAGGGTTGCAAAAGAGCCCAGCGAATACACTCCCAAACTCTCAAAAGCCTCGAAAATCTCGCGAATTGTAGCGTTAATTTTAGCAGTAAAAGTATTAATTAATACCTCGGAAACTAAGTTGTAGAAAAAAATATTCTTTTTCTCCTTTTTCTCGTATAAGCCTCAATTACGCTTGTTTTTGGATAAGCCCGGATTTCTCGGGATTGTAAATAAGGTGTTAGACGAGCAACTTGATGGCCACTAAAAGTTGCTTGTTGATGCTTGATGATGAGTTTGTGGATATCAATCAAAATAAGAGCAAGACGTGTTTAAAGATATCAATATTGGATAGGATCTATAACTAGTGTAGTTAAGCAATGCAAACTGCGGTACGCTACGAAAGAGTGACCTTCATAACATTTAATTTTTTTCCCAGACCGTCTTTGGTCCTGGTTATCATTTAAAAATCTAGAGCAGTTGTTACGAGTAATCAGAGATCGAAAGGTTTAAAAACTAGACTAATGCCCCGTTGGGAGGTCTGATGGCAGTTGAGTTACGTAAAATACTGAGATAATACATAGCCAACTCGATCAGATTAAAAATCCGATCCCAATGTAATTAGTAAAAAGGTTGCGAGAAAGAACACAACATAAGATAATCACGCTTATATTACCCAGAAGGGTGTGGCAGAAGTGTACAACACCCACATTTCACCTGTTACGTTAAAGTTCCATGGGATAGGGGATGAGCCTATCGCCATCCACCGGGCCCAATTACAACTTCTTGCTGCTTTTGCCCGACCCGGAAAAATAACCCAAGTCCTTGCGGTGAGAAACGCATACGCTAACCTCTAGATCATTGAGGCAGTTACGAGAAAGATAGTCTGTGTAGTGCTAACTAAGAAAGTCAGGCAACTTATTGTAGTCATTGCGTTGCTAGTGTCTCGTCTATTTTATCTTCTACTAGGTGCTTAGAAGTTGGTGCTTCGGAAATAAATTTCATGGATTTTCCTTTTCAGGAAGTTTCTTTTTTATGAAATGAAGTGTTAATATTCTTTTAATGAGGATATAATTATTATGTATATTGTCGGTGCAATTACAATTTTTTTTATTAGCATTATTGTTAGATCTGCAAAAATTCAATGGAAGAAACAACCTTGCATTATATTAATGTAAATAAATGTATTATTCGGCATTTTAACATCAAATATAATGCCAAAAGCAATTACACTATCCAATGGCACAACCAGCCTGTTGTTTTGCTGATCACACAAAGATTTGTCACTGTGGGAAACGAACCCACAACACAAGCACCGAGAGTGACGTCGTTTAGCGACTGAACTTCATCGATTGACGTCGATCCGTTGCTGTAACACCCTTAATGAAAGCTAAATTCAAAATTAAGGTCATACTTAAGGGTAAGAAATATTGGATTAACTTTGATATTATAAATTTTTTTATCTATTTTTATATAAAAATTACATCTAAAACACTAAAATGCTTGTTTGTTCGTGGCCATTTTGTCAAAATTGTTTTCTCCATTAGCTCAGTTACATTTTTTTTCTTATCCATGATGTCCACTGTTTAGCAAAGGTCCATACACATTTGAGTTACATACAAACAAAAAATTAAAAGATTTAAATAGTAATTTTGGAAAAATGAACGCCAACAAAGATGCATTTCAGTGTTTTAGATATTATTTGTCTAGAATAAGAAAACTTAATAATATTAAAGTAAAACCCATATTAATTGTTCCTGTTTAAACAAATTTTTAGTTTCCTTTTACGCGTTATCAAACAACTGGTTATATTTAAAGAAGAAGAGAAGGCGAGTAGTACGTTAAATTTAATTAATTACACTGGTCCTAAACTAATATTAGGGTAGTTAATTAAGTGAAAAAATTTCTTCATTTTTCTTTTGTTATACTTTCTAAAGAAATACTCACGAAAAAATATTTGAGTGAGCCAAAATATATCTTGTTAGAATTTTTGTCTGTCTGTCGGTGTATTCGTGCACGCATTACACAAAAACTGCTGCATGGAATTGAATACGTAAAAATAATTTCCACAGTTGCTTAGCTGGAGGTCCAACTGAAAATCTGGTAAATATGTTTCATCTTTGAGTTTTATCCCTAAGAAGATAAATTAAGGGAGGAAAGTTTACATGGGAGTTCTTACAATTTTATAAGGAAATTATAGTGAGTAACTGTCCTTATACTCTATAAGGACAGTTCCTTTATTTTATAGCATGGAAATATCTGATTCCATGCGGACGCAGTCGCGGGTAAAAGCTAGTATTTTAATAAACTACAACAGAACTTTTAAACAACTTTAAATCTAGATCTACATAATTAAAAACACATTTTTAATGATTGCCAATCATGTAGATTTATATATATACGATCTTATTTAAGAAAAACAGTTACAGATAGAAACTATTTTAATATCTTCTATTTCGAAGAAGAAGCAATTGAAAATCTATAAAGCATTTGTATGCAAATCTATATTGAAATATTTATTGAAATTCATTCAGTTTTGAAGCTGGAGTATTAAGAATAGTGAAGGATGGGGACGTTTAGAACAAGAATCAGGTGGACTGCTTCGTTGGTCTAGAATATCGTCTATAATTTGTGTTTCGCTCACCCCTAGGTCTCAATCGAGCAAAAGTGTTATTAGGATTTTTCCGTCAGTAAGTTTTCAATAGCAGAGTGGAGTTGAAATTGTGCCTCGAGTCGATAGGGTCATTTCGTATCCCATGGGCCTTAAACATAACAGATAAAATGTGGGTGCTGTACACCGTTGCCACACCCTGCCGAGTAATAAAGGCGTGATGTTATGTTTTATGTTTATCTATATATATATGACGGAGAAGGTGATCTCCAGAGTGTTTTTAAAGAGTGTGACATCAGCATAGCTGACGTCACAATTGTTGTCTTCATGATTACTCACTCAGGGTCTTCAAAGGAAAACTTCCAAGTACTTTTATAAGCTTCGTTTATTAAACGGGTAGCGTAATGACGACAGAGAGAGGTCCGTACTGTGCGGCGGCTCGAGAGCGACTGTGTCGATTGCCCACAGCGCGGCCGCTTTTATAAGACTCGGCCACGTGCACGAGTTTACAAGTTTGTAGGTTAAAATGAAACCCGTTTTCCGTTGTCACGACTTGGCATGAAAACGGATTGACCGATTTGGCTGATATTTTTTTTGTAATTTTCTAATACTCTGTACAAGGTTGTTACGGCAAAAAAAATTAAAAAAAAAAAGTATTCATTTTTATATGGGGGATATTATAGATTCCAGTTCAAATTGAATAGATACGCATACATAAGATAGGTCAGCTATACAAAATAAAGTAGTGCATCAAATTTACGCTAAGGCGGTACGAAGTTCGCCGGGTCAGCTAGTATATGTATAAATAAATAAGTAAATATCACACAACATATACACAACGCTACCTAGTATGTATTGATGTTCATGGCCGTTATTTGTATGTAAGATTAAACTTTAAATTAAATTTTTAATCACTTTTGGTTTTCTGATAAAATTGTTTAATCCTATTGATATAAGTTTTTGAGGGATTACAGTTTATTTGATTTGAAGGTTTTGTAATTTTGTTTTTGATTAAACTGAAAAGTTCAAAGGGTAGTTGAACTTTTGAAACCAATACTCAATTAATCAACATTTTGAGAATTCTAAAGGAATTATAATATACTAGTTTTTCCCGCGAAATCGTCCGCGTGGAATTTGTTAGTATATATTCGTTAGTATATTTGTTCGTTTAATATTTAAAAACCTTTCTTGAGAGTTAGACTATCAACACATAAATAATTATATAATATTAATAATTATATTATGCTGTATAAGGTTTTGTAAATATCTTTTTATATTTTCTATGTATATTATTGTATATAAATATTTTTTTAATTCAAAATGTATAGTTGTAAATATTTAAGTAATTAATTATTATTTTAGTTGTATGTTGAATAAAATATATATAATATATACATATATATATTAATGAAATTTGACCAGTAGTTTTCATCTGCGTGGTAAAAATAGCCTATGTTACGTACCTTATAGTCAGTTTACCTGCACCTCAAATTTTATTTAAATCGGTTCAGCCGTTTAGATACAAACTGACAGACGTCTTTCTGTCTAGTTGTTTTTCGTATATTGCCTAAAGCTACTCGGCCATTTACATCTAGCAGCCAGTATTTCATGTAGCTGTGCTAATGCTGGAAGATACAACTCCTCACCGTTACCGTTGTAATTAAAGTCGGTTTTAAAAGTTTTATTAAATTATTATGTAAAGCATATCGCATTTTTACAATACACACGGCATTGTACTATTCAAATAAATAAGCTTAGATAATTTTCAGGCCATTAACAACATAAAAAGATTTACGTCTACTATAAAAAAGTCTTGATACTACCATAAACTAAAAGAAAGCACAATAATTCAGTAAAATATTGCGAAAATAGAGTTACAAATAAAATATCGTCCGAACATTTGTTTCATAGAAAAGATGTATGTTCTGTCGCTAGAAAAGGATAGATTCATTGGAACGGTATGAGTTAAAAAGAGATGGTATATCACCTCGACTGAATCGAGTTGCTTGGGGCGAGACAAACGCAATATTCTAGGACCTAAAGGCTAGGTTAGAGGTGGGATGATGTCGATAGATTTTTTTTAAGTTTTTTTAGTCCTCAGACTACTAAACCAAAAGGACTGGTAATTGTTAGACGTCCTCCACTGCAAAATATGAAAGACTGCCGGTCATACTCGTCATATAAAACCAGTTGTCAAATCGTAAATACGCGGATCAATCAACAACCCAATTCGCCGCGAGTTTTATAAGACATATTTTCTTATATAATTATTTGGTTTCATTTTCTCTCCATATGGATTAAGTGCTCTTTGTTTTAAACGCAAGAATATTAGATTTATCGTTTTTCAGTGACTGTTGTTGCTAGCGTATGCGACATCATCTGGCTGCGATGTCTCGGGTTCGATTCGCGGATCGGGAAAATGTATTATTTTGTATTTCCCTGTCAGAAAATTCTCAATAGCAACATGAAGTTGGAATTGTGCCCGGTGAATGTTGATAGGCTCCCCGATCTATCTTATGGGGCCTTAACAGGTTTGATAGGCAGGCAATTGTGGGTGTTATATACCTCTGCCATACCGTTCTGTGTTATATAAGCTTATGTTATGTTATTTATATACAGTAGTATAAACACTAGTTATTTATTTACGGTAGATTCAAGGTTTTATCTTCATAGAATTCATTCTTTACAACTCCACCACCAGAATGACCCAAATATGTCTTCATTTCCTTAACATTTGAATTAAAGAATAAATATCTTCACAGATAAAAGCGGTAACTTGTCAGCTCGTCCGTCATCAGATAACTCCACCTGATAAGTCACTCCAACATTATCAGTGGCGGCCATCTTGCATTTATCAACCCTTGCTGTCAACCGGTTTATTCAACAATCAGGAAATAAAAAAGTTATCTTTGATTGCTTAGGCATTTTTGTGAAAGAATATTTTCTATAGGTTTGTCGAATCAGGAAAATGTTACAACATTTTTTTTACAAAAAGAGACACAAGTAGTTTATTTTATTTATTGTGTATTTTTCGGTTTTGAAACAGATATTCTACTTCTTTTTTTAAAGCATGCTTGCAGCTATGCTTAGCAAATTAAACTAAGAATAATTTTTTGTTATAATTTGCTAAGCATCCATCATCATCATCATCATCAGAATCCTGACAAGAGGAGACCGTCGCTTATTGGTTAAAGTAGCTAACAGGTGTGCAGAGGTCGTACAATCGAATCCTGTGGTTCCATATTTTTCAACTGTTTCTTAGTTGATATTTTGCTATTCGAGGTTGAGAGGAATCTAACAAAGCATAAATAATTAAAAACAGTTCATCCATTTTCGAGTTATAAATGAAATATCATTTTTCCACTTTGGAAGCGTCCCTCGCGCAAACTATTCAGTTTAGATTTTTTTTTTATTAGAAACCTCAGTATCATTTTTGACAACCTATCTATAGATCACACGTATGGGTTTGATGAAAAAAATATATAGTTACGGAAAAATTGGCTGTGGCATACGGACAGACGGACAGACATGACGACTCATTAAGGGTTCCGTTTTTTGCCATTCGGCAACGGAACTCTAAAAATTGTTAAATTTTCAAAATTGAAATATTGATATATCGATATTTCTTCCCCTCTCTAGTCCACCATCCGCTTCTGATTGGCTGTCATGTTGACACAACTTATGAGAGTGATATGTCTGTCCACTTACAACCGTTCCTGGTACCAGTTCAGTAATAAAACGATCACAACGTGTACTTTATACGGTTTCTTATCGAGCTCACATTTTGAAAATATTGCAGCATTTCTATAGTCTACTTTAGAATTATTACATATCACGGGATATATACCATTTTTTTTTTCTTGCAAGCCTGTTTACAATAAAACTATCTTGATTTTATCGTGATCAAGCGGCTTGCAACAGCTGCGAAATATCGAACAACTCGAAACAGAAAAATGCATGGCAAATATACATGATATCTAATATTTTGTAAGAAAATGACGATGTTTAGTCTCAAATCTTATATTACTTTAGAATTGTCTAAGATTATATTTTTGATCGACATCGATTTGACGCATAAGGACAGTAAACAAAATTGGATATTGGTTAAATAGTGTCGCACAATTTGAATTATTTTGAACACATAATTATTTTTTTACAAATTCTGCATCAACATTCATGAAAGACGGACCGGAAAACGCATCGTGGGTCCGCCTTTCTCTAGATAGACGCACGATGCTGACAAGATCGCGTGGAGCCGTTGACATCAAGCGATCCAAAACCGCACACTGTGGAAATCATTTAGTGAGCCTTTGTTATAATAAGTGCTAATTAAGATCTTATTCAACTGTGTCTTATTGGCGAGCTAACGTAGTAAAAATAATCTTATTCTCTACTACTCACTGTAAGTATGGAAGTCGGTGATCTGCACTGTATTACAGTCCTCCCCCACTTGCAGATAGGTGATTTCACAACGGTATACCCCTTCGTCTTCTGGCTGAACGTCCGTGATGATCAGCTCGGCTTCTGTCTTGTTCTTCGCGTAGGATATCGCTACTCTGTGGACAAAAAAAATAAAAGGTTACCACATGTCGTAATTTTATCTCAAGCTTGTGTTGATTGTTAAGTATTTTTTTATTTATACGACGTTTGTAGCGAACGGCCCTGATGGTAAGTGGTAAGTATACACTAGACATCAACAATCTACCAAAGCAGATTGCAGATTGTAAATTTTATTAATGTAAGTTTGTGAGCTCTTGTTGAGTGAATTGGCAGAGTACTCAACATTAACTTATGCTTGGTATATAATGTTTTAGTATTATGCATTTACTAAACATATTTATTATTGTAATATATGTATATGTTTTATTGATTTTATATATAATATTTATTGTATATTTATATGTATACAGTACTGAGTATATATAATAATATATATGTTTATAATATATTAACTAAATGTATACATGTCTTACCATGGTAAACTTTCTTAATTCTTAATTCTTTATTGTACAAAAAATAAAAGATACACAATACAAAAACATTTGGTACAATTTTAAATCAATGTACAAAGGCGAGCTTAACCACTAAAATGGGTTTTCTTCCAGCAAACCTTAAAGTGATAGAGGAAAGAGATACTGGAGGGTAATGGAAAATGTACAATAAGGTGAAAATTATAAAGCAGAAAATAAACTACCTATGACTACATACATATATGCCTATTCTAAACGGAGTGTATACTATATGTATACAATAATACAAACCTACATAGACGGTACATACTATTAAATAAAATAACATACATAAATATTTAATACAATATACCTAATATATATATATATATATATATATAAATATAATATAGATAAATACATAAACATACATATAATATTACAATTGAGAGTGAAAGTGCTCTTTTATTCTTCTTTTGAAGACGTCTAATGAAGGACTATCTTTAATAGAGTGAGGCAGGCGATTCCACAATCGAACAGCGTTTATGGTAAAAGAACCATCGTAACAACTGGAAAAGTGAAGAGGAGTGCGAAGTAAAAGAGAAGAAGAAGATCGTCCAGGTTTATCACGAGGAACCAAGTACTCAAAGCGTTCACGCAGGTATGGAGGTGCATTGGGATTATGAAGTATAGAGTAGAGAAGGGAGAGAATATGGCTATCACGGCGCAGACGAATAGGTAGCCACTTCAACCGCTGACGAAACTCGGTGACATGGTCATATTTGCGGAGACCGAATATAAAACGGATACCTAAGTTCTGCAGCCGTTCAAGTTTATTCAAATGTTCTTCCCTAGCGTCAAGGAAACAGACATCAGCATAGTCTAGAATTGGAAGTAAAAGGGTTTGTGCAAGAGTAACTTTTGTGTGTAATGGTAGGAATTTTTGAAGACGTTTGAGAGACTGAAAAGAACAAAAAACCTTCCTGCTCACCTCCGCAACGTGAGAGTCCCACGACAGGTTCGAGTCAATGATTACACCTAGGTCCTTAGCACATTTAGAAAATGCTATAGGGACAGAGTCATAGAGAACTGGATGGAGAGACTGGTGATCTATTGTATTCAGCATGTACCGTCCACCAATGATCAGGGCTTGCGATTTAACGGGGTTCACTATGAGGCCAAAAGATTTAGACCATTCATGAACTTTTACAAGGTCAATGTTAATGGCAGTGATGGCTTCGGTCAATTCTCCAGCTTTGAAATGACGATAAAGTTGCAGATCGTCTGCATAGAGATGATAATTTGAAGTTAAAACCGATGTGATAGCGTTAATAAAAACGGAGAAAAGAAGAGGAGAAAGGACGCCACCTTGAGGGACGCCCGCAGTCAAATCACACCAATCAGAGAATCTCTCATCCGAGTGCACGGACTGCGAACGACCTTGAAGATATGATTTGAACCACCCCAGTACAGGACCTGAGACATTAAGAGAGGAAAGGATTCCAAGGAGGATATCAAAATCAACCGAGTTGAACGCACTGCTGAAGTCTAATAATACCAGCACAGTCAGAAGCTTTTTCTCCATGGCGAACCTAATATCGTCAGTTACTTTCGTTAATGCAGTTACAGTACTGTGGCCAGGTCGAAAACCCGACTGGTAAGGACTAAGCAGGTTGTTAGAGGAAAGATATTGAGACAGTTGTCGGTGAACAATACTCTCAAGGACTTTGGATAGAAAAGGAAGTATGGATATAGGACGAAACTGAGATGGTGAGGAAGGATTTGCAACTTTAGGCAGTGGTATGACATGGGCCTTTTTCCAGGAGGAAGGGAAACAGTTTGTGAAGAGAGAAAAATTAACTAAATGGGTTACAACAGGAAGGATTTCTGAAAGGATAGGTAAGATCATTTGAATTTGAAGGCCGTCATTACCCACTGCCTTGGTGGAGATGGACTGGATGGATTTCTTAATGTCTTGTTCCGTAACCGGGGTGAAAGAGAAATAAGTATTTAAAGGCAAAGGACGAGAAGAAAGAGAGTTCAAAGTGGAAGTTTTAGTAGTGATGTCTAAGGTACTTGGTGGTTTAGAGAAGTGGTCATTAAGCACATTGAGATCGAGACCTACACCATTGTTCTCTGAAACCTTACCAATACCTAGAGACTTAAGGAACTGCCATACTTGAGCTATTTTGAGATTATCAATGGAGTTGTGGATGTGGCGCTTTTTGGCATCTCTACACATACGACCGCAACGATTTCGTAACTTTTTGTAAAGGTCCCAGTTCTCGTCAGAAGGACAGCTTTTAAACCTACGTTTAGCTTTATCACGCTTTGACATTAATTTCTTAATTTGATTTGTAAGCCAAGGTGCAGGTAGATTTTTTACACGTACTTTTCTTAATGGTGCGTGTGTGTCGAACAAAGATAAAATAGAACGTGTAAAGATAGTCACCTTGTCGTCAAGATCACTGCAGTTGTAGACAGGATTCCAGTCAATATTGTTCGCATCAGCCCTCAAATGTTCCAAATTAATGTTCTTAAAACTGCGAAGTAGGAGAAATTTACTCTTGCGTTTAGGAGGACGAATTTTATAGGAAAGGTAGATAAGGTCGTGATAAGAGAAAGAGGAAGGCATCTGTCCATGCGTGGCTACTTTATTAGGATCGGACACAAGAATAAGATCTAGAAGGGATGGAGTACAGTGAGGAGCATTGTGAGTAGGACTCAAAGGAAGGATGTGCATATTGACAGAAGAGACAAGAGTAGAGAGCTTACGGGCACGTAAGTCATTTTTAATCAGGCAGGTGTTGAAGTCTCCAAGAATAATCGTATGATCGTAGAGTGCGGAAAGATGTTCTAGTTTTGCCTCAAAAGAGGAGAAATAATCAAATTGGCAAGACGGATTGTAAAACACCCCCAAGAGTAGTTTTGTGTGCTTAAAAATAACTTCTATATAGAGAGATGTTCTGCGGTTCTACAATACTCACTTTGATTGCATCTACCACTTTTAATATCTGCGTCACCCTAGGTTGACGGCCAGACAATGCCTCAGGCATTAAGTCCGCCTTCTACATACTTTTGCGCTGAAGTTAAATAAATAAATAAATAAATACGTCGCTTCATCTAAGGACTACGGTGTTAAAGTTCATGTCACAGTAATTTCAGGCCCTGATTTCACCACCAAACTGGAACGCAGATTACTGCGTTGCATTAGAAAGCGCTACGTAACGATGAGGTGGTGTTGCTCGTTCACAAGAACTCTAACACCATCTAAGTAATACATCAAATTGAGTCACTAAACAAGCAATTTAGATCAAAGGATAATGGTCCTCTACTAAAATCCATCTCGAGTGATGCATAGTTGAAAATAGGAATTAGTAATCAATTTTGAAGATTGATCGGCTGGATGGTAGCCAATTAGCTGCAAAATTGTCATCGCCTAAAGTGCGCCTAAAGAGTAATCAGGTCTAAAAGCTTTTCCAGACAATAGACTACATTATAATACATTTTAAAAAGAGATTAAAAGATTATTTATTTTGTTATTGAGAGAAGGTTTCTAAAATATATTATTGATGATAGTTCTGTTCATAATAAAACTGTTTCCACAAAAAATTGTATCGCTGTAACGGCATGTTGATCTAATTAGACGGTCATGGGCTACATAATATATTTTTGATGACTGGTGGGTTTTTGATAAATATGGCTCAAAAAAAAATATAATAGGAATATCAGGCACTCGGTACCGAATCAATGATCGAGCTACTTTTCTATAAAAATATTGTACCGCGCCACTCCCGCGCCAAGTACTTAGAAACAATTTTAGTCAAATAAAGACTCGTATCAGCTCGTTATTGGCAGTGAAAGTCTGCTCAGACTTTCACTGCCAATAACGAGTAGAAGTCGGCGACGGCAGTCACTTTAAATAAAAATTCATGATCATTCAAATGCAATTGGGAAAAGGCTCGGAATATGAGTTTTATATATCACCTACTTTACACTCTTTATAATAAAAATCTATCATTAATAATATATCGATTACCTTTACCTCTAAAATCCAATTTCAAAACCACACCTTTTTATTAAGTTCACTTTTTGAAATCTTAATGTCTTAATGTTCAAAAGATAGAAATACCATTCTCCACCTTAACATAAGATTAGCATTTTATTATGCTACTTAGTGAACGCTTAGGTGCAGAAGAATCTAAGTATAAGTAGAGTCACGCTAATGGCTAATGGCCTACTACTTAATATTATAATAGAAAACTATTATATACTTCTTGGCTAGAAAACTTTTTATTATTACAATCCTTTTTTCTAATAAATAGCATAATATTTAAAGCTCCGTAGTACCTACATGGAGCTGTTATAGATTTGCCATGTCCGTCTGTCCATCCGACCGAGGCATAGCGTATGGAAACTGTTTGTGCCAGAATTTTGAAATTTTGAATGGATATCTTGAAAAATATTTTTTTTTTCGGGTATTTACTCTTCACGTTAAGTGGATATGATTTTTTTTTTCTATCGCCTACTCAATGTGGTGTGGAGTATGGTTAGATAGGTCTTTTGAAAATATTGAGGGGTTGCAAAGACGTTTTTTTTTATATAGAGACCAATTTGCGAAAAATCGAAGGTTCCTCCCTCTAAAAGCTAAAGTATTGAAAAATCTTGAAAAATCATGGTGGTAGTACATGTATTAAACTTCAAACGAAAACTATAGTGAATACCTCAACGTTGTTAGATCAAGAGTAATAGGGGCCAAAGTGTAATTTGCAGCTTTTTGGAGAAATTTGTACATACTAAAAAATTCGTTGAAAATAATGGCTTTTATGAAGATAAAAAGTCCTACGATGTTGAGACGACTACCTTTTGCGCGTGACCCGACACGACTTGACTATACATTTGGGTCGGCTATCAAAAAGCGGTCGTTGAATAACAGTATTTAACTTTGGAGAATTCGCTTTGGAGGATTCGTGAATTGCCCAGGGTGCGCCGGACAATTCACGAATCAAGTCGCCGCAAGTCAAAATAAAATTTGACTGCCATCAAACCTCCACAGCTCAACAGCTTATAGGCCAAAATTACATATAATAATATGTTACTTTTTATCGACATACCACGCGAGTTAAGCTGCGAGCAGAAGTTAGTACCTAATATAACTTTTAGTACAATTACGAAACCTAACCCCAATCTAAAACTACTGAGTATAATTAACTGTCTGACAAAAACAAGCCTTGCCTTCGTTAAAATCTCCAAACTTCATTACGGAAAACTATTTGGTGTTTGGGGTTCCGTAATATACGAACTTTTAATGGTCTTATCTCGAATCATAGCATTCCATTTGTGTCTGCGTATTTTTAACCAACAGAAAAAAAACAGAGGAGGTTCTCAAATCAATGTGTATAGCTAGTATAGCTCGCTGAACAGGCGTTTTATTCTGTTGACGATTTTTTTTAAATGAAACAATTCTTATTTAATTTTTTTTTTATAACAAATAAAAACAAAAATAAAAAAAACAATCCGCACTTGGCCAGCGTGGTGGACTATGGCCTAACCCTTCTCATCATGACAAGAGCCCCGAGCCCAGCAGTGGGACATGTATTGGATACAGGGCTGCAATTATTGTAACAAATGATTTATTTTTAATTGACATTGCAATTTGAATTGTATTTTTTTTTTTGTTATGTACAAGTTGACATTTTAATATTTTTGGATTTTTATTTGCAATTTTTATTATTTATTATTAATGATTATTTTTGGACATTTTTATTATATTTAATTTTGAATTGGAATTTTTGTGATAATATTATTAATTAATTTTAAATTACCTACTCACATAAATATATTTGTAATGACGTAAACCAATTACCAATAAATGAGTTTTATTAGTTTTTATGTATTTTTTTTTAATCTCTTCTGTTATACCACGTTAGACCACCGTTTACTGAGTGGTCCGATTTTGATACTTCTTTTTACTAATACAGTTTTTTGACATTGATATCTCTGACCACTGCTTCATTGGTCTAGTAGTTAGCGTATGCGATGCGTCTCTCATCTCTTGGTTTTGAGTTAGATTCTTGGGTCAATAAAAGGTATTATTTGGGTTTTTTTGAAAAAAAAAAACTCATAGCAACACTAAGGACGAAATTGTGCCCAGTGGATGGATATCCCTATTACATGGGACCTAAACATAACAGGTGTATTATAAACGCCTTTATAGGCGTATAAATAATAAAAATAATAGCAGACCTGTATCTAATACATACATGTCCACTGCTCGGTTCGGGCCTCTTTTCATGCTGGTCATAGTCCACCACGCTGGCCAAGTGCAAATTGGTAGACTTCACACACCCTCGAGCACTTTTCAGGCACTCTCAGGCATGCAGGTTCCTCGCGATGTTTTCCTTCACCGTTAGCGAGCGATAATTTAAATGATAAATTGACACATTTCTTCAAAAAGACGAATTTTAACGATTTACTGACAGCGATGTGTGCCGCGGGTTCGAACCCTAGACCTTGCTACTATACAGGCGTGATGTTATGTAAATAAGTGACTTTTTCTTCATTTTGACAATATACCTTTTCCATAAGTTGCGTTTTTAATCACAAAACATAAACATGCACTTGGAACAGAACTTTTAATAGGTCAAACTTGGCGAACACTCTCACGTTTTGTCCGCAATATTTATAATAGTGCGGCAGTGAAAGTGCACAAACTTTCGTCAAATAATTACCGGTCAGTTCACTTTTAGAAACCTCGTCGAAAAAAAATTAGTAAGGCCAAGTATATTTTTGCTATTTTTTTGGAAAATTGCGGCCTTGGCTCCAAAGTTGCTTAACCAATCTTAATGAAAATTGGTGTGATTATAGTTTAAAATCCCAGGAAAAACATGGATTAATTCTATCAACATACGCTGACAAAGCCGCGGAATGAGGCTAAATATAATAAGTAATGATTATATAATTAATGAAGACGTTTTATGTGGTCGTGTAAAATTATAAAAACAAATCAATAGTTATAGTAAAGCCGCGGCAAGAAGCTAAATATAATAATTAATGATTATACCTATAATTAATTAACACTTTTTTTGTGGTTATATTTTTATTTGACAATAACACTTCTCCATCATTTGCGAGTTCAATCTCAAAACAAAACCCTAAGAAACTTTTAATAGGTCGAACTTGGCGAACACTCTCACGTTTTGTCCGCAATCTTTCTAATAGCTACGCAATGAAAGTGCAGAACTGTGGTCACTTAATTACCGGCCAGTCTACTAGATTGATAGCTCTATGGGGAAGAAATCGGTTTTAATTTCGGGAAAATGTTGCCAAGTTTCTTTTTCGGGAAATGGGTAATTAATGGTACTTTAATTTGTTTTGTTCTTTCCTAGTCAAAGTTGGATGGTTTTTACTTTGAAAGATTTTGATTTGAGAAGAAATACAAAAATACTGGTTGAGGATGGTAAATATTCATCTCAGCTTTTGACCCATAAAATATCGGTTTAAAACACTTTATTTCTCAAAAAGACAATCGTCGCTTACATGAGAAAACAATTTAAGACTTAAATACAAATTAAGAAACGACCCGGTGTGGGTATATTTACAATGTTTCATTCGCACAAAGGATGCGAGCGCGCAAGCCCGCGCAACGATCGGATTTGGCGGATCGAATATAACCTGACCAAATATAAAAGTGACACAAGTAACACTTGGAAAAAAGAACACGGCAGTCACTTTCATTTATATGTGTTACATGCTTATCCTGCCAATAAGGGGTATCTCACACATCTGACATTGGGTCTTAGTGTATTGAATTCAGTTTAAAGACTTATTAATTAAAATATTTATATACAACGCTTTACTCTCAGTAAAGCGTGTTTTAAATTAAAGTAATTACGCATTTCTTAAAGCATCGCACAATTACGCAATTCATTTCATCATCGATAGGTTGGTAAAATATGTAACATAACATAACATGACGCTTATATTACCCAGAAGGGTGGTGCAGAGGTGTACAGCACCCTCTATTTAACTGTTATGTTTAAGTCCCATGGGATAGGGGGTGAGCCTATCGCCATCCACCGGGCACAATTCCAACCTCTTGCTGCTATTGTGAATTTCCAGACAGAAAGTTCAACACTATGCTAGACCCGAAAATCAAACCCAAGAACTCGCGGTAAGAGACTCATAAGCTAACCACAAGACCATCGAGGCAGTCAGTAATAAAATATTTTCAACCAAAAAATTACGAATCCTAGCACGAAGCTATCAAATAAACTGAATCATTCCCTTTCCCAATTAAGTCCCAGATTCGATTCCAGTCACAAGCCAGCCAATATCCAAGTTATAGTTAAGTAACTTATGCACAACATGAATAATTCCATACTCAAGTAAGCTCAATTTATGCAAAATGATTTGGCTTAAAGTTAGACAAGTTGATCCTAGCCGGTCCTAATTTTATTTAGTGTTTGATATCGTGCCAACGGTTGGATTCGGGTTTGCCAGATTAGTGACCTGATTGGTACTAAATTTGGGAGGGGGGGGCAGAGTACATAAATAGTGCCGATAGTACTTAGGGTTAGTATTCTAAGGGCATCTTTATGTGTTTTGAATATAGTTTCTCAGCTAACATAATAACACTAAAGAATTTTACTAAGAAAAGTTAAAAAAATGAGATGCAATCAATGTTATGGGCCCGGCAGTATTTGAACCTGCGACCTCTGCATTCCAGGCAGCCGCTTTTAACCTCTAAGCTACGGTCGCCTCTTCCCAGGTCACTAAATTTATCAACTGAGTGCTGAATGTAACTTCACCATGTTGGTCCGTATTCTACTTTAAATGTGGATGATGAGAAATGGATGTGGAATGAATGGACAGTAGGAATATCTTTTAATTATTTAGTTTTAGACGCTTTTTATGTATCTTATTTTTATATGCCAGAGTAAATGATTTTTCTTTCTTTCTTTCTTTCTATTTTTTGAATACAATGTTTCAAAAAAAAAAACCTTTTTTTTTTAAACATTGTCTAATTATAGTCGGTTAAACTCTCACGAAATGAGGTAAATACTAATATTTTATGTAAAGCGAATGCCCTCAGACTTGATATTATTATTTTTCTTTAAAAAAAATCCCGTACTAGGAATAACCCCTGTGTCGCGGGGGTGTTCACAAATATACAAGTCAACACACAAAGCACACCCAGAGTCAGAACAAATCTTTGCTGATCTCACAACACCAGCGTAGTTAATAGCGGCGAGGCCACCGCTTTAACCACTACACCAACCATGCACTCAGTATATCAGAGTTCTTAATAAACAAACAAGATCTTCAGCTTAAAATAATCATTTAATCATCTTTTCCACACGAGAGCTGAGACACAAATATTATGCACTGAATGAAGAAATGACAGTCGCGAGAAAACATACATTATTTATGTTTGTGAGGGAGTTAGGCTTGAAATAAATTGGGAGGAGGATTGCCAAATGTTGAGAGGCTCGGGTTTTAAGTGCGGAAGGCAGTTTGTATTATTTTTTACCCAACTGCAGGGAAAGGGTACGTTTTTTTAGTAAATGTTTCGGTAACTTAATAATTATTATTGAGAACCGAACAAAATATTAGCACAGATTTTCTATCATTAAATCGATAAAAAGTCATAAATATCAAACTTTTAAAAAAGGCGCTTTAAAAAAACTATCCGGCTTTTAAAAAGCGGATGATTTCAAAGTGTCTGTCAAATGGTGGGTGGCATAGTAAACAATGTGCATAAATTCCTAAAAACAATTAGATTTCTTAAACATTTGATGGCTAAGACAATCTTTACACTTTGTAAACCAGTGAGTAATTTCCAGTATACAGGTCTTATGAAGTAATTATAAAAAGGAAAAGTCATACCTAAATAATACGTACAAAAAGTTTATGGTGGAAGAGCTCTAGTAAACAAGTTTTCTTTCTTTAACGTGTCACCAAATAGTAGTGCTTGCATAACTGTGTTCCGGTTTGGGGTGGTCCTGAAAGAACTGGCACATAAGGCGTAACACCATAGTCCTCAGATAGAGCGACGCATCAACAATCTATTTTTGTGGATTGTATATGTTCATGGCCTAATAGTTACCACTTACCATCAGGTCGACTATACGTCCGTTTGCTTCATATGTCAAATAAAAAAATAAAAAGTGGAGTAAACCCTTCTCCATTTTTATATTTTTTTAATACAGTACATTTATGAGTTATTATTGAGAAAACGGGTTACTAACGTAACTGGGCTATTAATCGCGTGTCGTTGCCTCCGTGCGACGTCTCGCACTGCGGAGTATACTAGTTTCGAATCTACTTACTAGATTCGAAACTAGTCGGCATATCCCGGCTAAAGTAACGTGAGTAACCCGTTTTCTCAATAATAATGTCTTCACCTCACGTCGGTTTTAATAATATTACATTTATGAGTTGCTTATAAAACGGTTGTGACATCTGTACTCAAGTCGTTAGCAAACCTTTCTTTCACACAAAAAAAACATAAACACCCAAATCACCCCTCTATTTTATTTAACACGGATTTAAAACGCCATAGATAACAAAACTAATAGCAATATCTCAATCTTTGCAAATAAATTACGCTAATAAATTGTCTTCGTACCTGCAGTATACGGACTATAAAAAATTGCTTCAGAATAGAGTGACCAGGTGTACCGTTTTATACAGGACTTGAAATGTTCAGACGAGTAAGATTAAGACTGTATAATTTTGTCAACGAAATGTTTAAAAAGTCTCAACTTAGAAACGAGACTGTGTACCTTGTGTTTTAAGTAGTAATGTATTCTGTCTGAGATTGAGCTTTACTACTATTTTTATTGCCTTAAACCGATTCCTACATAAAATCACGCCTATATTACCCAGAAGGATGTGGCAGAGATGTACAGTACCCATATTTAAACTGTTATGTTTAGGTCCCATATGAAATGGAGTGAGCCTATCGCCATCCAACAGGCGCAATGCCAACTCCGTTCACAAGTTCACAAATAACACTTTGACCATCCTGGGAATCGAACCCGAGACCTCGCAGTGAGAGGCGCATACGCTAACCACTAGATCATCCATACTATTACTTAAATAGGACTAGTCTTATCTGTCTCAAACTTACTTTTACTAAACCACATGGCTTGCCAAAGTAGTGCAAACTGAGTACAAAATGTAGTTTAAAAACCATTAATTTGTTACATGCCTAGTAAATAATATTCACCTTTATATAAATTCAATATAACTGTGTCCCAAATTTTATAAAACAAGAGCTGGCAACACTACTAGCAAACCAGTTCATTTGTAGACTTCACCGGCAGCTAAAGACCGTTTTAATTGTGCCATGTCCTGCAAACGCCACCTCTATTGTGTTGTAAGTCTGTGCGATTAAAATGGAGGAACTAGGTGAAGGTGTTTTGATAAATGGCGTTTTCTTTTTTGCATTTTTATAATAATAAACTCTGATACAGAAGAGATACAGTTTGTTTTTTGTTGATACATATATAAAATATGTTTCATTGCATACTAGCTTAGTTTGATACATTTCTCAATGACATAGTATTAAAGAATCATGGCAATTAGTATGTAAAACATTGGCGATATGCGCAAGGAGCAGCGATAGCCGAGTGGGAGACCGCAGGACTGCTAAGTCAAAGTTCTCAGGTTCGAACCTAAGGCACACACCTCTGTCAATAAGTCGTTAAGATTCCTCTTTTTGAAGATATGTGTGTATTAATCATATAAATTATCGCTCGCTAACGGTGAAGAAAAACATTGTGAGGAAACCTGCATGCCTAAGAGTGCCTAAAAAGTGCTCGAGGGTGTGTGAGGTCTACCAATCCGCACTTGGCCAGCGTGGTGGACAATGGCCTAACCCTTCTCAACATGAGAAGAGGCCCGAGCCCAGCAGTGGGACTTGTATTAGATACAGGGCTGCTATTATGCGCAAGGAAAGCACTATTTAGTTTTAATCTAAATTAAAGACAAACAGTCATAAGCTTAAGAGTAGACTCCAAAGCGTCGTGTTTTCATACTAACGTTATATCGGTTTAATTTTAATAATTATTATTAAGTTTTATCTAATTTATCCCGACATATCACTATCCCATGGGACCCTAAACATATCAGGTGAAATGTGGGTGTTGTACACCTCTGCCACACCCTTCTGGGTAATATAGGCGAGATTTTATGTAATATTTATATTTAAAACACTAAAATGTATGTTTGTTTGCGATCATTTCGTCAAACTTGTTTCAATAATTAATTAGAGTTACATACAAACTGAAGAATTAGAAAATACTATTAAAAAAAATTGCGCCAACAAACATGCATTTTAGTGAAAATGTGAAAATAGATAAAATCTTAATAGTATTAAAGTTGAACCCATAATACTTTAGTATGGAAATAGCCCTTTGTTCCCCCTTAAGCTGTTGACGATATTTCCAATTTTAAAAATGTGTTCAAACAAAATTGTATAATTTTAAAATAAATATTAGTTCATCAATTCACTTAGTCACTAACCGTAATTTAAGCATTTCGTTATTTATTTACTTAATTAAATAAAATAAATTTTAAATGTTATTTACGTCATCAAATAATATAAATAAATAACAAACGACTTATTCTCTCATCTAACCAACCGACATCCACTTAACTTGTAATTAAATTGCACAAACTAAAAAGGCATTAGTTTTATTTTAAAAGTTTAACGAGTTGTTTCTGAGTTTCAATTTGTAGGTAACTTTAAGAAAATAGCAATCAACTTCGCGGTAATTACATTTTGTACAGTAATAACGTTTTTGTCGTTGTTTGTAACAACTGCCTTAATTAAAATTATTGTTTTTTTATAAGTCACATATATTTTGACTGTGGTAGAGTTTTTATAAAGAAGCTAGACTAGAGCTATTTTTATCTTTAACCTCATTAATTATCCGAGTCTATTTCCCGAGAATTACCTCGATAGTCTAGTGGTTAGCGTATCTTAACGGATCGGGTAAAGTGTTACTTGTGAATTTTCCACCACTGAGTTGGAATTGTGCTCGGTAGATGGCGATAGGCTCACCACCTAGCCAAATGGATTTTGCTGAATATCAGTATTTTAGGAATAGCAACTACCATAAGACCTCAACAACCACTGGGTTGTGGGGGTCTCATGGCAGTCACTCCACGTTATATACAATACTCTTTGTAACACTAGTTGTTAGAATTTCTGACTTCTGACTACCCGTTACGATTGCCATGGATTCTAAATGGCAACCGGGACCGACTAAAAGTGCTGTCCGGAGGAAAATTAAAATCTAGTTGCATTACATATCATAACATCTCGCCTTTATAACCCAAAACAGTATGGCATAGGAGTACAACACCCACACGCTAGTGTTGTGCGTTCGATCCCCACACGGGACAAATCTTTGTGTGATCCGCAAAGATTTGTTGTTGCTCTGGGTGTACTTTGTGTGTGAAATATTATGTTTGTGTACATCCCCGCGACACAGGAGTTATTCCTAGTGCGGGCGTTGTTTTTTAAAAAAAAACAAAAACAACACTGGTTATTATTAAAATTATGAAATACGGGTGTTACTCACGTAATGTTGGTCTATTATCAAGAGAGTGCGATACGTCGCACTCTCTTGATAATGCTTAGACGTATAGGCGAAACCGCGGTCGACTAAATCGACCAACATTACGCGAGTAACACCCGTATTTCATAATTTTAATAATGTTACAAACTCACGTCAGTTTTAATAAAAATAACACTGGTTATATTGGATAGAGGGTGTGCCTATCGCCAACCACCAGACATAATTCCAACTCCAAGCTCTATTGAGAATGTCACTTGAACACTTTTGCCCGACGCCGGGAATTGACATGAGGCCTTCCTGTAAGCGATACACAAAATATACCACTAGATCAACGAAGCAGTTTGCATTATTTTCCTACAAACTATATCCTACCAGCTAAAGTTTCTGCACTGAAAGGCTGCAGCTAATGAAAATTGGTCATAACGTCCAATATCCTTAAAGATAAACTTCATTGCTTTAAAAGCTCAATAAAGAAGCTATCTAATGGATGCCAAGTTTTATAATATACCTGGTTTATTCTAGGCTAGTTCTTTGTTTATAGGCAAATAATTTTTTGTCTATATTTATAAACTACTTTTTTATGCAGTGTTTTAGGTGTTTAGTGCGTGATTGGTGTAGTGGTTAAAGAGGTCGCCTTGCTGCTTTGAACTGCGCTGGTGTTGTGGCTTCGATCTCCACACGGGACAAACCTTTGTGTAATCCGCAAAGTGTGTCAAATGTGTGTTTGTGAACACCCTCGTGACACAGGGGTATTTTTTTCCCTGTCTATCTTATGAACTTATGATAAAATATAAAATATTTTATTTTAACTTTTTGGTATATGTTTTCCATGTCATATTATTGCATAGTCGCCGGAATTACACAAATATACTGATTTTCAACTCGATTGGGCAACTAGAAGTAGTAAAAAAATCCTTTGCATACATACATACCCACACTGTAAGCTAAATAAAAGTTGTACGTTTTAATATGTACCGAGCATATATTTTTGTAACAACTGTTGGTAAACCTTAAAATAAAAGGTTTTAATATAAAAAGAGGAATTTTTTTTTATAAATAGTTTGTTTGTCTCGAATGGACTCCAAACTTCGGAACCAATCCTGATAAAAAATGGTAGGAAGATGGTTGAAGAACCCATAAATAATACAGGCTACCTTTTACCGACGTGCCCCGCGGCTAGAGGGACGGGTAAGTGCTAGTATTTTTATAAGAAGATCATTGAGACAAGTTAAAGTTTCACACTAGAGTTACGGATACAAGACTACATCAGACAATTAACACTTAGCCCCAATTTCACAGATGTTAGATAAACCTATTGGCAGTATAAGCATATAACCTACATAAATGCAAGTGACAGCTGTGTTCTTTTTTTCAAGTATAACTTGTGTCACTTTTAAATTTAGATGAGATTTTTACGGAACTTCAGAAACTGGCACACGTCCACTGTCTATGTGTAGACTACTGATACATTTAAATGCATTAAAAAAAGCTTACTGTATGGAGAAATCGATAGAAATGTCAAAATTTAATTTCAAGTGTCAAGTGTCTGTTTCATCGTGTATCCGAAGCTTGGATGAAGGGCATTCTCTGTCTACGATCCGAAGCTATAGTAAAAAAAAACAATTTTTAGACTTAAAATAAATTGACAAAGATTCCACTACTATGTAATTGAAAAATGTTCGGAATACATGAATACAAATATGTTTTTTTTGTCATTTAGTTCTATACTAATTTGAATCATTTTTAGAATAATACCTTTATCTACATGGAATAGGTAGTAAATTAAACACTGAATCCATGTAATGCAGTATAACAAATCAATACAAAATCCACATGCAAACGGCAGATAACTAAATTCAAATACAGTAAATTATTGACTGTACGGGCACAGTCTGCCCATTAGCTTTTGTATTGTGTCCGAACAATACAAAGTTTGTAGCGGACGTATTGTGTGCTTCGTAACTTTGCTATTTGAAGGGTTTTTGAAATGCATGTTATTGAATGATGAAAAAAAATATATATAAAAGAGTTTTAGTCAATATTTCGATATTTGAAAATCATTGATTGAATCGCCTTGATTGGCTAGTAGTAAGCGTATGATGTCTCGGGTTTAATTCCTGGGTTGGACAAAGTGTTATTTGTAAATTTTCCGTAAGGAAATTCACAATAGTAACACGGATTTGGAATTGTGCCTTACCCCATGGGATCTAAATATAACAGGTAAAGTATGGGTGCCGTCTGGGTAATATAGGCGTCATGTTATGTTATGTTTGCCTACGAATCATTAATGCATGGTTGTTCGTTTCTGTTTGAAGCAAAGGCTAGTTTGTTGATTTAGATAAAACTCTGCAAAGTTTGTACACATGAAGCTTATCTTATCCATCCTCCATCATCATATTTCTTATTAGATTTGAAAATCTCATAACAATAATTAAATTATAACAGCATACGAATGGGGTGTTTACCCAGAGGGTGCAGGTTGGAGTCATGCTGGATTATTATTTTTTCAACCTTAATATTGTATTAAATATTAAAGCCACTATTATCGTTGTATCTTATCGTTATTGTGTATTAATTTATAAAGGATTGGGATTAAATGATTACATCAAAAGTAAAATAAATAAAATAAAGAGAAGTTTTTTTAAGTTCTACTAAAGTTAAATTCATGCGGGGTATACCATAAAAGTTAAATTTATTTGAACTTTATTTTGATCCCCAAACTGAACCTCCAAAATATAATGCTGAGTACTGCTATAATCCAGGGCAGGTGCACGCTTGGCAACCGCACATCACTCCTCATGACGTCACACTTTGTAACAAACCCAAAACATACAACCTTCTTATGTGGAGAGGGGGATAAGGGTGATATTTTACAGGATCTTAGACCAGTTGCAGTTGGAAATGCTGTAGATTTGAGATTGTGACGACACGCAGACATATTTTTTTAACTTCAGCAGCCTATTTGAAAACATACAGATGAGGTGAGGCGCAGACAAAATGCGTCAGTCCCGTGCAGTTGTTTGCGTCACGTCTGTGCTCTGTCCTATTCATAATATTTATTTTTAACCGTGACGCGTCTAGGCCCTGACTGCGACGCATCTATGCCTGCCTGTTTGTCTCGCACCTTAAGCAGGCTGGCTTGTAGCACTTTCTATCAAATCGATGGAAAGAGGTACCAACAGTCAATGAAAAGATGTTAAATTCGTATAATATCGCAAAACTAACATATTCTCCTATACCAGTAATTTCAGAATATATAAATCACGAAACCACACTCATTATAGCAAGTATTAATATTAAGCAGCAGTGACACGGAGAATTACAAAAACAAAACAAATTTCTTTGGTCGACGCAGAAATTGACTCTGAGAAATCACAGTGTACGATCGCACACAAGGCAATATTCTATAACGTACCAACAGGCAATGCACCGTATTCATTACAGATTTAGTATCTCTAATTAGTCAGTATTCATGTACAAAGGTATTCCTGCAAACCGCACATAGCTTTGTAGTCTGTTCATTCTACCGCAGACGTGAGACTGTTATAGATACTGTGTATGTGCTAAGGCTTTGTTTTATACCTTATAGTGCAATATGATGATAAGGTTTTTGTGTCGTTTAACTAAATTAATTTGAGTTGATGGTGAGATAGATAGATAAAGCTTTATGTGCATACCATTTTCATTACAAGCTAAAGATAACTCGTTGAAAGATAGCAACAATATGCAAAGGGAGGCCTTATCGCTTGCAATTTCTGCCAGGCAATCTTTGGATGGACAGATAAAAAAAAGACAGCGTGGCAGATTCTGGGAGTGTATAATTTTGAAACGTTTTATGTTAAGTTATAATAAATGAAATGAAGTGAAGTGAAGTTATGTTATATAATATTGCAGTCACCATCAAATAAAGTGCTCAACTGCAATGAAATTCTAGTCTTTACATTCTGTAAATAAAAACAACTATACCTATGTACACATAGCTATATCTCAAGCTATACATGAATCAAATCAAATCAAATCAAATCATTTATTTCCATGGGCCCCAAGGGGCGCTTGAACACGTCAAAACAAACATCAAAACACAAAAAATATAATATTAAAATAAAACTTAGCTAACTAAATTATAATACTTATTGTAATAAAATGATTTGACACCGGAGCTTAGATTGACTTTAATTCAACTTAGAGAATTGAATTAAAATCAATTCAAGTACCAGCTCCGATGGGTATTGCATCATGAGAAGAGCTGGTGAGAAACTCATGTGCACCATCTTTTCAAATAATTCATACAATATTTGTTTGTTTTTTGACAATAATTCTATGTGTAAGTTATAGCAACCAAAACAACATTATAGCTAAATATGGTTATAAAGAGAAAATGCAATTAAATTATTATAAATAAATCCATAGTATATAGGGTTGCAATATCTTACACTTCAAGCAGAAAATAAAGGAGTAAAAACAATGTGTGTATACTACTGTATAAGGGTTTCAGAACAAACAAAAAAATATTTATAATACTAATAACAAAAACTATTTATACTACAAAAATATAAAAATTAAAAAATGTACACACAGATTGCCTTTACTTAACAATATTTGAAATAACATGAAATGAGGTTATACAAATCAAATTTAGTGAGTGTGAATTTTCATTAATCATATTAAATAATAAAAAATAATGTATCAATTGATATTCATTATAATGTCAAAAGTTGAAACTTAAGTCAATAATATGATAATATGATGTCAAAAATAAATTATGTCAATCTCAATATAGAATATAATATGTCAAAATAATCATAATCAATCATAATTATAAATAGGATAAAACAATGTCTAACTTGGCAATTCATTTGAAATATAATAACCATAATAATTGTAAATAATAAATACATTACTGTAATAAATACATTAGATAAATAAATATTATTTCCAAGGCGTAGTGTCGGTTAAGAAATCGTTTATTTTATAATAGCCCCTTTCCATGAGACGATTCTTAACGATACTCTTAAACTTTAGTAGGGGCAAGTTCAAGATTTCGACAGGAATTTTGTTATAAAAACGCACTCCAAGTCCCTCAAATGAGTTGTGGACTTTGTTTAAGCGATAATATTGGCCTACCAATTTATGCTTATTCCTCGTGTTCAATGAATGAACATCGCTTTTCTTGGTATATGTTCCTATGTTTTTTCGTATAAACATAATATTAGTAAATATATATTGCGATGCTACTGTTAAAATACCTATTTCCTTAAATCGTTCTTTCAGAGAATCTCGAGCTTTGAGTTTGTAAATCGCACGAATTGCCCGTTTTTGAATTACAAAAATGTTTTGAATATCAGCTGCCTTGCCCCATAGCAGAATACCGTAGGACATGACACTGTGAAAATAACTAAAATAAACTAGTCGCGCAGTCCCATGTCCAATATAAGCTGGTCTCGCATTGCACGGGAAGGCTATACGACGCGAGACCAACTTAAACTGGCAATATACAGTTGAATGTGTAGCCATGTATACATCTGGTAGCTATTGACAATTTCCCGGCAAATAAAATAAAAGCATAGGTTTTTAATGGAAAGCCACAAAAAGCATAAAAGTCGCGTTTTACTATCGACATATTTTTATAACTGCTTTTTTATTGGTTACCGTAAAAACTACCGCGGGAATTTTCCTAACTTAAGTGGCAAAATAAGTGGTAATAAATAGGTCATACACAGTTTATTCTTAAGGCGATCGAGGCAGGTTAAGCAATATTAATCACGGTCAGTCGTTGGATGTGTGACCATCTTAACATTACGAGCCGTTAACGTCGGCGACGCCGGTCTCAGTTGAAGTCGAAGGTCTGAAATTCCGACAGCTATTATAACAAAGAGTATCGTATTATCTCGTACTGGGATGTGCAATTCTGATGGCAGTTCCTCGATGTAAAATACTGGCATTCAGCTAAATATGTTAGACTAGAAGGTCCTCAATGTTATTAAGAAAAGAAACCAAAAAAATATGATAAAAAGTAATTTATTTTTATACAGCGTTCCCACAGCGAACGAACGTGTAGTCCACCTGATGGTAAGTGGAGTACAGCCCATGGACATCAACAATCCATAAAAGTAGATTATAGATGCGTCGCTGCCGCTGAGGACTACGGTGTTATAAGTAATAAGCTCTCATTATATCAGTTATCATTGTATCCAAAATTTAAAACACACCGCCTCATTGGTCTATTGGTAAGCGTATATGGTCTTTTAAGTGAGGTCTCTTGTAGACTCCCGGGTCGGGAAAACGTATTATTTGGGATCTTTCCGTCAGGATATTGTCAATAAAAGCACGGAGTTGCATTTAGGGCTTGTACACAAAACTGCGATGCGACGTCGCATCGTAAAAATCTGCGATCTGGCGCGACGCATCGCAAGATTTTGCGAATTGATTCGCATAAATTCGCATCGTCAATTCCCTACATTCAGTTCGGTCACTCTTGCCGCATGAAATTGCATTGCAGTAATTTGCGGCTTAGTTTTTTGCATTGTGAATTCGCATCGCACCGATTCGCAGTTATGTGTACAAGCCCTAAGCCTAGTAGATGGCGGCTCACACCCGATCACATAGAAACTAAATATAGCAGTTAAAATGTTGTTGGTATATACCACAGATATAGATCTACATAGATAACGCAAATGCATGTACTTCGCGTGTCCGAACCCCGACCAGGCGTAAAGGTTGGTCGCCGCTAACTTCAGTCCACGCGCGTCTTTTCTTAGAGAAAATCATAGCGGACGGCCGTTTGAATCGTACTGGGCGGATGGGCATCGGCGGCATCGGTGTCTTTGAATTGGTTTGGATTTCCCGTCACTAAATTTCGGCTGTGACGTCACAATAGGTATTAAAAAGTCGGCATGCTTGGTTTCAATACAAATCGTGATACTTGCGTTATCTATGTAGATCTATATCTGTGGTATATACCTCTGGCGCACCCTTCTGGGTACTAAAAACATTATGTTATGTTGTTTCAGTCGTCAGGCCCACCGAATGGCAGGTTATCTAACGACCTAAGGCTTCCCTTAAAATTTGACAAGTGGCTCATGCCGGGTTGTAAATCCGACACCACTTGTCGCGCGCGTCTGCTCACGCGCTTCTCCAAACGTACCGGACTACCTAATAAAAGGTAGTCTTTCCTATTTGACTTGGAGATAGGAGGTCAATACCGGGATGTGCAAATAAAAGACTTAAATCTGTTATAGAAACAATACGAGTGCTTGCCAAGTAAGATTTCCGGGTTCCACCGCGCACGGTCCTCAATCACCAATCAATTCTTCTCACTGGAGTCCTAACCTAACTTCCCCTGAAGACTGATATTGCCACAAACTGAGTGACAGACTTTCCCTAAACAATTTCCTATGCACTTTGATGGAGACTTTGCGGTGAGTAGAGAGATGTTCCCGGCGCGACGACTTGAAGAGACTGGTAATGAGCGCTATCATGCGGGTCCCTTTTGTAATCTTTTCTCCAAAGTGGGCGGGGCCCGCCAACTGCGCTCCCGCTTGCAACTATCTGCTCACCGCATGTCAATTTTGTTTCGCAGACGTGTTATTTTTCACTATGGAAAACACTCGTATTTGGCTTTAATTCTTAATTCGTAAATATTAGGTACAAGTATTATACATCGTTATAAAGGTCTTACAATTATCTATTTATTGATATATATTTCTTTAACATACAAGTTACACTTTCGTCATAATCAATCAATATGTCTGTATATTTTACAATTTCTCAAAATTTATATAACGTTTTCATCAATATCTCAGAACTTATAAATGCTACATTAAAACTATTTATGTTTCCTGATGGGGTTTGTTACAAGCTATCTTGTGATATAATTCAAATTATTATCTAACAGTTAATTGCAAAGTTATTAACAGAAATAAACTAAACCCATAAAACAAAAGTACAAAAATGTCAATATTTCCTATGTTTCGATATATTATCATGTCCTATATTGTTATAACGATCCATTTAGACAAAATACAATCTATTCATATGTTTTTATCATGATCTAATAAACATTATTAGCAAAAACAGCAAAATTATTCTTAGATGGTTCACAAAATATTCAAATATAACAATAATTTTACAAAACTATATATTTTCCAACAAAAGCAACTCTTATCTACAAGGTAAATATCAAACTCTTAACAAAATATTTAAAATAGGTCACAAAATAATCAAAAAACCTAACTTGGTTTACTAAAAATAAATACAAAATCGTCAAAAGGACCCGTCACGGTAAAGATTGAGTTTACCTTATGACTACGCTCCTTCGTGGGTGGTCTAAATCGAGGGCGTGTCCAAGGCTCAGTAGCGACATCTACAACTATTTTACATGTTTTAGGTATCATGCACACACGACACTGTTACAATACAGTACAAATTGTTCCTTACAATATTCAAACAATGCAAATATCAACAAAATAACAATTACAAACATAATTTATAACTTTCTATGTTTAATTTGTCTAATTTAATACAAATGCTTAGTTTTCTACAAGTATAATCGAAATCTGTATTCAAATTAGCTTAATCTATCTAGTAGAGTTATCAAGCGCCTACACAAATAATCATTCTAACACACGTATTGACAATTTTATACTTTACTCTCTAATTTTAATATAGGAATTACAAACGAAAGTCAATGTCTTTTTCATAATATTTTAGAGTCACTCACTCACTAATATACACTCACTGTGAAGTTAGATATTATTGCTCATCGCCAACATATGTATTATAACCGCATTCATAATCAGTTCAAAACATAATAATAACGTAACATAATTGAATTATAATTGTAATTATCTTTTAAATATACATCATTGCACATGAACCCGTGATGCATGGAGCTCAAACAATTACGTAATCTAAATTATGTTTGCGCTAAAATTAATTTAAATATGACACAAAATGTACATTACTGTGCTCACAAAATTATAATGATTATAATATGATTTATCATTATTTTATGTACTTTGGTAATCATTCGAAACGTAGTGATACTTCGGAATGTTTTTAAAAGTAATTTTCCGCTAGCAACATTTGAACTGTAAAGATTGTTTTTGGAAAACGACTCTGTTATACAAATGGCGACTGTTGTTGTTCAGGTCAGTCTTTTTGAGTAAATCGTAGCGAATAGAAGTGAAACCATACTGTATGTACGTTTTTAATTATAATTGGTGTTGAAACCATAGAAATCTTAATAACTAGTCAATAGAAATGCTATCGACTATCTTTTAACACTGGGACGCATGTCGCCGTTTTTCAAATACCACTTTTTGTATTCCTGCAAACAAAATTATTCTTTTTGGCGATGACATTAAGACGACAATTCCTCAACTCGCACTTGTGTTCGATTAGACTCATGCGCTTGTATTCCTGCAAACAAAATTATTCTTTTTGCGATGACATTAAGACGACAATTCCTCAACTCGCACTTGTGTTTGACTAGACAGATGCGCGGCGACAAGGTCACGCGTCTTTGACATTTCTATTGCCTTATTATTAAGATTTCTATGGTTGAAACCTTTTCCTCGTATCTACTTCCTATATTTTCGAAGTATAAATGAAATAGAAGTTTATAGAAACAGTGTTATCCTATCCCGAATGACTTGACGCATTGGAGTCAAGAGTGAGTATCATCAAAGGATCAAATATATTTACACTTCTATATGAACATTGAAACTGAAAAGTGTGTTAGTTAGTTAAACGCGTTTGTCTTACAAATTACTAGTCCAAATAGTTTTTTTTTGTATTATATAGCTCACGACTATAAAGCACAGTAGAAATAAAAAATAACATTAATTTTGTGAGCTTTTAACGCGACGGGAGCCGGAGAAGTACTCATAAAAACTACCACCAGATTCGACGATTAACTGCCTCGATGGTCTAGTGGTCAGCGTATGCGCCTCACTCCGAGGTCTCGGGTTCTATTCCCGGGTTGGGCAAAGTGTTATTTGTGAACTTTCCGTCTGTAAATTCACATTAGCAGCACGGAGTTGGCATTGTGCCCGTGGATGACCCATGAGACCAAAATATACCAGGTAAAATGTGGGTATTGTACACCTCTGCCACACCTTTCTGGGTAATATTGGCGTGATGCTATGTTATTCCAAGTATAAACAAACGTAAGCTCAACATAGCACGTTTTACGGTCAGGAGTAAAAATAACGAGCAAATATAATACGTTTCATCAAAACTATAGAATTTTTTATACCGTGGCGGTTTATGGTCACTTTAACTGTTAATGTGATGGGAAATAACGTGAGAGGCAATGGTAAATGTGTAATAAAAGAAAAGCCTTTAAAATGTGTTATTTATACTTTGACCATTCCTTTATTTTCTTTTTGACAGATCACGCCTATGAATTACCGTTTTTTTTTTGTCAGATTAATGTACTACAATAATAATGTACTTTATTGACAAGCGGCACTTTTTAGGGAAGTTCACTGTTTGTAACAAACAACCACAGACTATAAATCAAATCGTGAAATGAAATAAATCGATCATTATGAAAAAGAATAATTTGACTTTTATTTGTGTTTTGTCTGTATTTTTATAAAAAAGAATATAATAATAGTATCATGATTCCATGAATAATTATTTGCAAGAAATCAAGTCGAAATCTTGGCATTAAAAATGAAAATGTAAACAAAGGTAACTAGGAAGTCGTCATAGACTAAGTATGTGACATTATTAGTATATTATTATTTTGTTTATTTATTTCATCTAATAAAAACTATTATTAAACGAATAATTAATTATGAACTAAAACCATTTCGATGTAATTAATCGATTGAAAGTTCTTCGTAGACAACATCGATTATGATTTCAAATCGAATCAGTAACGTGTGAAGGCATCCCTAAATGTAATCTGTCAAAAAGAAAATAAAGAAGTGGACAGAGTATAGTTTTTTGGTAGAAGTAGTTTTTATTACGTTTGACTGCTGCAACTGTAATCAGTTTATTCATAAATAATTAAAGATAATATATTCATAATTAATAACCTCGATGGTCTTGTGGTTAGCGTATAGCGTCTCACCGCGAAGTCTCAGGTTCGATTCCCGGGTTCGGCATAGTGTTATTTGTGAACTTTCCGTCAGTAAATTCACATCAGCAGCACGTAGTTGAAATTGTATCTGGTAGATGGCGTTAGGCTCACCCCCTATCCCATGAGACGTTTACATAACAGGGGAAGTGTGGGTGTTGTACACATCTGACACACCCTTCTGGGAAATATAAGCGTGATGTTACAACCGCAATTCTAAGACATTCTCGAAATATTTCCAATCAGAATCAGGTCAATTAAGAACTCAATTGCGGCAATACTTCCGCTGTTTTAGAAGGATTCTTGATTGAGATCAGATTGAAATTAATGGCATATGAGGCTTAACACCGTAGTCCTTAGCTGCAATGACGCATCTTCAATCTGCTTTTATGGATTGTTGATGTCCATGGGCTTCTTCTTCTTAAGACGTCAACAGTCAAAGTTTTGTATACCACCCGGGCCCAGTAGGTGGCCACATTAATTGCATTCTCCGTGGCCTTATTCATATCGCTCGGAGATGTGTCATCGTTTGCTGTCCATGTCTGTCTGTCCATGGGCTGTACTCCACTTACCATCAGGTAGACTAAACCAGTGTAAGTTGCAGGCGCAGTTTTAAAAACAATAACTCACACTTCACCTGTTTTCTTTACGCCCCATGTTATATGGGGCGATTCTTTTACTATCCACCAGGCACAATTTCAACTCCATCCTGCTACTGAGAATTTTCATTTGCCATTTTGAATAATACCTTTATGGAAGTAATAATGTTCGTCAGTTCGTGGAACAACCTGAATATTCAAATGACTGATATTGATGGATACAGAACACAAATTATTTGGAAATACAATTCAATTTGCTGGACATTTCGGTATTGAGTTACTTGATAGAACTGTTATTGAATCTTTGTTACTAAAAGCAAGTGTTCAAATAGTAATACTAGATTTTGATTAAGTTTATAAATGCCTCGTTGATTTAGAAGATAGCATTTGCGACCCCTCACTGCGAGGTCTTAGGTTCGAGTCCGGCGAAAATGTTAATTAGGATTCATCCATCAAGAAATTATGAATAGCAGTACTAAGTTGGAACTGTGTCCGGTGAATGGAGATAGGCTCAATTTCTATCACATAGAACCTAAACAAACATAATTATGTGAAGTTGTTTTTTTCCACTTAGAATGTGACTGCAATACGATGCAAATTTTCTGCTATTGGTCGGTGATGGCACGGGGGTCGCAATCGTCTGTCATACGCGCTTGCGCTACTTGGTGGATGCCTCACTTCTGGTATTTCCGCTCGGCAAAAAGATTTATTTATTTAGACTGATATTATAATAATTGTGTGTGTGCATTCTTTTTTTACCTTTTTGTGAATCTTGAAACTGCTAGTCGATTTTTTTAAAAGCTTTCAGATATTTAACTTCACGCTTAACTCCACGGGGGCGTAGCAGTAATTATAACCCTGATCAAGCGCGGGAGCAGATATAACTTAATTCCACAAATTCCCTGCGAAAGAAGTCGCGTGTAAAAGTTAGTATATTCTATTATGAATATATAATCAAAACTAACCAACTGCGGACAAATATACAAAGCTGCATCAAACCGCAAACAGATAGAATGTAACGTATTTGAAGAGCGTTTCGTGCCAAAATGCTGGTGGTATTAATTTAATATCTCTTTATCAAATACTCGAGTAAATAATGCTACCTGTATTTGAGAAATGTCTGAAATAAGTTATGTCCATTTCAAATGGCTCTTATTGCCTTTTATTGTTATTTTTTAGGAAAACCTCATAAATGTTTAATTGAAGGTGGTTTTTGTAGCAATATTGAAGCTTTGTTGGTTTAGTGGTTTGCGTGTTTGATCTACCAGCGCGGGGTCTCTTTATACATCCAAAATTTGGCATAATTGTCTTTTGGGATTGTCTGTCAGGCAATTCTCAAAAGCAGTATAGAGTTTTTAATTATGCCTGGTAGATGGCAAAAGGCTTACCCTACATGGGATTTAAACATACCTAGTTAAATGTAGATTTTATATATTCACTGTTAGTTCTGACCGCTGATTCACCCATAATATATGGTCCTTTTCCTCCTGTGAGTGGCTGCGTGATATTAAATAGCTTAAAACCTTTCTCAAAAATAAGGCTTTTAAATATTTAAATTATTATCCAGTCGTTACAGAGATACGTGTGTTCAAACAAACAAACAAACTTTTCAGCTTTATATACTAAGTCGCAGGTTTATTGTACGATCGAATGACGAACGTCAGATGGCAAAAATGTTGAAGACAATTCGAGTAAATTTTATCATAAACCAAAACGAGATTTATGGCTAAGCTAAGCGTATCTACAAATCCACCCCTTCAACATTTACCGTAAGTATTCCATAGAAATTGAGATTCACTGCACCCCTAAGGGGTTAACATCCAATAGTCATACACCATAAAGAGCTATCATCCCTTATGGAAATATAAAATCAAGTAGTTGAGGCAATATACTTTATTGCTCTATAACATACTAAAGACAAACCAATGGAATTTCAACCCTATCTTTAAGAATGTATACTTCAATTTGTATTGGCAAGTTTTATATGAATATTTTACAGTGGAATTTCGATTCTGTATATTAAAAAATAAGGTTGATATTTGGTGGATCTGAATAATTTATTGGATAGTTAGCTAACTAAAGTGGAATGCAGTTAAATATCTGGGTCAGGTTTGAAGGATGTGGGTAGTTAAATAATTATGTTTGTAAATATTTTTGTTACTGGAATTGGAAACGTTTTTGGTATTCTGGAGCGGTTGGTTATTGAATTGTTAAACAGTAATTAGGCTTTATTTATATAGTAAATCTATATTTTTACATTTTTGGATAATGAAATAAAAATGCCAAGTATTTTCGACATTCGATTCCATTTTTAATTGTAAGACGCCATGTTTCTAAGCCACTCTGGATTGAGCTGCAATAATCACTATCTTAGTTACTCGCAGTATGTAAAGCATGGGAGCAATAAAGACAGGGCATTTTTGAAGCTCACTCCTGTACCGCCGACTTAATTGGTGACAACTATAATAAAAATCATTTGATGGTAACTAAAGTCTATAAACGTCCACAATCCAGAAAAAGAGTGCAGATGCGTCGCATCTTCTTAGGACTAAGATCTTATGAGCCAGTAATTTCAGGACCAAACCACCAAAGACTAACCACTGAACAAAGTAATATAAGTACAACTATTTAATGGCAATTAAAGGTGGACGTTGATGTTTCCTCCCAAGCAAAAAAGTCGCAAAAAATGTACAATGACAACGAATTTTGACAGCTTTAAACAAAAAGTCATGTTTAATTTTTCTCAACGGTACCTCGCTGTGACAATACTGACGATACCAATTAGTAAATAAAATGAGGAAATTCACAATAACGGACGAAAAACCAAGAATAATTAACTTATCGACTCAGAGAAGACGAAAATGTATAGTCACATCAACTAATACATTTTAAATCATATGCATAGCAAATAAGTTAATTTTGTTTCTAAAGAAGATTAAAACGTCTAAAAGAGTTGACAATAAAAACGACTGACATTTACAAAAATGGTAAATTTTAGTATTCTTTTTTTTACTATTTATTTATCACAAAAAGGTATAAAGTTTTTTCATGACTCTCAAGAGAAAAAATAAAGGTATACCCCTAATAGAGCGACAAGAGAGATACGTTAAATTTACGTGTTCTATCTCTTTTCTATTATAATATAGGGTCCGTGTATTTATGATGATCGTAAAACAGGCAATAATAACGCTATTGCAAGTGTTTTGCGCTGAATTAGGCGCAAAATTGTGTAGTTACCTCACCAGAGTCTCTGGTTTGATTCCTGAGGCAGGTTAAAATTGTTTTGATCATTAATTTGTTTGCCAGAAGAGCTATGGGCCAAAACCACAACACAATGGATCCCAAACAATGATAAACGACAACGTGGCAGACCCAGAAGGAGATGGCGGGATGAATTGGATTCATGGCAGAGTGACTGGACTGTACAAACCACAGACAGAGATAAATGTAAAAAGGGAGGGGAGGCCTTTGCCCTGCAGTGGGACACTATAGGCTCGCAATAATAATAATAATAATAATAATAATTAATTTGTTACATATAAACTGAAAGATTAAAATTATATTTATTTTTTAAGAGGGCACCAAACATGAATTTAAGGTATAATCTTATATATAAAATTCTCGTGTCACAATGTTATTTACCTTACTCCTCCGAAACGGCTTTACCAAATTTTATATGCATATTCAGTAGGTCTGAGAATCGGCTACTATCTATTTTTCATACCCCTAAGTGTTATCACTTCCTCATCAATCCTTATGGATTGTTCACCCATAACATTTTTTTTTAAATATTGGACTATTTTTTTTGATTTTATTTTTCTATAATGTGGCATTAAAAATTTTAAACCCTAAATTTTTACCCTTTTATCACCAACTCCTATTTTTTAATAATCATTTTAGTAACCTTACCGCTTTTGATAATATGAACTTTTTGAATGTACCTTTATGGGGTTTGACATAACATTGACATCATGTGTGCTGCAAATATCGTCACAGAGAATGTATGCATAGTTAAGACAGGACAAACGACGTCTGTCGGGTCAGCTTGTAACAGATAAAAACTTAATAATATTATAGTTAAATCTATATTACTTTTGTATTAAAAACAGCCAAGCAATTATTTCCTCTTCATATCAATATTGTACAGATTATAGAATAATTACATCCTGATAAATTCCGATGATTGGTACAATTCTCATAATGTGTTTGTAATCAGATTACGAGAATGGAGTATTTATTTTAATTGCAGTAATTAAACGAAATCTGTTAAATATTTTGTGAATCATGTTTGTTGTTTGATTGCATATTATTTCACGGCGCTTTAGCTTTACTGCAAGTAGTCCTACAAATAATTTAATATACGAAGTTTCATTAAGCCCACGTTACCACGAAGGGTATGGCAGAAGTGTATAACACTCAAACTTTACCTGTTTTTTAGGTCCCATGGTATAGGGGTGAGCCTATCGCCACCCACCGGGCACAATTCCAACTCCGTGCTGCAAAAAATCACTAATAACACTTTGCCCGACGTATGATAGAAAATAATTGAATAAAACTCAGTTTTACACATTTCTACGTATTTTTACGATCTGTACAGCTAAAAAGGTCGCATATGCTAACCACTAGACCATCGAGGTTACATTTTAAGACCTATATAAGACCTACCTCGCGGCGACAGTACATAATATTGCCTATATAATGCAGCCATAACAGTTTCATAAAAGTACCGATATAATATAACCATTCACCCACAACAAAAAGACGGCCACATAATTTTTAAAATTACCCACATTATACGTTATTCCCATTTCACGCTGAAAACGTTCGTCGGATCATAAACTAGCATTACTTCTACTTTTAGTGCCACTAAACTTGAAATTCAGACCAAGCTATTTTGCTGACCGTACCACTGACCCGAGAACTGAGTTGGTATAATGAAAAAGAATTGAATAGAATTCAGTTTTACGGATTTCTACGTGTTTTTACGATTTGAAAAGTTTCTATCTATGCTTGAAGAGAATCACTATGGAAGAATACGGCCTTTTATGGTTCAAAAGAAACGATTTCGATAGTGCAAACTTCAGACGTTTTTAGATTGTAATTTCGAACGGGATTTTATTTAGGAATAAAATGTTGATTATCATATAGAACGAAAAATGGACATTGAAAAAAATTAAGATTACATTTTTTTGCACTATATTTTTAACTATTACATTTTTTTAGTTTTCAGAAATTGATTAGATAAAAGCCCTTATTTCTTTAAATTTTGTAAGCTTACAACGAATTTAAAAGAAATACAGTTTTTTTTTTTATTAAATCTTACCATCTTATCCTAGTAGGAAAAAAACACTCTTTACGATACTTAACTCTAATCTATAGTATTTATTTGGTAAAAATATGCTACCCAATATTCAATATTGTTGTTGTCTTGAAAAATGATGTCAAAAAAGTTGACTTGTGTACTTATACAACTTGTCCCTTATTCAGCATTTTTTCAAAACTAGTAAACCTAATTTTATAGATCTTGTGGTTTACGACCTTTATCTCAACCTTTGCGTTATGGGTCTTCTATGGTTTAATGGCGGTCATAAATAGTTCGCGAACCATCTTACGCAAGGCGCCGATATCTATGACATGACGCGTGATCTGAGTCAGATCATCTAATCGTGGCTTGCCACTCGTTTTAATATTCAAAGTGGTCAAATGTAATGGAGGTAGTTCGAATTAAAAAATAATTAGCCTTTTTTTTCTGACATTAAATTTGAGTGTAAATATTTGTACAGTTTGATTATAATATGTCCCGAAGCTTAGTTTGCCTCTTGGCCTCTTCTAACTTTTTCCATTGGAGCCGATTAAATGCTACGCTTCTCCAGTGATGTCCTGTCGTTAGTTTTAGGTCAACAAACAAGATGGGATCTTGTTTGTTGACGACCTTTACTTCGCTTTCCATCTCTAGAATTTGTTTTCAGTCGGTGACAGTTTTGCACCAATTTTGGTAGTTAGTTTAGAGTTATTTTTCTTTTAGTTATTTAATTTTATTGTAAATAACTTGTCCAAGATCCAAACTTAGTAGTAGTCACATTTATTGTACCTTTTATAAAACGACAAAGATCTGGCAGCCTTAGGTTCTTGATCTACTCGTGGCGTGGCGAGTCACGGCTGTAACATGGGCGCCAAACTGAATGTGATGTGAAAATTCCGGGGTCCGCGTCTGGACGAACGATGACGTCATAACTCATAGTTCCCGGAAGTGACGTAGCAATTTAGATAATGTCTGCTCTCTCGGTAATGTAATTTGAATATGGAATGGCACTTTTCGTTATTTTCGCCGTTTTTCGCAAAAAATATTTGTAGGAAGGAGATGAACAATAATTTGTATAACTTAAAGAGTCACATACACCAGTACCTGATAAAGTATAAGATAGTGGGTCGCCAATTAGATCAACGATATGTCAGACCATTATTTCCAAATAAGCCTATCAAACACATATCAGGAACTGTTAAAACAAGCCCTATTTTTTATATCCTATGCAAAACAAAGAACAAAGATTATTTTATCTTAAGCCTACTTTAGTCAAACCATATCACGCTAATATCATTTCTTAACAAGTAAAATGACAGTCATACAAACCTATTTCCACTTCCACATTTTAAAACAAATTCGTCGGTTTTACAAAAATAGAAATAAAAGAGAGATAATCTGCCTAATTCTGGGGGAAGTTGTCCAATAAAAGACATTAGCCTAAATTGTTATTTCTTCGTTTATACCTTTTCTTTGCATTTTAACATTTGTTCCTCTCTTGGTTCCAGCCTCCTTTGTGAGTTTAAAATAACGTTTACGGGAAATGGAGCCTGAGTACATTTGCAAGCAGGATTTATAGTTGGTTCTTTAAAGTGTTACTGCTTTGTTGGTCTAGTCGAAAGCGTATACGGCTACTCACCGCAAAGTCTCGGTGTTCGATTCCCGGGTTAGGCAAAAGTGTTATTTGGGATTTACCATGGAAAAAATATTAATAGCAGCACGGAGTTGGATTTATGCCCGGTGAATGGCGATAGGCTCACCTCCAATCACATGGGACCTAAACATAACAGGTAATATTGTTGTTGTCATGCAATCTAGGAATACAATGTTATAATCTTCTAATAAAGTAATATGTAAAAAAATAAGGATCTTACGATTGGCAATTCTATTGACAATCTGAAGGGATACTTGATGGTTTGCCAAATAATTATTTCATAAACCCAAAATAATGAAGTAACATCTGTTCCACACCAAACCACACTAATGACAAGTCGTTTTCCTGCAAAATTCTGTGTAAGCTAAAAAACATCTCCGCGGTACACTAATATGACAAAACTGCCACAAACCCGCGGCTGTGTCGACACGGCGACGCAATTTTTAAGGATTTACCATCGGAGCACTTATCACGCGCTGCCTGTCGAGATTAGCCGCGAGTGGGGACCTTAAATATGCGAGTTTTTAAGCGGATTCCGTATTTAGGGGAACAGGGCTCCAATGGGAATAAAGGAATAAAGAATGTGCGGTTTTTGAACAGTGACCCAGAATTGAGCCTTGTGGGACTCCATGCGCTGTCTATCTTACATTTGTGATTTTTAATTTTAATACGAATTTTTGCATACATACTATGTTGATGGAATGAGGTGAATGTGTTTATTATGATACATTGAATATTCATAGTACTTACACATACAAACTTTTACTATTTACATTGACGGTATTGAGAAAATATTTTTTTTCAGCTTAAAATTAACGATTTCATTTTTTTATAACAAAATAAACGTTAATTTGTTCCTTTTGAAATTTTCAATATTAAGCTTTATCATAAACGAGGTAAAGATTAACTTAATAATGTTGCCAATTTATTCTTCACAGATAAAACGTTTTGACTCCACTAACAAAAACAAACACAATTTCACTAAAACATAATATCAAATATTTATCTAACAAAGATGATCACAGCTAACATCAAAACTTTTAAAGCTACAAAATTATTAGCTTTATCGTCAAAAGCGTCCCTTCGGACCTAAGTTATTTATCTCTCTAAGTTTATCTAAGTGAATCACAGTAATAGTAGTGTTTCGCAAAACAAAGAATTTGCATTCTACAGAATTTCCCCGGAGTGAAATTTGCTCAGATGTGTTACTTTGCAAATAACACAAGTTTATATTATTTTCTAGCTCTCGAAAACTACATTTTACTAAGAGTTTAATGTGAATTATAACGATGAGAGCTTGAGCACTTTCTATTCAAGCTATACTTACATTACTTCTAGACAGAGCCCAAGACAGAAAACTGTGGTCGAGTATGGGGGAAGCCTTAGCTCAGCAAAGGGACATCAAGGGTTAAAAAAACTACAAACATTACTTCTACTGGAGCTCTGGCACGTTTAACTATTACTTATCTAAATGTAAAAAAACAACCTTATATTGCTAAATAGAATGTATTGAGTGTTCTATTGTAATTATCTTTAATATGCGGTCACAGTAAACGTATTAATTTATTATATAAGTTAAATATTTAAGAATTTGTAACTGGTTCGACGTCCATGTGTGACAGGTTTTCATTGAAATCAGTGCAATGTTTAAAATGTATTGTAGCGATTATGCTGAATGAAGACCATTTGTTGTCAGTCAGTGTGCATTTTTGTGTTATAAAAACCGTTTTATGTTTATTGTTAATGTATTATTTCGTTCTTTTTGCCAAAATATTATGTACTTATTCCATGCAATACGCCAATTTTTGAATTGTTCTTTTTCTTTCTTTTATCTATATAACTATCTGCACATAATAATAATGAAACGTAATCAAAGCTTGTATCAAATAAAATTTTAGTTTCAGAGGTTATACAAACTTACTTTTGTGAAAACACTAGCTGCTATCGGTTCTACTTGCGGTTTTACCTGTCTGGTATGTCAAAGCTGCCTATATTAAATATGTTAACCTAGGTTATAAGTTCCCCGGGCTGGGTTAAAGCTGTCAAAATCGATACATTTCTAAACTTTGTCGTGAATTTATCTGAAATGACTTGTGACAGTTAAGAAAAGATATGTTCTATTACCGATTTGCGGTGTATTTAATATTATCACACACTTTCTCACCGATCCTTTTTTTTATGACAGATAGGCGCGCGTTTGACCACGGTCTCACCTGATGGTAAGTGACGATGCGGTCTACGGTGGAGCACGCTTACCTATGAGATACCTATTAACTCTTAATTATATTCAAAGCTTACCCATAAATAACTGTACCTATACCACAAAACACCTAAAAAACCATCGCGCGCATCGGTCTAAAAACAAATACCATTGTAACACTTGAAACAAAAGTCGCAATCTTACCCGTACAAAATCGCTTAAACTCCTTCGCAGTTTCGAAGGCTCCACAATATAAATAAGGAGCTTTATCCAGATTATGTTCTTAAGGACGGCGCTCTGTTTGAACAGGTTTAAGCAAATATGACAATGGGTGAGAGAAATGCTAGTTTTTGCTGTTTGTATGTATGTATGTAAAAGGTTTAAGTGTAGGAAAAAGTCGACAATCTGTTGAACTTGTACATTTAACTTTTGAATAGCAGTAAGTTGTTTTTATTCCGACTTCAAAAAACTGACTCAATTTGATTTAAGTTTATTCGCCTATTACTCGAAGACACCTGGTAGGTCCAGGTGTCTTCGAATAATTCTTTGTCTAAAAGAGTTTACTTTTCATGTGGTCCCATCCTCATCAGGTCACGATCTGATTTGGAGATTCTAGAGAAATCGAGGGTAACCCTCAAATTTAAAGGCTTCTATATTGTTTTTCATTATATTACCTGAAGCTTATCAGATTTTTGTATCTAGCAGTCAGCATTTCATGTTACTGAGCTGATGCTGGAAGGTACAACTCCTCAACGGTTAGGCGTACGGGAATAACTCTTTGAAGACCTTAAGGCCACTTACTGTATTCTTTCAAGTTATACACAGATAAGGCAAGACGTTGAATATTACTTAAGTATTTCTTACTTTATTCAAATTATGAAATACGGGTGTTACTCTACTATACTACTATACTTCTAAGCATTATCAAGAGAGTGCGATACGTCGCGCCTGAGTCGCAGTTAGTCTTCAGTGCAAGACTGGACTAGAAGTATAGGTGAAACCGCCGTCGACTAAATAGACCAACATTACGTGAGTAACACCCGTATTTCATAATTTGAATATTTTTTTATAAAAACTGACGTGAGTTTGTAACATTATTCAAATTATGAAATACGGGTGTTACTCACGTAATGTTGGTCTATTTTTAAGAGAGTGCGATACGTCGCGCCTGAGTCAAGTGCACGACTGGCTGCGACTCAGGCGCGACGTATTGCACTCTCTTGATAATGCCTAGACGTACAGGCGAAACCGCGGTCGACTAAATAGACCAACATTACGTGAGTAACACCCGTATTTCATAATATGAATAATTTGAATAATGCCCCAAGTGCTTTGCCAATTCAGCTATGGATTCGCATGCTGCCGGACTCGAAATTTCTCAACTCTTTTGTGCCAGCCGAAGCTAGACGAACCATTACTTGGTTTTAGCGCCATCTATGCGTTACTTATTCACATAATCGCATACAGTACGTTTGAATTAAGATCAACTCATTACTGTCGAGAGATGACGCATTTTTATCAATACTTGTAATATTTAAAGCAAATTTTAGCTTTGCTATGCATTTATTTTTATGTAATATTAAAGTTGAAAAATTAAGAATCCAGCAGGACTCGAACCTGCACCTCTTGGGTATACGCCCCAAGTGCTTTGCCAATTCAGCTATGGATTCGCATGCTGCCGGACTCGAAATTTCTCAACTCTTTTGTGCCAGCCGAAGCTAGACGAACCATTACTTGGTTTTAGCGCCATCTATGCGTTACTTATTCACATAATCGCATACAGTACGTTTGAATTAAGATCAACTCATTACTGTCGAGAGATGACGCATTTTTATCAATACTTGTAATATTTAAAGCAAATTTTAGCTTTGCTATGCATTTATTTTTATGTAATATTAAAGTTGAAAAATTAAGAATCCAGCAGGACTCGAACCTGCACCTCTTGGGTATACGCCCCAAGTGCTTTGCCAATTCAGCTATGGATTCGCATGCTGCCGGACTCGAAATTTCTCAACTCTTTTGTGCCAGCCGAAGCTAGACGAACCATTACTTGGTTTTAGCGCCATCTATGCGTTACTTATTCACATAATCGCATACAGTACGTTTGAATTAAGATCAACTCATTACTGTCGAGAGATGACGCATTTTTATCAATACTTGTAATATTTAAAGCAAATTTTAGCTTTGCTATGCATTTATTTTTATGTAATATTAAAGTTGAAAAATTAAGAATCCAGCAGGACTCGAACCTGCACCTCTTGGGTATACGCCCCAAGTGCTTTGCCAATTCAGCTATGGATTCGCATGCTGCCGGACTCGAAATTTCTCAACTCTTTTGTGCCAGCCGAAGCTAGACGAACCATTACTTGGTTTTAGCGCCATCTATGCGTTACTTATTCACATAATCGCATACAGTACGTTTGAATTAAGATCAACTCATTACTGTCGAGAGATGACGCATTTTTATCAATACTTGTAATATTTAAAGCAAATTTTAGCTTTGCTATGCATTTATTTTTATGTAATATTAAAGTTGAAAAATTAAGAATCCAGCAGGACTCGAACCTGCACCTCTTGGGTATACGCCCCAAGTGCTTTGCCAATTCAGCTATGGATTCGCATGCTGCCGGACTCGAAATTTCTCAACTCTTTTGTGCCAGCCGAAGCTAGACGAACCATTACTTGGTTTTAGCGCCATCTATGCGTTACTTATTCACATAATCGCATACAGTACGTTTGAATTAAGATCAACTCATTACTGTCGAGAGATGACGCATTTTTATCAATACTTGTAATATTTAAAGCAAATTTTAGCTTTGCTATGCATTTATTTTTATGTAATATTAAAGTTGAAAAATTAAGAATCCAGCAGGACTCGAACCTGCACCTCTTGGGTATACGCCCCAAGTGCTTTGCCAATTCAGCTATGGATATTTTTCAACTTTAATATTACATAAAAATAAATGCATAGCAAAGCTAAAATTTGCTTTAAATATTACAAGTATTGATAAAAATGCGTCATCTCTCGACAGTAATGAGTTGATCTTAATTCAAACGTACTGTATGCGATTATGTGAATAAGTAACGCATAGATGGCGCTAAAACCAAGTAATGGTTCGTCTAGCTTCGGCTGGCACAAAAGAGTTGAGAAATTTCGAGTCCGGCAGCATGCGAATCCATAGCTGAATTGGCAAAGCACTTGGGGCGTATACCCAAGAGGTGCAGGTTCGAGTCCTGCTGGATTCTTAATTTTTCAACTTTAATATTACATAAAAATAAATGCATAGCAAAGCTAAAATTTGCTTTAAATATTACAAGTATTGATAAAAATGCGTCATCTCTCGACAGTAATGAGTTGATCTTAATTCAAACGTACTGTATGCGATTATGTGAATAAGTAACGCATAGATGGCGCTAAAACCAAGTAATGGTTCGTCTAGCTTCGGCTGGCACAAAAGAGTTGAGAAATTTCGAGTCCGGCAGCATGCGAATCCATAGCTGAATTGGCAAAGCACTTGGGGCGTATACCCAAGAGGTGCAGGTTCGAGTCCTGCTGGATTCTTAATTTTTCAACTTTAATATTACATAAAAATAAATGCATAGCAAAGCTAAAATTTGCTTTAAATATTACAAGTATTGATAAAAATGCGTCATCTCTCGACAGTAATGAGTTGATCTTAATTCAAACGTACTGTATGCGATTATGTGAATAAGTAACGCATAGATGGCGCTAAAACCAAGTAATGGTTCGTCTAGCTTCGGCTGGCACAAAAGAGTTGAGAAATTTCGAGTCCGGCAGCATGCGAATCCATAGCTGAATTGGCAAAGCACTTGGGGCGTATACCCAAGAGGTGCAGGTTCGAGTCCTGCTGGATTCTTAATTTTTCAACTTTAATATTACATAAAAATAAATGCATAGCAAAGCTAAAATTTGCTTTAAATATTACAAGTATTGATAAAAATGCGTCATCTCTCGACAGTAATGAGTTGATCTTAATTCAAACGTACTGTATGCGATTATGTGAATAAGTAACGCATAGATGGCGCTAAAACCAAGTAATGGTTCGTCTAGCTTCGGCTGGCACAAAAGAGTTGAGAAATTTCGAGTCCGGCAGCATGCGAATCCATAGCTGAATTGGCAAAGCACTTGGGGCGTATACCCAAGAGGTGCAGGTTCGAGTCCTGCTGGATTCTTAATTTTTCAACTTTAATATTACATAAAAATAAATGCATAGCAAAGCTAAAATTTGCTTTAAATATTACAAGTATTGATAAAAATGCGTCATCTCTCGACAGTAATGAGTTGATCTTAATTCAAACGTACTGTATGCGATTATGTGAATAAGTAACGCATAGATGGCGCTAAAACCAAGTAATGGTTCGTCTAGCTTCGGCTGGCACAAAAGAGTTGAGAAATTTCGAGTCCGGCAGCATGCGAATCCATAGCTGAATTGGCAAAGCACTTGGGGCGTATACCCAAGAGGTGCAGGTTCGAGTCCTGCTGGATTCTTAATTTTTCAACTTTAATATTACATAAAAATAAATGCATAGCAAAGCTAAAATTTGCTTTAAATATTACAAGTATTGATAAAAATGCGTCATCTCTCGACAGTAATGAGTTGATCTTAATTCAAACGTACTGTATGCGATTATGTGAATAAGTAACGCATAGATGGCGCTAAAACCAAGTAATGGTTCGTCTAGCTTCGGCTGGCACAAAAGAGTTGAGAAATTTCGAGTCCGGCAGCATGCGAATCCATAGCTGAATTGGCAAAGCACTTGGGGCGTATACCCAAGAGGTGCAGGTTCGAGTCCTGCTGGATTCTTAATTTTTCAACTTTAATATTACATAAAAATAAATGCATAGCAAAGCTAAAATTTGCTTTAAATATTACAAGTATTGATAAAAATGCGTCATCTCTCGACAGTAATGAGTTGATCTTAATTCAAACGTACTGTATGCGATTATGTGAATAAGTAACGCATAGATGGCGCTAAAACCAAGTAATGGTTCGTCTAGCTTCGGCTGGCACAAAAGAGTTGAGAAATTTCGAGTCCGGCAGCATGCGAATCCATAGCTGAATTGGCAAAGCACTTGGGGCGTATACCCAAGAGGTGCAGGTTCGAGTCCTGCTGGATTCTTAATTTTTCAACTTTAATATTACATAAAAATAAATGCATAGCAAAGCTAAAATTTGCTTTAAATATTACAAATTTGAATAATGCTACAAACTCACGTCAGTTTTAATAAACATATTTCTTACTTATTAAATTATATTTTCATAAAAATGTTTTGACGCTTATAGCATAAAGTTCAAAGATTTTGTAGATTCGTCGCTGTTAAAAAATGCTACTATATTATGCACTCAATACCATTAATTACATAGCATTAAGTCTTTATTATCCAGAAGAGTATAACACCTACATGTCACCTGTTATATTTAATTCCCATGTGACATAGAAGAGCTTATCGCTATCTACATGGCACAAATACAACACTGCTATTAAAATGTCCTCCTAGTAACATTTTTGCTTGACCTTTGGTATAGAACCCAGTCCTCCCAGTAAGAGGCCGTATCCGCCCACCACATGTCCAATAAGGCAGTGATAACTCAAGCGTCATAAATTTTTACCATCTTCCTAACAAAACTCTCTTACCTAACACGGCTATCACATAAGAAGGCTATAATTTATGCAGGCGACACTGTCGCTTGCGCCCCCTGGGAGTGAAAATGTGAATTATTACACCGGCTCGGGATGTGGATCAAATTAGATGCGGTATAAGTTTGTGTAAATGTTTGCACAGTTATGTTAGCGGAAGATCTTTGCTAACTAATTTGCTTTAGTTTAGCTTTTAAATACGACGCCAATTTTACGCTTTTCTGTGTTTTAGAAAAATGTATGAAGTTTTTCGAAACATCTAATATATTAGATTAAATAAATAAATATCTCGCAACTTACACACAACGCCATCTAGTCCCAAACAGAGCAGAGCTTGACCTAAGGGTACTAGAATAACTGATACTTATATATACATATATACTTTTCTTTTGTAAATACAAACGATTTTTTGTTTGTTTGTCACGATTTTCAACTTCAATCGACTCAAGATGTTGTAGTACAATATTACACAAGGAAAACTTAGTGGACAAATGTATAGTTTGTATGATTTAATTCTTTTCTTTCTTCTTTCTTTCTATCCAATGGTCCCAATGACAAGGATCCAGTCCCAGAAGGAATATTTGCGAACTCACAACACCAGTGCTATAGAGAGCGGCGAGGCAACCGTTTTAACCACTACGATGGTAAGTGTAGGCTCCTTAAACTCTTAAAGATAGCTACCTTCAATCACTGGCGAAATAAAAAAGAAACAACATCACAACCATATTTTTAAAACGTTGCTTAAGGGATTTACTTTAATTAAAAATATCGCAACCTTGTTTGTATTTTCCATACATTAAATACCGGATTTCCCCCATATCCCCTTTCACACATCCCCATTAATCGTTTCATAGGTAGTATGACGTGGCGTGATGTAATACTAAATAGCCGAGGAACGAAAGTAATCAGCCAACCATTAATTATTATTTTAATGTGTCAAAAATACTTCGTAGCACGCTATATTGGGAAATGGGTCAAAAAGGTTAGGGAGCTTACGTAAGCCCGTATTCATTAAGCAGGTAAAAGAAAAGGATAAATGACGTACTAAGTTTTAAACAGCAATATGTTTTTACATAACATAACATCACGCCTATATTATACAGAAGGGTGTGACTGAGGTGTGCAAGACCTTCACTTCACTTGTTATGTTTAGTTACCATGGGATAGGGAGTGAGCCTATCGCTATCCACCATGCACAATTACAATTCCGTGCTGCTATTGTGAATTGCTTGACAGAAAGTTTATAAATAACGCTTTGTCCGACCCGGGAATCGAACCCGAGACCTCGCGGTGAGAGGCGCATACGCTTACCACTAGACCATCGAGGCAGTCATGTTTTCACATCAGAATTTTCACCAGAGAGACGCTTATGAGCGCTGAAGAGTAGACATCGACACTAAAAAGAAAATACGCAGATTATTTTGTCGTCTTTAGTCCAACATTTTAATAATGAAGAAGAAGAAGACTAATACAATACAATACAATACAATTCTTTATTGATAACTCAACGTTACATGTCAGTTTTTTACATTTTCTTACAATAATAATAATATGTCACAAAATAACGTCAAAAATAATAAATTATATAACATTAGTAAAGTCACATACATAATTAATTAAATTAAAGATATAAATAATAAAGAATGAAGTAGGTACATTAGATTTGAAATTAAAACAAGTATAGTAATTTAATAAATAAATTTTAATGAAAAAAAAGAAGAATTATGATAGTCTAAGTTGAATCAATTGTCAGTTTGTTTTAGGTTATCTTTAAATATTCTTTGAAACCCACGGCTTAAACGTGCTTTCATATCACGAAAATTGGCACGGTGAAAATGGTAATCAAACGCGAAGCAACTCCGATAAAAGTTGTTCAATAAAGCAGTTTAGCTTGAATTTTAGTATTAACCAAGTATATAATAATAATAATAATAATTTTTTAATGTTTTTTTGTATTTTTTATAAATCATATTTAAAATATATAAAATAAGTTTAAAAATAAATAAAGAGGAATAATAATAAATTTATTCATTGCCACAATAAGTATATATTCCTTACATTTATTCTTAATTAGGTACTATATATATAGAATTACTATTATAATGTTAAGAAGAGTGAAGTCAACAAAGAATCTCCTGCACTAGGCTTAGCCTGTCTTGCAGGAGGTTTTTATTAATTACATTACCCTATGTGATATCACCTTTTTCTGTGTCCTGTATCCATTCAGAGAAACCATTTCGAAAGTTTTCTCCAAGTAACGAGCAGGCATTTCCTTCAACGTCATCCAATTACAGATCCATCTAATATGACATAAATCTTGGAGATCCGAACCGCTGGATGTCGTGCGGTGAAAAAAATAAAATTTATTCGCGGGTCCAACACCCAAATGTTGGAAGTCGCTGCTTTCTTTTTACAAGTGATAGGCTATAGCGGGATTGACTCGGAACTTTTTTGCTTGTCACCAAAAAAGTTTACCTACCAGTTACTACTAAGAACTGGTTTTATCAATCCGTAAACAATAACCTAATAAAAATATAAAGTGGAACAAAGAAAAATTGTCACTATATTTCTTTTGTTAAATAATAAACACTAGGAATAACTCCTATGTCGCAAGCAAGTTCACAAACATACATTGCACACCAAGAGTTAGAACAAATCATTGCGGATCATACAAAGATTTGTCCCGTGTGGGGATCAATCCCACTACCTGCTTATACCACTACGCCAACTGTGCAATCTAACACTCACTCCACCAATAGTAACTATAACTCAAAGACAAAAGTTGAAACAACGAATCTATTGAGCTGTAATTCAGTTCTTATTTTCATGTTACTTTCTTAATAAATAGATCATCTTTCCATTGTCTCCCGATGGAATAAAGGCGTGATTTTATATGTATATAAAAAATAACTCATGTTTATAGTATAAGATCCCTTAAACAACGACCTTCACCGAGATGTTTATTTGATGAAACGTATTTTATATTTAATTTGATATGTCAATAGATATATTGCATATGGGTTGCCTAACAAATTTCAGTCCATAATATGATTAATTAATAATTGAAAAAAATATTTTTTTAATCATTTTACCGGTTTGATAATTAGACAAATTCTATACCAATCGAAAGTCTGAAGCCTATAGAATATGCAAACGTTGGGTTGCCTATTCTTTTCCGGTCACAACTCCTGGGTAGCCAGGTATAAACAGGTAAATCGATATACCTACCATTTTGCACCGGTCTGATTATTGAATTAAAATTAAATGAGAATAAAGATTATTTCATTATGAAAACGATGGTATAGGGTTGCCAGCGAAAAATCAGTCCCGAATGCCGGTTGTCGAATTTTGAAAAGTGAAATATTTCTGCGAGTGAATATATTTTTTCAATTTTTTTATACTTTATGTACTAAAATGTACAAAGGCGGGGCCGACTTAATACTAAAAGTATTCTCTACCTTACAACCTTTGGGTGATGCAGAGATGTAGATAGTAGGTGCAGTTTTAAACACGTGTGAGGCAGACATGTAGATAATAAAAATCTTACTAACCGTGGACCATCAGTGCTACTCTTATCAAGTTCAGGAAACTTCTGTAAAAAAAACTGAAGAAACTAATTATTAATGTCATCACGAAGAGGCAGATACAAGGATTATTTTTATGCTTTTAAAGCGAAGCCAGGCTCAAAAATTTTAATTAAAGCCTAAAATAAATTGATACTGACGTTTTGATTATTTTGTTAGGAAATATGCACAAACTTATTGAATCAGAATTTTAGCTTGCCAGTTCAGCAACTAGAAAGACTAATAATCAAACTGTTGATTGCATTAAATGCACTGATTTAGCGTTGAAGTTAGGAATTAAATTATGCCAAAGTCTTCCCGCCTTCCATGCGTTTACAGGTTGCGATTACACGGCAGCATTTTATAATAAAGGAAAAGTAAAACCTATTCAGCTATTTTCGGAAAATGAAAAAATAACAAACAGTTTTTGCATCATTAACAGATGCTGCTGATATTTTCATTGATAAAAAATGAAGACCGTTCAAGAATTTACGGCTAGTATGTATGATATCAAGAACTGCACCAACGTGAATGATGCGAGATATCGCATTTTTATGAAAAATTACTCTGCTTAAGAAGACAGCGAGCAGTTTAAAAAAAAATAAAAGGTTTTGACTCCAACTGCATACCACCCTGCTGGATATCATTAACTCAAAAAAATTTACGAACTATTTTCGTAAATTCCATGTGGGTTAAGGCAACGGATCCATCATGCGTGAAACTTCAGCCTGAGAATTGCAGAAATATTTCACTTTTCAAAATTCGACAACCGTAATTCGGGACTGATTTTTCGCAGGCAACCCTATACCATCGTTTTCATAAGGAAATAATCTTTATTCTCATTTAATTTTAATTCAATAATCAGACCGGTGCAAAATGGTAGGTATATCGATTTACCTGTTTATACCTGGCTACCCAGGAGTTGTGACCGGAAAAGAATAGGCAACCCAACGTTTGCATATTCTATAGGCTTCAGACTTTCGATTGGTATAGAATTTGTCTAATTATCAAACCGGTGAAATGATTAAAAAAATTTTTTTTTTCAATTATTAATTAATCATATTATGGACTGAAATTTGTTAGGCAACCCATATGCAATATATCTATTGACATATTAAATTAAATATAAAATACGTTTCATCAAATAAACATCTCGGTGAAGGTCGTTGTTTAAGGGATCTATACTATTAAAACGTTGCTCTTTTTACTCAAGCACATATATTTGTCTGACAGTATTCCAAATACACTAACAATACCACGGCAGGGCTAACTAGCAGTATAACACACATGATGATGATATTGTGTGTAATAACATTGCTCTTTCACAAAAGCTTTACACCCTAAATTTATCGCTGTCCTCTCACATTTGTACCAACCACCTCAAGAACAGGGGAGAGTCAGCATAAATCAACCGGCCGATGGGTAGGAATGAAATGTGGTATGTAAATCCTCCTTAATATTGAGGGGATGAATTATTGGCAGGCATTGGCAGGTTATCCTATAACAATTGTGAGTTTTGGTTATGGCGGCGCCAGATGGCACTGCGTTTCGCAACGGCAAAAGGTGCCATTAATATCAGTTAGAAATATTTTAAGTAAATAAAAAATGTGTTATGTTACGATATTTCTTAAGAGCCATTAGAAATCCCAGATAATCCGATATCTGGGCTTTTTCTGTCAGGAGTTTTTTTAATTGCAACATGGAGTTTGGAATTAAGGCAAATGGTGATACATTAATCTGCTATCGCATTGGAACTAAACAAAACAGGTGAAATCTGTAACGGTTAATAGGTTACATAGCATTTAGCCATTCTTTGCAATCTATTACTTAGAACAGGTAGGCAACAATATTACTAAGACTTAAAAACGTCGATTTGTTTACTTTTACAATAATTACGCGATTAATACCCGTTGTTTAATTATTGAAAAAAACTTAGAACAGGGTTTGTGGCGTGGCTTAGATAGCTCAGCGGTAGAGCGATAGGATGGTTTCTCGGGCTCATATGCTCACCCTGATCCCATGGTGCTTGGACGTAAACATAACAGCTTAAATGTTGGTGTTATACCCCCCTCTGTATAATATAGACGTGTTATTATGTTATATGTAGCATAAATGTACAAAGTTCCTAAAAAACTAAACCAAACATCAAAATATTCAAATCCAAATTGATCACAAGCATCCCCAATAATACGGATATCGCAGTTCCGATCACAAAACGCATGAAAAACATAAAAACATCCGATACCCCATAAGATATGACAAGAACAGAATGTGTGTCGTGGCTGATTTATGGGTGACCCAAGGCGAAGGCTTTTTTATAAGATTGGAATGGGTTTTTTTAGAAAAATTGCATGATACCATAGTCATTGGACGGGTCTTCTCTTACGGTTTATGTATTTTTTGTGTCGTATACTGTTATGACCGTAGGACTGCGAAGTCAAAGGACTCGGGTTCGAACCCACGGCACACTCCTCTGTCAATAAATCGTTGAGATTAGTCTTTTCGAAGATATGTGTGTATTTATCATATAAATTATCGTTCGCTAACGGTAAAGGAAAACATCATGAGGAAACCTGCCTGAGAGTGCCTAAAAAATAGTACTCAAGGTCGTGTATGTAAAGTCTACCAATCCGCACGTGGCCAGCGTGGTGGACTATGGCCTAACACTTCTCACTCATCATGAGAAGAAGCCCGAGCCCAGCAGTGCAAAATGTATTAAATACAGGGTTGCTATTATTTATTTATTATTACTTAAATGTTTTAACCGATTTCAAAAAGGTGGGTATTAATTTGACCGGCATGTGTATTATATAAATGAAATCGTACAAAAATTTACTAAACGACCGTTTCCTTTACAAAATCGTACCGCCCGTTAGTATGAAATAGTAGACACAATTACTTTAGATCTTATAAGTGGGATCCTTGAGAAATATCACACAAGTTCATCTAGTCCCAAACTAATCAGAGCTTGTACTATGTCTACTAGAATAACTGATACTAATACATATATACTTTTTCTTTTGTAAATACATATTATTAATAAACACCAAGACCAATACAATCAATGTATGAATGTTGAGGAAGCATGAGGTAGGTATGTAAAGTTCGTGTCGTAGCGATCCATCGTCTCTGACTACCCCCAGGGTGTAAATTTGTGATAATTTAACGTATAATACCTGTTATAATTGTGTGTTTCCCAATACATAAGTTCAAAAGTCCACTATAAGATATGACAAGAAAAAAATTGTGACGAAGCTGATTTATGGGGAGTCCCATGGCGAAAGCAGACGTTTCAATGAATCGAAATGGGTTTCTTTTAGAAAAATTGCACGATACCACAGTGGTTGAATGGAAATATATTTAGGGATTTGCTCATTTTCATGCAAATGTGATGTTTCTTGAAAAAAATAAGTTATAATATAACATACATAACATAGGACCACGCCTATATTACCCAGTAGAGTGTGGCAGAGGTGTAAAACACCCACTTTTCACCTGTTATGTTTAAGTCCCATGGGATAGGGGGTGAGCCTTTCGCCATCCACCGATCACAATTCCAATTTTCTTTAAATATCACCCTTCAAGGGAATGGAAGTTTTGAAGGAAATAGTACAAAATTCTCCCCATAGGTTTCCTATATGCTACTTCTCAAGGGGTTCACTGAGGTTTAAAGTGTAAGAGGCAAGTTAGTACTAACTAATATTAGTTAGTAATTTTGTAGGCAATAGCATGTGAATTGTATAGATATAAAAACCGGCCAAGTGCGTGTCGGGCCACGCGCAGTAGGGTTCCGTAACCTAGCTCGTAACGAAACCATAGTGCGATTCAGAAAACGAGTACAACGCCATCTATCGAGTCCTTTTGTAAAATAATTTATATTTTTCACTCAACCTGTTCTAGTAGTTCGTCTTGAGATAAAAATCGTGATCTTATGTATGACCTAGATATGTAATGATTATTTTTAATTTATTTAATTTATGTTATCCTCGAAATTATTTATTTTATTATTTATTTTATCCTCGAAAGGATAGGGACCAGATATATGGCGTCCTTCAGAAAGGAAATGTTTGTAGTACACGAAACCAGCTAGCACGTATGAAGAGCTGTATGAATGTTGAGGAAGCGAAAGAAGTATGTAAGGAGCGAAGCACATGGCGTTCCATCGTCTCTGCCTACCCCCGTGGGATAAAGGCGTGATTTTATATAATAATATGTATTATGTATGTTTATTTATGTTTCAAGAATTTTGAACGAAATATTCTGAGTAACTGCATCTGACATTTCGGACCCCTATTCCTCTTGAACTAATGAAGTGAACTTATCCGCTATAGTTTTCCTTTAAAGTTCGTTACATGTACTACCGACAATTTTTTTTCAGATTTTGGGATGCAGTAGTTTAGCTTTTAGAGGGGGGGGACGCTCTACTCGAACAAAAATTTGCTCTTTAAAGTTAATTATCTCGCAAACGGATATCTAAATCAAAAAACTGTCTTAGCAACCCCTAAACGTTTTTAAAAGTCCTATCTAACAATACCCCACACTATGGGGTAGGCGACAAAAAAAAAACATCCCTACTTTACATGTAGGGGAGCTACCCGAAAAAAAAATATTTTTCCAAATTTTATTCTACGACTTTCTTTGTATAGTTAACATACATGTTTATGCAAAATTTCAGTTTTCTAGCACCAACGATTTCGTCGCTATGCCTCGGACAGACGGACGGACAGACGGACATGGCGAAACTATAAGGGTTCCTTGTAGGTACTACGGAACCCTAAAAAGCCTTGTACTGACTAAATGCAAAGTACGTGTACATTGGAATGCATAGTCCGTACGCGGCTTTCGGAATTGTACCGAAATAATATGAACGACTGTAAACACGTTACGTAATACAGGGTAGCACGAATAGGCCGAATGTTAACCCACCATATATTTTAGTTCGATTCGAAATGGAACCTTTATACAGGGTGGCCATAAAACTAAACGATAACATCAAAACGAATGACCTTCACATATTTTATTTTATTCCGAACATTTTTCTACCATCCTCGTGCTTATAAAAACGAAATAAACAGTGATAAACCGAAACATGAAAATACCAAATATTTATTGAGATCGAAACGACCGAAGCCTTGGGATAAACTTGTACAACAATAAAAGTCAAGTTTTATTATGATTTAGTACATACATTCTTGTATGACCCGGTTCTAAGCTACCAGTATATCTTGAGCTATTTGCTGTAGAACATTTATTCTAGAAAATCGAAGTATCTCAAGAAGTGAAAGGTCAAACTTAACTGGTGATGCATGTCATGTTGTAAACGACACATTTATTCCTGCACTCCTATAAACCTTATTCCACACAGTTAATGGTGATTTTTGTTTGGCAAATTTTGTCTTAATGTGGTATTAAGAGTCACGTTTTGCTATTATGCCCATGATTACAGTTCATATAATGAGGGTAGGTGTAATTTCGTGACGTCATCGGCATATTGATGTCGGAGTTTCAGGGGTAGGGCAACATGGGAGGAATGAAAATCAATGGATTAGTGCTTATTGGAGGGAATTAGATTCTATTGTCAGTAATTGAGGATTGGTTATTATTCTAAATTAATACAAAAACTATTTTGATGACATTAAATTTGTCTTTCCTAGTAAGTAAGTTTACCTGTTAATATTTTTTTGTAAAAAAGAAAATCATAAACATTCATAACACTCTTCTAAAACGCACCGAACACGAACAAACACGGCACAATTCCACAATTGCGTAAAAGCTGAAAGGTTTTATGCAAGTAAACGGTAATCGTATAAAAACTAAAACTAAAAAGCTTTTAGTTTGTGTCGCTTTGAAACTTCAAAAGTCATCTATTTTTTAATACGTACAGCTATTATGTTTGATATTTCTTTGACTGTGCTTTTATGAGTAAATGGATGACTATCACACCGTACACTGAGCACTTTATTTTTTCATGCAACTAAGAACAATTACCATTTTGAGAAATAACTTCTGTTGCTTTCTGTAGGTACATAGATATTTTGTTTTGGTATTTTTGCCGATGATGTCGTTATAGTAAATGTTTGAAATTAAATCGACTTATATCGTAAAAGTTTAGATTGCAGGATAACTTCACTTTTTTAATAATATACAGATTGGATAACAATGTATCCAATGCTCTGATAGATTTTGAGTAACGTATTGTCATTTTTGTGATGAATAAAATAAGAATGGTATAGATGTATCATTACAATATTGACTCTTAAGGACTTAATTATTTTGAAATCTATTATTCATAACTTCAAAACTTATAAAAATAGGCAATAATAGTTATTGAACATGATTAAAATTCATAGAGCTTTTGAATTTTATACTAAGCCCCACTCTCCTACAAACAAATATTGAAATCTCTGAAAATTAGAAAATGGAGATAAATTAATAAGTAAATAATATTATGGTTCGGTGTAACAAAATCCACGATTAAACTCGACTCATATTTCGACGGCGCTCAGTAGCTGAAATTCCACCCCTAAGGGTAATTGCGACGATGGGGAAATTATTGGGGGAATTAGAGAAATGTCGCACGGAATTATTCAATTATATTCCGATTTTTGATCAATTGAATATTTTAAGGTTATCGACTTTTACCTACCGGGTGTTGGAATTGTGTTTTTAATATTTGAGAAACGATGGTTTTATATTGTTAACCGTTTCTTTATGTAATGGATTGAGTTTTTCCAATATTGAAAAATATAATATTGACGTGAGTTTGTTGAGATTTTATAAAGGACGATGAATTTGTAATAAGAGTAACGTAAACGAATTCTAGGAAAGTAATCTTTGTTGCTTGTTCATTATTATTATAATAGGAGCGTTTTGATATTCGGCAATTCGTTTTGTAAGATATTTTCTTATAAATAAATAAAAAAATTGGATTTTTACATTATATAGAACGCAAATTACACTAACCAATGGTCCCAATGACAAGGCCAAATACACACATTCACTCACACAAGCACACTCAGAAAAAATCTATAAACATAAAAAAGATAATACTGCAGAGTTTGTTTATATGTTTGATTGAAAGCTCTAAGTGTATAACAACCACATTTCACTTGCTATGTTAAGGTCTCATGTGATAGGAGGTGAGCCCAGTGCTATCCACCGGGCACAAATCCAATTCTGTGCTGCCATTGAGAATAACAGTTTTCCCGACTCAGTAATCAAACCCGAGACGTCAAAATGAAAGACGCGTATGCTAACCACTAGAGTCTAGACTAGAACAAGACAGCACAAAAATTATTTTAATTTTTACACGTGTACCAACTTTTATTATTATTATATATGAAGCACACTAGCAGCTATTAAGCTGATGCGTGTGAGTCTTGTGATTTGGAGAATTTGTCCAGTCTATTTTTGAATGTATTCACTGTGGGTGCCATAACAACGTTTTCTGGTAGTCTGTTCCATTTCATGGCAACTCTATTTGGTAGAAAGTGTTTCAAAGGATTTAGTTTTGATAGTGTCTGACAAATTCTTAAAGAATAGCCTCGTAAGTGTTTGTTTTGGTTTCTTACATAAATGTCTTTAATTGTATTAATATCATAGTAGTTGTTTAAACTTGGTCTCGTTTTGAAACTATTTCTATCAAGAAAATAAAGTTTTGTTTTAGAATTTAACCTAATATCCAAATAATGCTACAATAGAATAAAATATCCAAGGTAATTTACATCAGCCATTAACCAAAACAAATACTACTAAAATTTTCTACCTATAAAAATATTGATATTTTATTTTATCATTTAACTTTTAACCAATAAAATATTTCAAACTTTGTTGACATATCTAGTCTATAAAATGTTTAGCATAAGCATAATTAACCATTTTGAAATTTCTAATTGCTCTTCATAGAACCAGCTGATAAATTACCACAAAGTAACTTTTTCCAAATCCAAAATGAGAATCTAAATTGAAATTGCAAACTTAGCGGGTTGACATCCGAAAATGTAAAAAAATACTTACTTTGAAACTTTATTAAATTCCTTATCACCCTGTATCGAGATAAGGTAAAAGTTGAAATTAAATTAAACCACCCCCGGGCCCCCGGGTATCTGTTTTTAGACGGAAATGGAAATAAATCTTTCTCTATCTGTGATTATGAATTTTATAATTTTAGGACTTATTTTCTTTAGCGCTAAGGACACGAGTTTTAAGATATTTTATAACATTTTGTATATCTATGTACCTCTTGTATGTATTTTATGTATTGATTTATTCTCGCTTCTCCCAAATATATATATTTTCAAATCAACTCTTCAGTTCTTTTCTCACATTATTGCACCTACCCTTGCTTTTCTCTGCACCACCCAAGGTTGACTGTTAGAGAATGCCACTAGGCATTAAGTCCGCCTCTGTACCTTAATTTGTGCAAAAAGTTTAAATAAATAAAATAAAATAAATAAATATTCTGTGAAATGGATTTGTTTCAAATATTGAAATATTTGCGTTACTTTTATTAATTTAATTAAAAAAACGCATACTCGAGTCTAATATACATATCCATATAATATAATATAAATAATCTATAATAATAGCAGCTCTGTATAATAATACACGTCTCACTGCTGGGCTCGGGCCTCTTCCCATTATGAAGTCGGTGAAGCCATAGTCCTCCATGCTGGCCAAGTGCGGATTGATTGACTTCACACTCGAGCACTTTTTTGGCACTCTCAGGCATGCAGGTTTTCTCACAATGTTTTCCGTTATACACACATATCTTCGAAAGATTTGTGTGTATTTATCATATAAATATCGCTTGCTAACGGTAGCTTAAGATATATCTATCTATACTAATATCGTAAAGAGGATCAATTTTTTCGTTTGTTAGTACCCAATAAGCCCCTAATCTACTTAACCGAACTTGAAAAAAATATTTTGGTTGATAATTCAAGCGCCCAAAAATAGCATGGCTACTCTTTTTCGACGTACCAAGCGGGCGGAGCACGGGAGCCATAAAATAAAAAAAGAATATAAAAAATTAAAAGCTGAATAAAAAACAAAATATTATTATTAAACTCACACTAAACTAGGCAGCAATAACAACTAAAATATATAACACAAGGTATGAAAAAAAAAATTTTTTTATGAAAATACTGAGTCAAAAGGTTTATGTCTTAATTCTTGTGAAAAGGCTTTCGTGGCGGGACAAGAATCATGAATTAGCAGCCACACGGAACACTGCCTTCGCTTGGAGGATGCCAGCGAGAAATTAAACTTACTGGTTTTGATATTAAAGTGAAAATAAGTCAGTTATAATAGTGCCTTTGGTTGTAGATATTATTGTGAGCTGTGCGACTGGCCATCATGAGGTCTTGGAGTCGATGCCCGGGTCGGGTTGAATATGTTTATGAATTTTGTTTTATAGCATAACATATCATAATTAGAAGATAAAGATAAAGATAAATTTGGATTTTTAACATTAGATAGAACGCCAGAAGCAATTACACTATTCAATGGTCCCAATGACAAGGCCATATACACACATTCACTCACACAAGCACACCCAGTCTCAGAACTAATCTTTGCGAATTACACAAAGATTTGTCCCATGTGGGGATCGAACCCACAACACCAGTGCAGTGGAGAGCGACGAGGCGACCGCTTAAACCACTTCACCACACGTGCAGACAATATAATGCCTATATAACCCAGAAGGGTGTGGCAGAGGTGTACAACACACACACCTGTTATGATTAGGTCCCAAGGGATAGGGGGTGAGCCTATCGCCATCCAACGGGCACAATTGCCACTTCGTGCTGCTATTGTGAATTGCATTACGGAAAGTTCACAAATAACACTTTTCCCAAACCGGGAATCGAATCTAAGACCTCGCGGTGAGAGCCTAATTTATGATTATATGAGCATGTTAATGTTCTTTTTTTGCGAACGAATTTGTTGTCCACCTGATGGTAAATGGAGTACAGACCATGGACATTAACAATCCACGAAAACAGATTGTGGATGCGTCGCTTTATATGAGGACTATGGTGTTATTTATGTCTCATGTGCTAGTAACTTTAGGAATGTTTCCTACTCTTTCATACAAAAACTTTAGCGTATATTTTGATGGATTGCTAATTATAGTCCGGATTAATAATGACTTATTTTTATTGACGTTTCTATCGGGCAAATTTGTGCGAGAAAATTAGTAAAAAAACAATCAACAGCACTTGAATCAACAAGGACCTTACCTAATTAACGACTGCGAATTTTCCCCATCTCGTACACTTTGCTTTCTTAGCCCAATATCCTCGAATATCCTCAAATATCTCATCTCATCACACCCGTATATCCTGATTGGATTGGCTGCATAATTGATACTAGTGCGAACGTGACCGGATACTTGATATTTCTTGATATTGTTACCAGTTGTCAATATCCTGAAGGCTATTATTATATTTGATGGTGGAGAAAGTTTATTTAGGAACTGTGTCTTATAAAATGTTATTTCTGATATATCAATATTTAATTGCAGCAGTATTTCAGGCGACGATACTAAATATATTGTAGGAGGATTAAAGGACTAGGTTAACCAAGCCATGGGCTGGGAACAATGGAAGCAGCAGCATGCAGTGGGACGTCATGGACCTAACACAACATAAAATCTTTGACGACCGGATGGCGGAGTGGGTAGTGTACCTGCCTGCGACGTCGAGGTCGTGGGTTCGATTCCCCCTTAAGACAAATCTTTGTGTGCATGAACATGGGGGTTTGTCTTAGTCTGGGTGCTTCTATGTTTAATAAGTATGATTTACAAAAAAAAAGTATACTTATATATATATGTATTAGTATCAGTTATTCTAGTAACCATAGTACAAGCTCTGCTTAGTTTGGGACTAGATGGCGTTGTGTGTGAGTTGTAAAATATTTATTATTTATTAATCAATTTATCAATGTGTTTTTTTTATGTTTGTTCCCCGATTACTCGAAAAAGGTAGTAATAGAGCTGTACAACACACACACATTTCACCTGTTATGTTTAGATCCCATGGGATAGGTGGTCAGCCTATCGCTATCCACAAGGCACAATTCCAACTCCGTGCCACTATTGTAAATGACGGAAAGTTCACAAATAACACTTTGCCTGACCCGGGAATCGAGCCCAAGACCTCTCGGTGAGAGGAGCATATGCTAACCACTAGGCCATCAATGCAGAGACTTTGACATTTTGCCTATTTAATGAAATGTCACAGCGATACAATTGCCCGTAATTTTATTCGTTTCATTAATAGAGCTACAATTAAAGTACTAATTAAGTTGACAATTAGGCCTAATTGGGTGCTAATTACTCGAATAAAACATTAAAATACAGATAAACGGTGGCTGTAAAAGTTAGCCCATTAAAAAGATAGCTAATGTTATATGAGCAAATTATGAATTACTTTTGATAAGCCCAATTAGAAAATTATAGCTATAAAATTCCAAATGCATTAATGTGTATTAATAAAATAAATAAATATCACACAACATACACATAACTCCTTCTAGTCCCAAACTTAGCACAGTTTGTATTATGGGTACTAGAATAACTGATACTAATACATAATATATTATATACTTTTTTTTGTAAATACATAGGTACTTATTAAACATAGACAGACAGACAGACCTCCATGTTCATGCACATAAAATAAATTCTTGTGTTATTGGACATATTCTTAGCATAAATTAATTTAGTAGCTTAGGTCAAAATTTAATTACTCATTCGTCTCTAATGTTATAATAATATTTAGACTAGATTTTAATTTTTATGACGTATCTAATTGTGTAGAAACATCATTAAAAAAAACATGCAGTATAACCAATACACCTCTTATTTTATTTCTCTTGAAAGATCAAAAACAAAGAAAATTTTTCACCCATTATATTACTCACAACTTTAACGCTACATTACCAACCATATTAATAAAAGAAATAAAATTCCACTCAATTTTATTGCTTGAGCATTAACATAATACGATGATAAATATAACGTTATGAATGTTTCTTTTGCATGTGATCAAACTCGCTTTGTGCTTCCGGTACAAAAGTATGAGGCAATCAACAAACACATTATTATTTTGTACAATCGAAATGAAATAGGCATATTTTATAATAAATTATGGCAAAATTGCGTGTCCAAGAAATGAATTGTTAATGTATAATAAAACATGAAAATTTGTAAACAAGATCAACTAGAAATACTAAGGAGGCACCCCGTAATACCTTTAACTTGCTGTTTCTACTGTGTTTTGGATGGTGGTGAAATTAGATCCTGAAATGAATGACACATGAGATGATCTAAACCCTGACTAAAACTCCTAAGTCATCTCTAACAATTAATATCTATCCTAACCTCCGAACTATATTATTAAAAATCCGAAAGAAGATCTGTTTATCTATCTGTTTATATATTACGCTTTCACGCCTTAATAGCTGGGACTATTTTGACTAAATTTAATACGAAGCTAGATAATTATTATGATCCTGAAGCAGGAAATAGGTTTCTTTATATGGACATGTAACGCGGGTGGAACCATGGTGGCAGCTAATATATGATTATTTGCAGCTTAGATGAATTTATACGTCCGCTCAGTCATGTAGTAAAAAAATATTGGTATACACTTCGACAAGGATAAGCTTAGAAAACTTATATCCGCGTCGACAATTCTTGGTAAGCCGGCCTTTAGAGTTGGAATCCTTGTTCGCAACTCCGATAGATGTTTGAACAAGACGTGACTTGTGGTTCAACGTGTACGCATTGTACATTTTAATTTTAACCAAACAAAGATGTACAGCTTTTTTTACAGCGTTCGAGAGGAAAATTGGCGCTAAAATACTTTCACTACTTTCTGTACAAGGATTAGGGTAGGTGTTATGAGATTTATACTTGATATATCATTAATGATTTCCCTGTAAACAAAAACATGTTATCAAACTGCTGGACTCGAGCCTCTTCTCCATCCGTAATGACTGCCATAGATATTCAAATGGCAACCGGGACCGACGTGTTCGCCGATGTACACAGGAAAACTCGGTATGTTAAGATGGATGGACGGTATGGATGCTTAACCTGCAAGATCAATCAGTCCACGCGGCACGAGCCACGAGCTTCTAAACTACAACTACATGCATCTACATAATTATACGAAGTGCTTATATTAAATCCATCGTCCATTCAAAATAATTCAGGTATTCATAGCCAAACAGAGACAAAAGCAAGCAAATATTGAATACTTGTTGTGAAAAACCTGCGGTATCACCAATTCGTGCTAACAAAGCATTCATTGCAAGCTTTTGTAAAACAACGCTCTGTACAGTACAAATACCTGTTCTACATACGAACACATTGCTACCGAGCAACCTATACATTAACAATATAAGCTGGTCTCGCATTGCGTGGAAGGTCTATACAACGCGAGACCATCTAATACTGGAAATGTATAGGTTGATGTGTAGTCGTCTGTTTCTGTTCCATACTCAATAAATAAGGTTGCCAACTTATGATTAAATTGATTGATGTATTATAAAATCACACCTGTATTAAAGAGTGTGACAAAGGATATAAACAACCACCGTTGTTTATCTCTCATGTAATATATATATGTAATATGATTGACTAGTTATTATTTAATACTTTGGTTATAGAATGTGACTGTCGATTGTGAGGTCTTAGATTCAATCGGGGATTGTATCGTAGGGCAAAGGTGTTTTTGTGTTTCCATATCTCAAAAACCACTGAATCAATTAAGCACTCAAAGATTCGAAGACTTTCAAATCATTTATTTTCATCGCCTAAACACTTTATACTTAAGTAATACTTTTTAAACTTTGTATTACATAAAATAACGGTATTAATAGTTTCAGAGAATTTAATACATTAATATTCATGTGATTATATTTTTTTTTAGGTATCTGTTTGTAAATAGTAAATAGAAAATCCCTGAAAATCCATATTGAATTAATACCCTATAATAACCTTTTTCTCTTCTATTAGCGCATTAGGATTACCTCCTATATCGCGGGAGTGTTCACAAACATACATTTTACACACACAAAGCATATCCAGAGTTAGAACAAATCTTTGCGGATCGCACAAAGATTTGTCTCGTGTGGGATTAAACCAACTGTGAAACCATCCAGGACAAACTAGGACTCCCAAAAATTCATTTTACCACAAGTGAAGCAAAACACCAAACGGTTGGCAACCCTTGCCATACCTTCAGTAAATAATGCAATGACTTTGAACAGGGGGATACCTGCCTCCTACAAAGGTACCAAATTACTCCCCAAATGGGGAAGTAATCGATTTTTCGTTTTCCCACTCCCAATTAGCCGCAGCTGATGTGTGGATGTATCAATTGCATAAGAGGTATAGTCAGTAAAATAGTTAGAGAAAATGTTCAATTTATTCGGCAGAAAAATATTTCTAATTACCCTAATTTATAAAGCTAAAAATTGCTTGTTTGGTCCAGGATATCTGTGAAAACTTTTCTAATAATACATTATAATTTTAGCTGTAAGTTTTCCTAAAAGTGTAAGATAAATAATTAAAATAAAATAAATATACTGGTCCGAATCGAAATATATTTTTTGTGTTGTTGCCTGTTTATTGAGAAAGGCTAGATAACATGACGCTAAGAGTGATGGTAGCGGAACAGTAACGTTTAACGCGGGGAAAACCAAGGGCTTGCAAGTTAATAACATTTTTATTATTTTATTTGATCCATAAAACGTTGTTATGTCCATTTGTTTGTTCAAACAATAAAAAGTAAATACATAGCCTTGATAAGCCAAAATCAATTTTAATTTATGTCATTAAAAAGAAAGTATAAACCGTTAAATTTACTTTTTAACTTTTATCTTCAATGAAATAAATATTTATTTATTTTTAACTGACCACCAATTTACCTGTCACGTGGTTTTAAACGAGAGCTAAAACTAATTTATGCGAATTGAATAAATTAAACACCTGACACATTTTATCTGCTGTCGGTACTTCAGGCGCATCTAATTGTAATACTATTGTCCGAACTGGGAAGTTTTTAGGATATACGATACGACTACGACACGACTTTTTAAGGATTGAAGGCAGTTTTATTACACAGATGCTTTCATTACTAGTTGTTTTAATGCGAGTATATATAACGGTGTTTGTGTGCATAACTACTTAAAGTGTTACCATTGGTAAATGAGAAGTTAAATAACTTATCATACAAATATTGTGCAACGTGCATGTTTATTATAAAGACATACTGATATTCATTATTAAGACAAAGTCACTATAAATATTGCAATTTTTACAATGGAATAAACAGTACACTATTCTTATAAGTACCAAAACAACCGCGAGAAAAAAAACGTTTCCTTATGATAATAAATGAAAAAAAAAAAAAAAAAACAAATTGTAGTTTCTCTTCAATAAGTCATTGTCATTAAAAGTCTCGCTCAGATCAAAAGCTTAACGTTTTGAGTTCCCGTCCAATTGTAATACTTCGTATCTGTTGTTGAATGGCAGCTCTGCAGGACGGTCCGAATCGAGTTAATTTACTTCCATTTATATCATATTCACTTTAAAACGCGACTTTTAAACTAGTTTGATATATCATCTAGGTTCAAATCCTGCCGGTCCCACTATTTTTTCAACTGTTTCTTAGTATAATTTGCTTAGCATAGCTGCTATAAAAATGATCAATAAGAAGTTGAAATAAGGTACGCGTTTATTCTTTACAACATTTGTGCTGAATGTAACTTCGCCGTGTTTGTTTGTATCCTACTTAAGATAGTAACAAATGGATGAACGTGACGTCACGAAATGACGCAACATACAGTTGAGAAATTTAGGGTCCTGGCAAGAGGCGACCTTTGCTGGTTGGTTAAAGCGGCTGCCCATTGTGCAGAAGGTTGCAGGTTCAAATCCTGCCGGTCCCATATTTTTTTCTACTGTTTCTTAGGAAGTATAGCTTAATGCAATACAAATAATCAATAAGAAGTTTGAGATACATTGTTATATCGTATGATTATGTGTACTGTCAATCCAATTCAAATCAAATCAAATCATTATTTATTTGCTTGAAATTTGGTACAAAGATAGTTCTTACATTGTATTTTATAATTCAAGACATATTTCACCTATAGTACAGGTATGCAAATGTTTCATAATTTAGTTTACATTATATTGGCGTATGTCATTAAATTACATGATTGTACTTGAATGAAAATCAGCATATCATACAAATCATAAAACAAAATTTAGGATCCGGCTCGAAGGACCAATTTTAAATGTAGCTATTTAGTGGTATATTAGATAAATGGTGTTTCTGCCGACTAATATCGTGGACCCTAAAAGTCTTTGCCAGATCAAAAGCTTAACGTTTTTAGCTGCATTTCAGACGTCGCTATTTTCACGAGTCCACGTCCGATGGTAACACTTTGTGTGTATTGTTGAATGGCAGCTGTGCAAATGAAATTACACCTTGGGGTTTATGAAAATAAATGATTCGAAATTATCATTTTTATGGGAAATATATTATGTTTCTTTGTCGTGAAAAAAAAAATAATTATATATGTGTGATTTTAAAGTCTAAGTAAGCTATAGCACAGTCGTGCAAACACTACAATTTAGCGGTCATTGTTTAAGTAATCGTCTGACTCTTAGACAAATTAACCGAATGGACTGGTCCTTGTCAGGCGGCCCCCGATACGTCATATTAAACTAGTTGTCAAATCATAGCTGCACGCTCCCTCGCGAGTTTGGAAGACTTATTTGCATTGATTTATTTATTTGCTTATTTCATTTCCTCTCCATAATGATTTAGGGCTCTTTAATTTGACTTGAGTACCATTATGCAGAATCGCTTACACAACGAATATTTTTTAGATCAAAAGCTTAACATTTTTACCTGCTCACTTCACTCGATGTTACAAGTTAAAAGAACTACATTCAATGGCAACACTTTGTCCAATTTGTCGTGTCTGAATGTAGCTCCACGATACGAATGGAACTAATTTACCTAAATGGCGATGTTGTAGTGATTTGGCGAGCTATTTGTAGTTTCGACTAAATAACTAGTTACATGTTTCAACGTACTCCAGAGACACGGATAGAGTAGTGGTTGATTGGGTGTCCCATCGCTCACTACTGGACGAATAAAGGCACACTAACCTGAAGTGGCGTACATCTTTATCCATCCATATATAATATTATAATTATTTGCCTGACTCACTAATTATACTAAGGTTCCTGACCTTAAAATTTTGCATAAAGGTTCTTTACATGCTGTAGGTGCGCATTAAGAAGCGTGAGCAGCGAGGCAGAAATGTTTGACGTAGGTACCAGGTACTAGTTTTGAGAACGCATAGCTCAATAACATTTGAAATTGGCGCCTTAGTTATTTTTGTTCAGCTTATAAAGATCTATCTAACTATTGACCTATTGGTGGGACCAGGTTCCATACGAAAATAGTCCATCTCCTTTACGGAGTGACCTTCTCAAAATGATTATACTAACTTGATGCGACAAAGAAACGATTTATTGAAAAAAAAACCATGGTAGACGTGGTTAGTATTCATTTCCACCGATATAAAAAAACTTGCAAGAAAAATGCATGTTTAGAATCAGTAGTATTACTAAACAAAAGATCTTCCTCCATGTCTAATTTCTCGTATTCAGGTCAAGTTTTTTTAGCCTTGCCCATCTTTTATCATTTAAAAGGCTTTCAGTTTATCTAAACAGCCCAACCCAAATGGAAATCTACAGCCTAGGTTACAAAACAAACAGAAACCCGAAAGAGGTAAATTTCCCCCAAATACGAAAAAATAGCCTTTCTTGGACAATAATAACAATAAATACGCATTCCCACATATTCTGGCGTACCGGAAGTACATAAAACGAGTACGTGACTACGCGCTGTCGTTGTGAGGCTTTCACGATAAGAACGACCGCATACTATGCCACTAGTAAGGGACCGCGCAGACCTCAAACTTTTGATCGCCGATAATTCAGTTTGGTTCTGCAATCTCTCTTTTTTTCTGGAACGTACACGTCCACATCTATCTTGTCAGATAAAATGACAACACAGGTTTTCCTAGCGTAGGCATGCACTGAACAACACACAATTGTAATGTAAATACTATCTTAGATATAAAGTCATTGTTTGTCTTGCTATGTAAATGAGATTTTGTATGCACCTTATTAAAAACAAATTTAATTTGAATCATTTCAAAGATGTGGAGCCACCTCCATTACACGGATTTTGCCGATCGACATATAAATAATGATTAATAGCAAGACAAATTTTTATAAAATTTTATGGATAGCGAAACAAACTCAATCAGTCAATTAATGTTTCATATTTAAAAAAAAAGAGTATAGCCGCCCACTTAGTAACTCCTGTGGCACGGGGATGTTCACTAACATACATTTGATTTCATCTGACTCTGGGTGTGCTTTATGTGTGTGGAACACATAAAGCACACCCAGAGTCAGATGAAATCAATGCGGATCACACTAAGATTCGTCCCGTGTAGAGATCGAACCCACATCACCAGCGCAGTTGAAAGCGGCGAGGCGACCGCTTTAACCAGTACGCCAACCGTGCACTCAATCTTACCTATGAGATATTTACTCTTGCTTTGAAGTGACCTAAATTGTACTCATGCGGAAACACGGATTCGGACAATGCTTCCATTCCTTAGTGGCCGATTCCAAGCCATAAGCTGAAGCACTTGCTGTTAATGGATGCATTTAGTCGCCACCTTTAGTAGCCTAGTGTGCAAGCGCTCTTATCCAATGCTCCTAGGTTTGTCTGAAAAACGGGTGGCAAGGGAATTGTGGTTGCAAGGGATTGATCGCTGGCTTAAAATAGATGTAGATAGTACCTTCGGATGCAGTCAAGCCACAGTGTTCCTCTATTGTGTTTCGGTTAGTTGTAGTTAGTGAGTAGAATAGTAGTACAAGGATGCAAATTTTATATTTATTTCGTTGGCTATAGAACTGAAAGAGGTATTAAAAATTTAATCATATAACTATAGTATTTTCACAGATATCTTTGTATGTTTATACGTAAAAACTACCTTAGAATCTCAATACATCTGGTTCAATCTTTTCTTTAGCAAACATAACATCACGCCTATATTACCCAGAAGGGCGTGGCAGAGATGTATAACCACCCATATTTCAACTTTATGTTTTAGGTCTTATAGGACCTATTGTACCCCCTAAGGTGAGCCTTTCGCCATCTACTGAGTACAAATCCAAATTTCAATTTCCTGACCCAGGAATCGAACCCGAGATCTCTCGGCAAGAGGTTGTTAACGGTAAACACTGGACCATTGAGGCCTAGAAATGCATAGAAAATGATCTGTTTGACCACGATCTCACCTGATGGTAAGTGATGATGCGGTTTACGGTGGAGCACACTTACCTATAAGATACCTATTGACTCTTGCTTTGAAGAGATCCAATTGGCACCTTATGAGATTTACTCTTTTCTCGTAAGCTTGCACTTTATCAAGCAACCTTCCGGGTGATGCCAAGGGAAGCAACTCGTCTGATATAATTTGATTCCAGCTGAAAATTGTTTAAAAAAATATTCTGCTCTATCCTGATTATTTTGTAGCAATTCCATTAAAATAGTACCTTTTTTCAGCACAATATCTATATTGCCCTGCTCTATATGCAACACCAGTATTTTGGGTCACTTCTCCAAAAAGCGGACCAATACACAATGTCCGATTGGTAGAGACCGATCGACCTATACATAACCAGTATCAGCTGGTCTCGCATTGCACTGGAAGGCTATACAACGCGAGACCATCTTATACTGGTAATGTATAGGTTGACGTGAAGCAGTGTATACAATAGTGCGTTTTATAAAAACGTTATTATGAACGAAGTACGTGCTTCGAAAAGGTTGCGGAACAGTGGTATTGCATTAAGAATTGTTGTTGGGTCGAACTGCCTAGCTTATATGAGAACGGATTAAAATATATAAGTACATATTAGGATCGGTTCCCATAAAACTAACATAACATCACGCCTATATTACACGGAACCTATTATGTTAGGATCCATGTACCGTATTGTGCTGAGATACGTCGTACCATTTTTGGCATTAAAGTACGGCCACTGGGGCTGTTCATACCACAAGGCGTTCGCACCGCGGTATTTTTGTAATTATAGAATTTAGTAGTTTTATGGACGTGTTATGTTGTATGCCAGAATAGTTGATTCTTATTATATCCACCACACACTTGTTGATGTCACACACCACACGTGTGACAACACTTTTGCCAGACTCGGAAATCGAACCCGAGACTTCACGGTTAAATGACGCTTACGCGAACCACTAAACCATCAAAACATTATAATATAATAATGTTGTGTTTTCTTGACCGAAGATTGAAACTTAGAAAACACTACAATAAAATTTGGTAACAGATTATAAAGAGTGTATTTTGGTAAAGAGAAAACAGGAACCGGAAACCAATTATGTAGGTCTCACCACATTTCAGGAAGTGCTTAAAAAAAACTAAATTAAAACACTAAGAGAAAAACTTAAATAATTTGAATTTGCCACAGAGCTACGTTGCGCGAAGTTTTCCCATTGAATATATTAAAACTTTTTATATCAAGTTTGTTAATATTTCTATAAGGGATTTACATTTTTGATGTAGAACTATCCGCGGATTCTGTAACTCGTTATATCAGGGTCTATCTTCGAAGATGGATATTAATTATGCAGCGATCGTAGAGGAGAACTTTTGCTAACAAAATTGTGAAAATGACTTGAACTTTATATTTAAACATCATGCTAGCAAATTAAACAGGGATATATTTATAGCAGCCCTGTATTTGTGTGTGAGGAGCACAACGTGTTACAATTTTTACACAAATCAGTGCTAGATTAAAAAAAAACTGGTAATGAAGCAACTATAATTGAATACTTCATCTTTTAAATAAAACATTACAGATAGAAAAAATATTTGTGTTTGTGTGTTTGTTTGCAACCAAAAAGGTCCAAATTTATTGGACCGAAATTGGAAAAATGGTGTGAAGACAGTTCAAAACCCTCAAAATAACATAGATTACTTATTATCAACATACGAAAGCTAGTTATATTATATAGATCTCAATATATTTATATAGAAATTGAGATGAGATGTACAACTTTACAGATAATATCGGCTCTTAAAGGGACAGTAAACCGTGTCAGATAAATATACTTTGGGTATATCCAGTGAGGCAAAACGTTCTATGCCTCAGGCAAAGTTTGCTTTTAAGACGTGTCCGAAAATACTACCCTGAGGGAACCCATATCTAAACGACATTGTAATGTCCACATAAGTGATAAAAAACTTGAGGTGACATTCCGACGCAATATATATCTGTATTCGACCGGCGACTAGCTATTTATTTAGGCCCAGTTATCGCTTGGTTCAAAGGATAAGCTCTTGCGACTTGATAACACATAAAATATTAAGTCAAACCCTGTTTAGAGATAAATTATAATTTATAAATCTCTTAATCTCTTATCAGATAGCCAAAGTCCTTCAATTTTTTAGAGCATGTATGATAAAGATAATACTTTATTATACATGACTACTTTATTGTAACTTTTCTCTTAGTATTTTTTGACCCAACGTTGTATGAAAGTGAAACAATTTCCTTTCAGAGACTAGTCTTAATTAAGTAGTGTATTAGGAGGCAATTATACTGCAAGTACCGATCTGTAAGTACACTGGTATATGGTCTGCTATACAACGCACGCAATGCATTGTATGAGGATTACGTGACTGGCATAGTTTCACTTAAAGAAAGTTGGATTTAAACACACCGACAACAACAAAAAATTAGATGGCAAACAAGCATACAGTCCACTTGGTGGAAAGCATTGATTTACCAGAGATAACACCGGATAATCACTGTCGTACTTACCGTATTTTAAGACTATTTAAATGCTAAAAATACAAAGAAGCAATATCAAGAAAATATTTGGCAAAGATAAAAAAATAATTATGAATAAAAGTTGACAGAGATAAAAAACATCGAGAGAATATTTTGGCAAAAATACTTTACCTGGGTCCTGATACAAGCTCAGAACTGGAAATAGAAATTAATCTGATCAATATCATACATACAGACCTTATTATTATTTCTTTAAACTTAAGACTAAACAACTTTATTTAGGCAATGGGTGTTAAGATAAACCAAACAATCAACCCATCACACTGCTGAGCCATGTTTACAAGCTGTTTTCAAGAGTCATTTTAAACGGTCTCGCTCGCAAGCTCAACGACTACCAACTTCCCGACGAGTTGGTTTCAAAAAGGCTACAGTACCATATACTACATACTACATACGCTGCGGCAGGTTATACAGAAGTCCGAAGAGTATGACCGCCCTTTATGCTTAGCGTTTGTGGACTATGAGGAAGCCTTCGATGCGGCGTAAACATGGGCAGTGCTGCAGGTTCTCCAGAGATGCCGAAAACAAGTTTATCATTATATTATTCAACCATAATACAACCATGACATAATAATGCCAAATAAATATTGGTATAGACCACAAAAAAACAGTTTTAAATAGAGTTTAAAGTATGAACGTTGTTGACAATTACGTATTTCGTTTAAACTGACGTACAACTAGTTGTTGATCAAATAAATAGGCAATTAGGGGTTTTATAAGTGTCTCTTTAACTCATTGATTATTACTAATTACTTTATGACATTATGTGTGCATGATCCGCATCAAACGTGACGAACAAATCGTTCAGTAGAAAATCACATAGACAGATCATACATTTGGATAAACCTCCACAATTAATAGCAGCCCTGTATTTAATACATGTACCACTGCTGGGCTCGGGCCTCTTCTCATGATGAGAAGGGTTAGGCCATAGTCCACCACGCTGGCCAAGTGCGGATTGGTAGACTTCACACACCCTTGAGCACTTATTAGGCACTCTCAGGCATGTAGGTTTCCTCACGTTGTTTTCCTTCACCGTTAGCGAGCGATAATTTATATGATAAATACACACATATCTTCGAAAAGACGAGATGTGTGTGCCGTGGGTTCGACCTCGAGACCTTTAACTTCACAGTCCTACGGTCTCCCATTCGGCTATCGCTGCTCGACAATTACTCAACATAAAAACGCCTACTTGGTTCCGCTATACTGAATCGCTTTCCTCTTACAACTTAGTCTTCACGAATTTATTTAGCCGTTCCTTCGTCTGACAATAAACAGTGAGCCCAAACACTTCCGGACGCGTTTAGAATACAAGCGTTGTTTGTGCGTGCGATCTGAAACGACCCTTAGTGTTCTTATTGATGCCTTTAGGACATGAGAAAGGGCTGATTCACACTGATATAATTTTGAAACAAAAAAAAAGTATTTTTGATTTTAATACGAATGCTGCAATAACAATTCGTTGCATACTACCTCATTGTTTGGGCAATAAATGAAACATCTTATCCATACACGAAGCTTGCCCTGAGCGAAGATCACATAGCACAGGAATTTATTTGCTTAAAAGTTGACTTCACGAACTTGATGTCGACATAACATAACATAACATCACGCCAATACTACCCAGAAGGGTGTGGCAGAAGTGTACAACACTCACTTTTCACCAAATATGTTTAGGTCTCATGGGATAGGGGGTGAGCCTATCACCATCCACCGTGCACAATTTCAAGTCCGTTCTGCTATTGAGAATTTCCTGAATGAAAGTTTACAAATACCACTTTGTCCCACCCGGGCATTAAACGCGAGACATCGCGGTGAGAGGCGCATACGCTAACCACTAGACCATCGAGGTAGTTGTATTGTATTTGTTGAAATAGATTCTTATTATTAAATCTATTCTTGTTCTTCGCTCAGGCAAGAGCGGCGTAATTAACATCTGTGATGAATAGAACGTTGTGTCGCAAGTGCATGTATCAAGGCATTCACACCAAAACACGCTGATAGTTGATACGTGGCCTCAGCGTATCATAAAACAACAGTACAGTGAATCAATTTAAATTTAATTGAGATTAAAAAATTATTAGTTTACACTTCACGTGACGTGGCTTCCACTTTGGACAAAGGATCAGCATTGCCGTACATCGTGGCAATGCCACTAGCCTTCTGGGCACGTTACCTGCGGTCGACATCGATGCGAACGTATTTTTTGACAGCTGATTTTTTTTACGAGTTTAGGTTTATTTAATAATTTAATATATTTATTTTATTAGATGTATATATAGTTAGGTATTTATTTAATTAGACTTAAAGATATTAAATTGTAGTTACGTTAGTAATATAAATATTTAAATAAATGCTAGTTAAATATTAAAAAAAAAAAGTTCATACGAGTGAATTACTTCCATCTTAGGGTGAATCGACCATTGCTATCCACATTGCCTTTAGGACGTGTATAAAGCCTTTATTTGGGCGGTATTGGAATCTTGTGCAAAGAGACATTGTCATATCGCCCACGGCTATATTTGGCACTCAGTTCTCTATTATAGATAGTTTTGGTAGTAAATAGTGATTTGCAAACCAAAGGGTATCTTTGAAACTTTGGGTGTAATCAAAATACCTTCTCATCTTTACTGAATATACAAGAAACTAGCTTCTACCCGTGATTTCGGTCGCAATGGTAACGATTACAAGTATAGGTAGTTATAGAATATAATTGAATAGAATATTCTTTATTGTGCACCAAATTTACAGTTTGAAAATATATACAGAAACAAACTTTATTTAATTATAATTATTTTAAATACACAATGGGCGGCCTTATCGCTAAAGAGTAATTTTTACAGGCAACAGTCTGGCAGTCTTAAAGGCTTCTTATTAAAAAAAACTGAAGAGATATTCTTATGGCAATATTTACAAATTATAGTGGTATCCATCACCTAGTCGTCTTCTTAGGGGATTAATTCAGTATTTTTTATAATCATTAACATTTTTATAAACATTAATGCGTTTTATTACGTTTAAGATACCAATATAAAGCTTTAGTATTTATGTGTGTATTAGAACATCACGCTTATAATATTACGCAAAGGGTGTGGCAGAGGTGAATAACACCCACACTTCAACTGTTAGTTTAAGTCCCATGTGATCCATGCAATACGGGGTGAGTCTATAGTCATCCACAGGGCACAATTCCTAACGGAATTCATAAATAACAATTTTTCTTGACTCGGAAGTCGAACAAGAGATCACCGTAAGCATATTTTTAGCTTACAATATATTATTGTCATTATCAACACCACTTTTGCAAGGTGTAGTATATACAGGGTGGATGCGACATAGCGACATTTCTTTTAACCAGATAATCTGTACATGCCCAGTATTAATTTCCAGTGGTCCAAAATTAGCTGACACAAAAATTACGAAAAAAAATTTTTCGAACAAACTAAATGGATTATTTTATGTAAACACATCTTTACTCACCGGCAAAGCGGAACGGCAACGTCGCACACAGCTCACAGCTTATGTCAAAATCATGTGATTGCTCCCAATTACAGGCCGTATTCAAAAATCACAAATCACATAATTTAGCACAAAATCACTTCAATCAATTCACGATGTATAATTTCAATTAATAATTTTCAATTAAATGTTTAAATTTTCGATGTGTGCACCGTTTTGTTCAATACATAAATTGTAGCGACGCACAATATTGTTTTTTAATTTCGTCATAAATAAATAAATAATTTGAATTTTTTACATTAGACAGAACGCCAGAAGCAATTACACTATCCAATGACAAGGCCCAAATACACACATTCACTCACTCAAGCACACCCAGTCTCAGAACAAATCTTTGCGAATCACTCAAAGATTTGTCCCATGTGGGGATCGAACCCACAACACCAGCGCAGTGGAGAGCGGCGAGGCGACCGCTTAAACCACTACACCACACGTGCAGACATAAGATCACTATTCGCGGCTAATCTTTTTACTTTATCAAAGGCCGAAATAACACGTATTCGCAATTCTTCTATTGTGTTAACGTCTGTATTCGCTACAGACATTAACACAATATAATAATTCTTCACTTCGTTTTTCACAAATCCCCACAAAAAAAAAGTCCAGAGGAGTTAAGTCCGGGGATCGTGGTTGCCACCCAACAGGCCCGAATCGACCATTTTCAAAAAACTCACAAAACAAATATCCAATAAAAATCTGTGTCCTGTCACAATAATAAACTTAGCACTAATTACAAATTAAGTTTGAGTCCGTTCACATCACAAAATTTAATACAAAAACACGCCGGCGTCTTTGAGATTAAAATATTTCCGAGAATTTCTATTTCCCGTAAGATTGCCGATTTTGCACTAAACAAATTTAATGATCTTTCGTTGGTGACGCGGTTTGAATGCATTTGAATTTGCGTAAACTATTTGCGTCTCTTTTACTCATATTGAATTGGAGACATTATTAAAGTGAGATGAACTACTTTTATTTACTTCTCTAGTAATAATTAGTCAAGTAAGTAACTAACTCAATACTTTAAATAAAGTTATTTAAACTGCCCGGAAGTAACGTACGTACGTAAAAGTACGTACTTGAGTGTTACCAGTTTAGGCTGTTGGTAGGTTGGTAGGATTGAATTTTCATAGAATTTTTACAAACAAAGCGTACATTCGAACCGCAAAGTTACATCGATTTAAGATAGCATGAAAATTAAGCTCTGCAAAAAAAAACTTTTTGTAAATACCACAGAATGCTGTAATAAAGATAGAAAGTATTAAGTGGTAGAGCCATTGTGAACGAACATGAAAAAAAGCTTTTCCGTTTCACATAAAGGGCCATCAAATAGTAGTAATCCCGATATCTGGTTGATGATAAGATTATAACTACCAAATTACTACACAGGTAGGTGCCATCTTGTTTCTTATTTTGTAACATAGTGTCAAAGCCGTGAAATAATTCTTTCATAAATGTCAGTGGCGAGACCTACCTACAGCATACAGCCCCAATCGTCCGGCTAACGTTACTAACATGTAGACTCAGCGCCGTTACTCATTGCTTGTGGCCACAGTTGGAACTAAACATAAATCAGAGGGAATTTTTTGTCTATTAGTATCATGTTGGTCCCATCACTTAAAAGAAGATTATTATTCAGCAGTTTTGTCAATGCATAGTTGCGTACCCTTTTACCTCAGAGCTGGCTTTTGTGTCTGAAACCTGAGGGTTTAAATTTACCATCAACGAGATAACAGTAATCCAAGCACTAAAATTAATTGATAACAGTAACAGTGAAACTCTTCTCCGTCAAGTCGTTCCCAAAAGCTCTACCATTTACTACCTTTATTTTCTATCCTTATTATAGCGTTCTGTACACACCAATGAGTAAGGTTTACTCACTGCTGCCAAGTCCATAATTTGCATGTCGTTAGATTCGATATCTTTAGTCGCTAAACACCTTATCCTCGCCGGCGACAATGAGCTTTTCTTATTTTGCTTAGTTTTAATTGGCCTTTTTTTTATAATAATTAAGTAAATGTAATAAAATAACAAATAAATGACTGAATAGAATAAACCTAGAAAAAGTCGCTAAAACTTTTTTTGTAGGCAAGGTAAAAGTTCCACACAACGCAGGTGACAAAGACGCTACATACATTGGCAACACTGGCTGTTCTCCCATCCTTGTCCGTAAATGAAAGCGCAAGCGCCATTGTTTGTTGTTTATTTTCTATTTTAAGTGTTTTATTTGTGATGTGACACGACGCTAAGAGAAAAAAATTGAGATGTAGTATTATAATAGTGTTTTGTGTGTTCGTGGCGTTCGAATAAATTAAAAAGTTTGACCGCAAATAGAGACCTTATGACCAAAGTAAGTAGTTCGCGCCGATGGGTACTCTGTGAATTTAGGGATGCAATTAAAATTTATTCAAAGTGATGTTTGTGATAATAACGTGTGACTTTCCGTGGTTGTGTATGTGAAATTCAAATGTGAATACGCGATTCGATATGAGTGCGTCGGCACTCTTAGTGATGCCGGTTCCATGCGACGTTGCCATCCATGGCCTATTTTGGTAAGTAAGGGGTCTTTACACTGTACGAGCCATGTAACTTGTTTAACGTTGTATTTCTCGTATTTTTCTCGTCATGTGATTTTGGACCACTGGAAATCAATATTGAGTGTGCACAGAATATGTGGTTTAAAGAAATGTCGCTATGTCGCATCCACCCTGTATATATATATATATATATATATATATATATATATATATATATATATATGTAAACAAAGTGCATGACACTTTTCAGGTAAGAATTGTATTCAATTAGTGTTTGTTTTGTAAAAGTTAACTTAGTTCCTAACTTACTTATTTAAAATAAAATTTTCTCTTTTCAGAGCAACTCAATTTATTGTTCACCATATTATTATCCAAGGATTAATAAACACAATACACATTATAAAACAACATTTCTCCAGCGTGTTACCAGAAATCATGGAAAAGTTAAGATTCGAGTTCAAGGTCAAAGCCAGTGAAGAAGATGCGAGAACAAATATTATTTGTGTAATAGCGTTAACGGATTTAGAGGACCGGACCTTTGTGATCCCAGATAAGTTGCAGCCAATAAAATTACATGATGGAATAGCACACACCAAAATTTTTCAAAAAGTAAAGGCTACATTACAAAAACGACATGAGAAACGACAGGTGTGGGTATCCATGAATCCAGAGTTGAAGGCGGTTTATTGTGATGAAGATGGTAATAAACAATTCATGGGATACCTATTGGAGGAACAAACAAAGCCACAAACTTCTACATCAGGAATTTCAGAAGAATCTTTAGCAAGAATCATGGAAAGCTTCGCTGAAATGAAGAAAGATTCACCAAAACCTTTGAATATGGGGCAAATAGTGGAAAAGTTTGTTATAGCAAAATTCAATAGCAAGATTACTAATGTGTCCCAGTGGATTACTACCTTTGAAGCAGAATGTATCCGGATAGGAATAAAAGAAGATGTCAAAAAAATAGAAATTTTTAGGTTATTTATAGAAGATTCTTGTTTAGACTGGTATAGTTCCATGCTTATAAAACATACTATAAATTCAGAATGGGCAGTGTGGAAGGAGAACTTTTGTGAAACATAATATGCAGATAAGGGTTGGTCACCGATCAGGTATGCAATGTTATTTAAATATAGACAGGGCTCATTACTGGAGTATGCGTTAAAGAAAGAGAGACTACTATTAGAAATAAATAGGTCCATAGATAAACTCACTTTAATTGATCTGATTGCCACCGGCTTACCAAATTTTATTGCAGATAAGATTGATAGGAATAGTTTAAAGGAAACTGAAGATTTGTTTACTAATTTAAGAAGTTTAGAGCATATGGTAAAGAAAACTTTTGATAAGAAGACAGGAACTTCTGAAAGTAAAATTAAAGAAAAATATGTGAAGCCCTCAGTTAGTCCGTGTAAAATTTGTGAAAAAGAGAATAAAGGTATACGTTACCACCCTGAATCCCAATGTTGGTTCAAAGTTAAAAATAATGATAGGCAAAAAAAAGATCAAATAAGGAGTGTTAACAATTCTGAATTAGAAATAGAATTAAATGAAATTGATCCAAAAAACTAATAGTGCCGCCATTAATAAAAATTAAATTACTAATAAATGACACATTAGAAACATCAGGCATCTATGATTCAGGGTCTAATGTGTCTTTAATAAATTCAAGGTTATTATCTTTTAAAAAAATACCTACTTATGAGAAAAATACAAGTTTAAAAACAATTAATGGCGTAAAAAAATCAATAGGCATAGTAACTTTAAAAATAAAAATTTTTGAAATTGAAAAACTTGTCAATGTTTTTGTTATAGATGAAGACAACTTCGACTATGATTTCCTTGTTGGGTTAGACTGTATACAAACATTTAATTTGACTCAAAATAAGAATTTAAATATCACCCAAAATATGGAACACTGCATAAAAAATGAACAAAAGCAACCTATAAACACTAAAGAAATTCCTGGCAGTTCAGGTAGTGACATAGGAAATAAGCAATATATAGATAATAAAAAAAAAGATTTGGATATTACAAAGAAATATAAAAAAGAAACTATCATTAATGAGTATACAATAAACTTTAATGAAAATATAATAGTTGATAATTTTGATGTGTCAGTGAATCATTTAAATCATCATGAAAAATGTGATATTGATAGATTGATATGCAAATATAATTCAGTCTTTGCTAAAGACAAATATGATATAGGTACTGTAAAAGATTATGAAGCCCATATTGATTTGTTGATAGATAAATACTGTAATAAAAGGCCGTATAGGTGCTCTATTGAGGATATGAAAGAAATTGAACATCAAATATCAAAATTACTAGAAAATAATTTAATTGAGGAGTCCTATAGCCCTTTTGCCGCTCCAGTAACACTAGCTTTTAAAAAAGAAGAAGGAAGGAGGTCAAGGCTTTGTATAGATTTTCGCGAATTAAATAAAATTGTAGTCCCTCAATCACAACCATTTCCGCTAATAGAGGATCTTATGGTTAAAACAAGAAATTGTAATTTTTTTTCCACATTTGATATAAACTCAGCGTTCTGGTCCATTCCGCTTAAAATTGAAGATAGACATAAAACTGCATTTGTAACTCAAGAGGCACACTTTCAATGGACGTGTTTACCTTTTGGTTTAAAGACTTCTCCCGCAATTTTTCAGAGAATATTAAGCAGCATTATCAGAAAGCATAAACTGTCAAATTTTACTGTAAATTATATTGATGATATTTTAGTATTTTCTGAAACATTTAAAAACATATTGAACTTATCTTTGTTGTTAGAGGCAATTTGAAAAGAAGGTTTTAAATTAAAATTCACGAAATGTAGCTTTGCACAGGACTCTGTAAAATATCTAGGACACATAATAAAAAACAATACTGTCACTCCATTAAAAGATAATTTAATTGCCATAAAGGAATTTCCAATTCCAAAAACACAAAAAAATGTCCGCCAATTTTTAGGAAAAATTAATTTCTATGGAAAATATGTGCCAAATGTTTCAATTATACTGGATCCTTTACATAATTTATTAAGAAAAGGAGAAAAATTCGTTTGGTCTGATAAATGTCAAGAATCTTTTGATACTATAAAAAACCTTCTTTGCTCAAAACCTATTTTAGCTATATTTAACCCAGACTTACCAATACATATTTATACAGATGCTAGTTTACAAGGTATGGGTGCGATTTTAAAACAAATTCAACTAAACGGTGATGAGAAGCCCTGTGCATATTTTTCAAAAAAATTAAACGACTCCCAAAAGAAAAAAAAGGCAATATATCTTGAGTGTTTGGCAATAAAAGAAGCGGTTAAATACTGGCAACACTGGCTTATAGGAAAAACATTCACAGTCTTTTCAGATCACAAACCTTTAGAAAAAATGAATATTAAAGCTAGAACGGATGAAGAACTGGGAGATCTAATGAATTATTTGTTGCAATTCAATTTTAAAATAATATACTCTCCAGGAAAATTTAATATAGAGGCAGATACTCTAAGCAGAAACCCTGTGTTAGAATCGTATGAGAATCAAGATAGTATTTTAAAGGGAGTGAATTTTGTTAAATTAGAAGACATACAAAATGATCAAGCTAAAAATGAGAATATAAAACGAGATAAAAATAAACTTATTTTTAAACATGAGAATAATATATATTATAAAAAGATAGGAAACAATGAAAAGATTGTTCTGACTGAGGAGTTTAGTAAAAAGATTATAAAACATGTACATGACTACTACTGTCACATAGGAAGACAACAAATGGAAAATAAGATTAAACCCTTTTATCAAGCTAAAAATTTATTAGATAATATAAAAAAATACTGCGACAGCTGTGATGTCTGTATAAAAAATAAATCTAGAGGAAAATACAAGTTTGGACTGATGTCTCACTTGGGTCCTGCTACCTATCCATTTGAAATAGTGTCTATAGACACCATAGGAGGGTTTGGTGGTGCTCGTTCAACCAAAACATATTTACATCTTTTAGTAGATCACTTCACTCGTTACGCCTATATTTTGACATCTAAATCTCAGACAGGTAATGATTTTATAAAACTGGTCCAAAATGTAACACAAGATTATAAAATTGACTTGATTCTAGCAGATCAATATCCGGGCATAAATTCAAAGGATTTCAAAACATTTTTGGAAAAAGAAAATATACCTATAGTTTTCACTGCAGTAAATGCACCATTTTCGAATGGATTAAACGAAAGATTGAACCAAACGTTGGTTAATAAAATTCGATGCAAGATTAATGAAAGTAGGGATAAAGTTGCTTGGACAACTATTGCTCACAAATGCACTGAAAAATATAACGAAACAGAACATAGTGTAACAGGGTTCTCTCCAAAATATTTATTAGAAGGAAAAAATGATAACATTCTACCAGATGAACTGAAACAAAATATAACACAGAATCATCTGTTGCGAGACCGAAAAATTGCCTTAGAAAAAAGTGTAAAATCGCACAATTACAATAAACAAAGATTTGATAAACACCGAAAAAGTTGTGAACTTCAAATCGGAGATTCTGTATATGTTGAAAACGGAAACCGGCTAAACCGAAAAAAATTAGATGAATTGAAAATAGGACCTTATCAAATTATAGACAAAATATCCAATTCAATTTATAAAATAAACACGGGTCACAAAAAGTCAGAGTCGAACCTTTTTCATATTACAAAACTTGTTCCAGTAGTAAAAAAAAAAAATCAGGAGGACTTTATAATTTAGGAATAGGGGGGGGGGGAGATGTAAACAAAGTGCATGACACTTCATTTAGTTAGTACACTTTTGAATTTGCCGCGCAATAACTTTTATGTCATTATTTATCTGTGTTGTTTGGTCGGCCATATTGAACAAATGTCAGCATCATAAAATATGGAGGCTATGTTAGATTAAGCTAATAAACTGTAATTTAATTAAAATAGTGTTTAATAAGAACTGGTGAAACAATAGCTTTAAATGTTGTTTCTCTTTTCAGGTAAGAATTGTATTCAATTAGTGTTTGTTTTGTAAAAGTTAACTTAGTTCCTAACTTACTTATTTAAAATAAATTTTTCTCTTTTCAGAGCAACTCAATTTAGTTTTACTGTTCACCATATTATTATCCAAGGATTAATAAACACAATACACATTATATATATATATATATATATATATATATATAGTATATATATATATATATATATATATAGGTATTATAATTACGTAACTTTCACTTTCACATTCAAGATATTGTAATTATTGATGAAAGTGAGTTTAAGCTTCGCGAATTTAGAGTTGAATCATTTAATTTGATTGCAAAGTATGAGAAATAAAGATATTTTCATTTCATTTAATTATTTTTTAAATTTTTCATGTTCAAACAGCAGCAGCTCATAACATACATTACATTTTGCCTGAGCTAATATAAAAAATGCAATAACCATCGTTTGACTGTTTGCAAACGACGCAAATATTAAATTTTGATATATTGACTACAGAACGGTTCACATTCAAGCATATAACTGAATATTGAAGCACAGATTTTATATTTGAAAGCTATGTAATATCATGTTGGTCAATAGAATATTACATTTATACTTCAAGATCATCTGCAGACAATCAGGAGATTGAAGAACTCCCTGTGCCTTATTGAACCATGATGACAATCCTATAATTATGACAAATATGTTTAAGGCTGACCGTCAGCACGAAACCGGTGACGAAAAGTCAGCAATTCATATCCTTAATTCAAAATGATCCGCTTTTCTTTGTTTTTGGTAAATAAGCCGGGCATGTTCGCCATATAAAAAAAATAAGGATCCTTTGTCGGGTTAAAATAGGGCCCAGTACTTGGATTCAAAACTTCTTCCTATTATAATTTTATTTGTACGTAATGTGCGTATAAGGTGAATAGTTTAAAGTTTATGAAGTAAAACAATTAAATAAAACATCGTTATTCAATGACAATGAAAATATTTTCTAACAATAAATTAATTAAAACTGTTCACTTTGAATTGGCCAAATTGTCTCGTCCCTCTTCCCCATTCTTCAATTCTTGTAAGCTTAACATTACAACACAACAGTCAAAAGGGGCTTAAAATAAGTAAGTGATTGAGAAGTAGGGCGAAAAACATTGGCCAATTCGAAGTGAACGTGTAGTAGAATATTTAAAACAATTTTTTTTAAAACCATATTAAATACTGCAAAGTAATTTATAAAACCCATTTATGCAAAACATTTTCATAGAAATTGATAAACGTCATAAATATAAAATAATCCCCTTCAAAATAGATTGGAGCCCAAATAGTTTGTTAAAAAAGTAACAGATACGGTATATTACGTCACGAAGCCATCAGAGCAGTTTAACTGCAAACTATTAGAGATAAACCTAAAAGCCCGGTCATTTTCATTGAGCTGTTATAATCTACGTTGAAAAATGTTGGCAGTTACTCCCTAACAACATTTACCTGTACGGCAAAAAATAAAACTTTTAAAATATATGAAAAGGTACAACATTTTAGTTGACACTAGCGCCTGTGAATGCATGGGATAACTTTGTTGGCATTTTAGTTTTAGCCAACTATGCATTTTAGGTAATCCTGTCGAAATCCTTTTAAAATATGATATGTTTCGGTAGTTTCATATTTAAAATAAAACGTTGGTAAAATATTGATATAGAGTTAATTGCATTTTTAACCGACTTTAATAAAAAAGGAAGTTCTCAATTCGATTGTATTTTTTATTTTTTAATGTTAGTTTTCCAATTACTCTAAAAAGCCTGGACAGATTTGACAAATTATTTTTTGTCTGAAAGAGTATACTTGTCATCACATTTTGATCAAATTACGAACTGATGATGGAATCCTAAAGAAAAATGCGGGCAAACTTCAAATATTAATGGCTCCTATATCGTTTTTCGTATATTACCTAAAACTACTTGGACTGTAATAAAGATTATTCTATTCTATTCTTATTCTTACTCGGACATTTGCATCAAGCGGTCGGCATTTCATGTTGCTGAGCTGATGCTGGAAGTTTCAACTCCTTAACGGTTAGGAGTACGGGGATAATTCACAGTCACCTTAAGGCTGTTTCCTGTATTCTTTCAAGTTATACACAGATGAGCTAGGTTTGACATTATTAAAAACTGGGTTGTTTTAATCATGCTATTTTGTCATAAATGATAATTTACCGCTGATCGCTTACCCTTAGTTACGAAGATATTTATTTCTTACCTGTAAACAAAGAAAACATAACATTTAAACAAACAAAACAATATATTATATTATATTTATTTCGGCCAGCAGTTGAGCATTGACATACAACGTGGCAATGCCGCCAGCATTTTGGGAACGTCGCACACTGGCAGCGGTCTTTTAGATTAGGTTTGTACATAGTTATTTACTTTAGCTTTTAAAGTCATTTATTTTTAGGTTAGTTGAGTTTTTATTTTTTTATTTTTAATCCATACTTGAATAAAATATTATATAATAAGAAAAAGGTATTAAATAAACATAACTTAACTATATTACCTAGAACTGTGTGGCAAAGGTGTACAGCACCTACACTTCACCTGTTATGTTTGGTGAAATTTTTGATAGGGGTGAGCCTATTGCCATCTACCCAAATTACAAAAAGCCCAAATTCCACTTTTGCTTGACCCGGGATAAGAACACACAAAACAAAGAGTATAAAATACCAATCTTATTTAAACATTTAGACAAACGTCCACAACCAAATATTTAATTCGCAAATTCAGTCCTCTTGAAATTTCACCAAAAATATCAAAGAGAATTTATTCATCCGTTTGTTGACAGACAAACAGACAGACAGAACAAATACAGCAGTCAAAATAACCGTTTGTACGGTTTACGGCGCAGCGTTCCGGGTTGGAATACTTACTAGTGATGTGAATGTCGATGCAGAAAATGTTTTAGACAATTTTTGAAGAAAAGGGGAGTAACGGAGTAAAAATGAGTAACAGAAAATTGTTAAGTACTCATAATTTTAAAATATTACTTCTTACTGTAAAACAAAATTTAATCTTTGGGCTCTCTCTGATGATACAATTTGAATCATTTCATGACAATTTTGTAAATTTTGTCATTCTTTTTGTCTCCTGTGTATGTAGGTTGATTGAAACTAAGAGTTGTAAACAAGTATAGTCAGCAACATAAATAGGTAAAAAAAAATAATGCCACTCATTGCTTAAAACCGTAAGGCAAATGCCAAAAGAAGAGAAGAATAGAAGATGCATCCCGTCCAGAATTAATTGATTGAAAGATGAAAGACTCATGGTCTAATTACTAAGTATCTTAATAGATGTTAAAAGCTAAATTCCATCATTCCCATCCTTACATAAAACCGGTTTCGACCGGACGTTACTGGTTAAAACTCGTATTTTCCGGCCGACCGCTGCCGGGTCAAAGGGTTGATATTATTATTTACTTATGAGGGTTCATGTCCAGTAATTCTCAGATATTTTAAATAAAAAAACATTTAACACATTTGAATTTAAATATTTTTTGGAGTTCTACAGGTTACGTAAAATTAAATCTATATATCTGGGTGCTTTTATGTATAATAATTAATTATTTACAAATGAAAAGTATATAATGTGTGTAAAGAAAATATGTATTCTCTTTTATTATTTAATACTTCTTAGCGTTTTAGTCTATGTCTAGGATTTGATGTATAATAAGAAAGTTGTTTGGTTTGACGTTGACAAAATGTCAACGTATTTAGTCAAACGTAATAATGATAAAATTGTAAAAAATGTAAAAATGTATAATTAGTTAATAAGGTTGAATAAGAAACACTTAATGATGTTTCTCTTTTTACAGGTAAACTTTTGATATTATTATTGATATTACTGAAAATATATTATTAATGTAGTAAGTTGTAAAACTAACAATAAGCATCTCTTATTCGATACCTTCATGAATAAGGATAGATAGATAGAATAAACTTTATTGCACACCAAAAAATAAGACACATTAAAGAACATAATTTAACATTAAGACATGTACAATGGGCGGCCTTATCGCTAAAAAGCAATATCTAACAGGCAATTAGTATTAGTTATTCTTCTAGTAGGTACCCATAGTACATGCTCTGTTTATTTTGGGTCTGGATGACGTTGTGTATATTTAGAAGGATATTTATTTATTTATTTATGTAATACATACATTTTGTAGTATGTACATTGTTAAAATATAATATTTTTTAATAGAGCTCGCAAAATTTTGTTTTGGTCGTAAAGTTTTATTTTATTTCGAAACGTATTTTGTTCTAAATACCTACACAGTATTTTATTTAAAGTAATAAATTATAAATATATAATTGGACGTGAATGTTAAATAAAATAATATAATATGGAATATGGAATTGTGCCCGGTGGATGGCGATAGGCTCACCACCTATCTCATGGGACCTAAACATAACAGGTGAAATGTGGGTGTTGTACACCTTTGCCACACCCTTCTGGATATATAGACGTAATATTATGTCATGTTTATGTAGTCTATAATACAACTTTTAGCTGACCCGGGAATCAAACTGAAGACATAACGATGAGCAGTCGCAAATAACTTCACTCGTTCAAATATCACATCTACTAACAACAACTCTTAGCTAAAATTGTTTTGGAAAGTAGCGCAGATGTCCAAAAATTAACAAACAGACAAAATGCACTTACCATATGAATGAGTATGCAATTTATAACACTTAACTGTCAGCTGTAGCGATGTATTTGATATGAATACACTCGACGTTTAGTGTTACAGAATATGGTTACAATCGAGTTAAAATTTCATGGTAGTATGCATATTAGCTTCTACTTGTGTGGCAGGTCTATGGAGCTATATTTATATTAATCTAGTAAGATTATAAACTAAATAACATAACAAAACATCACGCCTATATTACTGAGACGGGTGTGGCAATTTCACTTGTTTTGTTTAGGTCCAATTCCCGCTTAAGACAAATCTTTGTGTGCATGAACATGGGGGCTTGTCTTATTCTGGGTGTTTCTATAGTAAGTATGTATTTACAAAAGAAAAGTATATATGTAGTAGTATCAGTTATTCTAGTAGCCATAGTACAAGCTCTGCTTAGTTTGGGACTAGATGGGTTGTGTGTAAGTTGTGATATATTTATTTATTTATTATAATGGGATAGGGTGTTAGGCTTTTGCTATCCACTTAACACAATTTTAACTCCGTGCTGTTGTTGTGAATTTCCTGCCGGAAAATTCACAATTAACACTGTCCCCGACCCGGTAATCGAATCCGAGACCTAGCGGTAAGAGGTGCATACGCTTACCACTAGACCATCGAGGCAAAATAAATAAAAATTATAACAGAAAAGTAAAAATATAAAACTATTAAATTCTACAATTTTAAATGTAAAGTGAAAAAAAAAGTTAGTTCGAAATATAAAAAATAGCACCCCACTGGCATCGAATGTAATAGATTTATTATAAGTGTGTAGACTCTTTTTTAAATAATTATTGCAAAGTCTGTTTAATATCTATTTATTAAACTTATTTTCTTTCATGTATAATCGATTACAAAGTTAAAATGATTAAAAAGTGGCAACATTTCCAATGGCTAATGGCAATCTCATTATTTTGTGAATTACTTCCTGTAAATTATTTTCATTTAACTGATTACTATATACAGACAGGATTAGAATACATAGTAGCTATTATAAATTACTATATATAATTTTAAAACTGTATTCTTAATTAATTAGCTTGTTTTGGATAAATGAAACAGCCAATGATATTAACAATTAAACATTGTTTTTGCTCAGAACACTCATTAGTGGTTTTATAATTTGTATTAAATCATTTTACAGTTAGTTAATAATATTTAGATTTGGCTGACCAGTTGTTATTGCCTATAAGAATAATATTAAACTATTGAAGTATCTAATTTGACTAAATCCCTCCAAAAACAAGCGTCAGAACTTGCGCTTGCCGCGCCTTTGGGGATAATATATGGCTTCTGGGACTGAGCGGACAATTATCTTGTAACAAATAGTAGAAATATAAGTACTTACGGAGTCTAATTACATGTAAGTAGAATATTCTGGTAGTATTTGTCCCTCTTTACTTAAAAACTGTTAAATTGTGCCATGATACTGTGTAATTTAGTCTGTGTTATAGGAAGCTATTGTTGACATCGTACTTTACCGCTCCGTTAAAGATTATTTTCTTGCTTAGCAAGTGAATTTGGTATGTAAAGCTTGTAATAATGTACTTCGGTAGTTTCTAAAGCCTATTTGTGAATTATCTGTCTATTTTGAGGCGATTGGACATTGTATAACCTGGTGCTATGTACTTTGGAGCCCTAAATGATTCTCCATAGATTAGAATATTCCCTTAAATTTGTAAAATATCTGCATAACTTAAACGATTCTTGTTCAAAGATTTATTCATTATACAATTAATAAAATTGTATGTATTTAAGTCTGTGTTTAATTCATATTCTGTAACTTCAATTCCCTGTCCTCTAGAGATCCTTGACTAGTAATTATTTATCAAACTAATATCAGAAGTGGGATCAGAGTCCAGTTATTTAATATATTTAATTAATGATTTCAGGATGGAGCTTCCACTCTTACAAGAGCTGGTCAAGGTGCTACAGGATGCTGTCACCCGCACCCGGCAGCGAGATGATGACGTTGCGCTGCCAGTGTTCGACCCGACTACAGGTGACCTCAGTTCTGAGGCTTGGTGCAACAGTATAAACCAACTGGCTGAGGAATTTGGATGGAGCAGTCTGGCAACAGCTGCTAAAGCAGGTACAGCCTTGAAAGGCTCCGCACTACTATGGTTCAAGTCTTGGAACCCTCATGAGGGCCGGTCCTGGGCAAATCTGCGATCAGAGCTGACGGCTCTTTACCCGGAACAAAAGGATTTGTCTGAAAAACTGAATAAGGCAGTATTATTCAATTCTGAAATGACTGATTCCTACTGTGAATATGCAAGAGAAAAGATTCGCCTGTTGCGTCGTACAAATGTTTCTTTTACAGAAACACAATTAGTAGAATTAGTGTGTGGTAGTATAACTGATGTTAATGTTAAAATGGCGTCTTTTAACAGCAATGTTAATGGTACCTCTGAACTGATTGCATTATTCACTTCATATTCTAAAGTTAAAAAGAGACCTTTAGAGCAAACTAATAAAAATGCCAAACATTTTGCTGATTCTAGTAGTTATGCCAAGCGTCCTAAATTCGATCCCCGTTCTGCTAATATTAAATGTTATACTTGCGGAAAACCAGGACATACTAAGATGCAATGTAATCAAACTGTTACGTCTAATTCACAAATAAATAAACCAAACACACTAGAACAAAAACCAGGTGTACAGATTAAACCATTCTGTTCACACTGTAAGAAATATGGTCATAGTGAATCTATTTGCAGATACAAACCTCAAACCAATAATGAAGTTAATTTTTTAGATCAACCTTAAAGTTAACAGTAGTTACTGTTAACAATATAAGTATCAACTCTCTTATTGACACGGGAGCTAGTTGTAGTATTATAAAAGAATCAATTGCTAAGCGTCTTGGGTGTGTTCTGGATCCTTGCTCTTTTAATGTTTTTGGGATAGGCAATGGTCACATATCAGTAATTGCAAAAATTACAGTGCCAGTTCAATTTGAAGATTTGTGTATTGAATTGGAAATTTTTGTAGTGAAGGATAGTCATTGCCACTATGATCTTTTAATAGGTAGAAATGTTGTACAGCATTCTGACATTGAAATTATTACTAATTCTTTGGGCTCGCATTTGATACAAAAAACTTCTCTTAGACATGTTCATGAAATAAATAGTACTTTTGTTAAAGTGGATTCATTTGCTGAACTTTCTGGAGCATTATCACATTTGGATGAAGGATTATGTAGCAAAGTTAAGACCATTTTTGAAAAATATCCATCTGTTTTGAGTGACACTGGCAGTGTTACTACCGGTCAATTAGAGATAAAACTTAAAACAGACTCAATTGTGTACTATAGACCATATAGATTGGCTTCTATAGAGAGAGAGAAGGTTAAAGAAATTATTAGTGATTTATTAGAAAAAAAGATTATCAGGGAAAGCAGTTCATCTTTTGCTAGTCCTATGATTTTAGTAAAAAAAAGTGATGGTAGTGACAGGATGTGCATTGATTATAGAGCATTAAACAAAATAATTGAAAAGGATCGATACCCTCTCCCTCTCATTGAGGACCAAATTGATAAACTAGGTCAATCTGAACTATATATTTCAATTGACATGAAAAATGGCTTCTACCAGATACCTATTTCTGATAATTCTACTAAATACACTGCATTTGTCACTCCAGATGGACATTATGAATTTCTCAAAATGCCATTTGGTATTTGCAATGGTCCATCAGTATTTCAAAGAGCCATTACTAAAGCTGTTCAACATTTAAAATTTCTTCTGGTGTATATAGATGATATCTTAATTCCTTTTAAGACAGTTGAACAAGGACTTGATTATTTAGAACAAACTATGGCAGCCTTAAGTTTAAGTGGTTTTACGGTCAATTTAAAGAAATGTAAATTTTTTGTTGATAATATAGAATATTTAGGCAGGCACATATCGCGAGATGGCATAAGACCGAGTGAATCTAAAGTTTCTGCCCTATTAAATTCTCCTGTGCCGAGTAATATCAAACAAGTTCGGCAATTTATGGGTTTATCAAGCTATTTTCGTAAATTTGTGCCTAACTTCTCGTCGCGAACCTCTTGTATTACCAAATTGACTAGTAAAAACCAAAAATGGGATTGGGGCCCTGAACAGGATGCTGCTCGGAAATATGTTATAGATCACTTAGTTTCTAGACCATTGTTAGCTATTTTTGACCCAGAACGACCAACAGAATTACACACTGATGCTAGCTCAATCGGTTATGGAGCAATACTTATGCAAAAACATGATAATTTATATAAAGTGGTGGCTTATTACAGCAAACGGACAAGTCCAACAGAATCTAGGTATTGCTCCTATGACTTAGAGACACTAGCTATCTACAATTCTTTAAAACACTTTAGAGTCTATTTACTTGGCTTAAATTTCACAATTGTAACAGATTGCAATGCCATTAAATCAACAATGACAAAAAGAGATTTGTCTCCAAGAGTTGCTCGTTGGTGGGCCTATATGCAAGACTTCCAATTTGACATCAAATATAAAAAGGGAAAATTTATCAGTCATGTTGATTTCCTTAGTCGCAATCCTGTCGGGTCCTCGGTTCCAAACCGTAGTAATTTTCTCCCTGAAGTTAATCTAATTGATGTAACTGATAACAGCAATAACTCACAGTCATGGTTACTAATTGCTCAACAAAATGACCCAGAAACTCAGACCCTTATGGGCCATGTAGGGACTGGTGATCTGGATACTAACCAATATGTGATTAAACATTCTTTATTACATTATAAAACACATCCCGAAGCAGAACCAAAACTATTTGTGCCAAAGGGATATCGGCTAAGCATATTAAAGTTGTTCCATGATGAAAATTGTCATGTTGGTTGTGATAAAGTTTTAGATAAAATACGTGAACATTTCTGGTTTCCTAAAATGGCAAGTTTTGTGAAGAAATATGTGTCTCATTGTTTAATTTGTACTAAAAAAAAGGGGTTTTCTGGGCCTAAACAGGGTTTTTTACATCCAATTGATAAAACTGCCATCCCTTTTCATACAATACATTTAGATTGCACTGGTCCATTTACAACCACCAATGAAGGTCACAAACATATCTTAATATTAGTAGACGGCTTCACAAAGTTTTGTTTTCTTAAGCCCCTTAAAACTTTAAATGCACAGGAATTGATACCGATTATACGAGAAATAATAACGCTATTTGGCACCCCCTCACTGGTTATCACCGATCGTGGTACAAATTTTAGCTCAAATCACATACAAACTTTTTTTAGAGATTTAGAAATAAAACATCATATGATAGCGACTGGTACCCCCCGGAGTAATGGACAAGTAGAACGTTACGTAGCTACAATTATTAATATGTTAAGTACAATGTGTAATGATGCGTCAGATTGGCCGAACGTATTATGGAAAATACAGCAGTCAATTAATACTACCGTTCAAAAATCGACTGGCTTTTCACCATTGCGGCTATTAATTGGTGTAGACGCAAATATACCAGTTGTACAAGCTCGTTTAAACGACGTTCTTGACGATAATATAGAGAATCATATTGATGTACAAGCTGACCGTAAAATAGCTAAACAGAGACTACAACAGATATCATTAAAATTTAAAAATCGATTTGATTCAGTTCGACGGAACAACAAGAACTATGACGTAGGCGATTTAGTGTATGTTAATCAGGACCATAGACGTAATGACAAATTAGGATCAAAATTCAAGGGCCCTTATGAGATTTTAGAGAGTCTTCCCAATGATCGCTTTTCTCTTAAGGGATTGGGAAATCTTCGGAATATTGTCGTTGCAAAAGAAAAGTTACGGTTTTGGCCTGGAGAATGGGTAGACGAAAACATTGCTGTTGAAAATGCTATGTAAATGCTGTGAGAAAAAAAAAATATGTAGAATAAGTATTAAATAAAAAAAAAAATATAATATGGTGATGTTATGTTAAAACTAATGTTTTAATGTTTAGAATTTATTTATTTTCTCATTGTATTCTTCCTATGTAAATTGTTCTCAATGATGAGAAGTAATGAACTGAATAACACAACATTAATTATTTGCACAATGTTTTATGGATTAGTAACAAAATATTTGATAAAATATTATAATTTGAAAAGAGCTGGTAGGCTGTGATTTGGTGTTGAATTGGACCCATCGCCAGCAGGTGGACGCAAACAACATATTTGTCACAAGCTCAACAAAGAGCTGGTAGGCTGTGATTTGGTGTTGAATTGGACCCATCGCCAGCAGGTGGACGCAAACAACATATTTGTCACAAGCTCAACAAAGAGCTGGTAGGCTGTGATTTGGTGTTGAATTGGACCCATCGCCAGCAGGTGGACGCAAACAACATATTTGTCACAAGCTCAATATATTTCTAACAGGCTTGATATACATTTTAACATGGTGCAAATGATTAATTAGGATATTATAACATTGTTCTCTTGTTACTTCGTGGACGAAGTAGAGTCAGTTTGGCCGTAATAGATTTATTATAAGTGTGTAGACTCTTTTTTAAATAATTATTGCAAAGTCTGTTTAATATCTATTTATTAAACTTATTTTCTTTCATGTATAATCGATTACAAAGTTAAAATGATTAAAAAGTGGCAACATTTCCAATGGCTAATGGCAATCTCATTATTTTGTGAATTACTTCCTGTAAATTATTTTCATTTAACTGATTACTATATACAGACAGGATTAGAATACATAGTAGCTATTATAAATTACTATATATAATTTTAAAACTGTATTCTTAATTAATTAGCTTGTTTTGGATAAATGAAACAGCCAATGATATTAACAATTAAACATTGTTTTTGCTCAGAACACTCATTAGTGGTTTTATAATTTGTATTAAATCATTTTACAGTTAGTTAATAATGTAATATTAAAGTTGAAAAATTAAGAATCCAGCAGGACTCGAACCTGCACCTCTTGGGTATACGCCCCAAGTGCTTTGCCAATTCAGCTATGGATTCGCATGCTGCCGGACTCGAAATTTCTCAACTCTTTTGTGCCAGCCGAAGCTAGACGAACCATTACTTGGTTTTAGCGCCATCTATGCGTTACTTATTCACATAATCGCATACAGTACGTTTGAATTAAGATCAACTCATTACTGTCGAGAGATGACGCATTTTTATCAATACTTGTAATATTTAAAGCAAATTTTAGCTTTGCTATGCATTTATTTTTATGTAATATTAACATAACTTTAATATTACATAAAAATAAATGCATAGCAAAGCTAAAATTTGCTTTAAATATTACAAGTATTAGTTAATAATATTTAGATTTGGCTGACCAGTTGTTATTGCCTATAAGAATAATATTAAACTATTGAAGTATCTAATTTGACTAAATCCCTCCAAAAACAAGCGTCAGAACTTGCGCTTGCCGCGCCTTTGGGGATAATATATGGCTTCTGGGACTGAGCGGACAATTATCTTGTAACAAATAGTAGAAATATAAGTACTTACGGAGTCTAATTACATGTAAGTAGAATATTCTGGTAGTATTTGTCCCTCTTTACTTAAAAACTGTTAAATTGTGCCATGATACTGTGTAATTTAGTCTGTGTTATAGGAAGCTATTGTTGACATCGTACTTTACCGCTCCGTTAAAGATTATTTTCTTGCTTAGCAAGTGAATTTGGTATGTAAAGCTTGTAATAATGTACTTCGGTAGTTTCTAAAGCCTATTTGTGAATTATCTGTCTATTTTGAGGCGATTGGACATTGTATAACCTGGTGCTATGTACTTTGGAGCCCTAAATGATTCTCCATAGATTAGAATATTCCCTTAAATTTGTAAAATATCTGCATAACTTAAACGATTCTTGTTCAAAGATTTATTCATTATACAATTAATAAAATTGTATGTATTTAAGTCTGTGTTTAATTCATATTCTGTAACTTCAATTCCCTGTCCTCTAGAGATCCTTGACTAGTAATTATTTATCAAACTAATAAATGCAACTACCGGTGGTTAGGGCTCCAGAGAGTGGAACCTCCTCACAATGCGTGCTGTGTCTTGTAGAACCGCCTTCTGCCTTCTTTTTTTATATTTTGTTTTGTAATTTTTGCTTAATACAGTAAAATACTATTTTTTTCGAATATTATATTAGAAGGATGTAATGATGACCTATTTTATTTTTTTAGACATTAACAGTTCTTTTTCGTCGTGTCGATGGCTGAGTCAAATTTTATTTTGACTTGCCATCGTGGTGAAAGGATTAGCCAATTCGCTATGGAGATCTCGCAAATTGCCCGCCGTAGTAATTGGACGTAGGGAATCGTTGTGTACGTCACTCGGGGAGGCTCCTTCCATGCACCTCAAACACTGAAATGACATTAACAGTGTCAGGATGACTTAAGTTTTAGTTAAGTGATAGATATCACACGTTGCATATTTAATAGATTTTAATCTATTGCCTTTAATATTACCATTCCTTTTTACCGGTATAATCGTGAGATAAGGTCTTGAAACAGCATCAATGCGAACGGAAACGCAGGTGTCCAAAAATTAACAACCAGACAAAATGCACTTACCATATGAATGAGTATGCAATTTATAACCGTTTGCTGTCAGCTGTAGCGATGTATTTCATATGAATACACTCGACGTTTAGTGTTACAGAATATTTAATGTGGAAATAAAATAGGGTGACAAAATGTTTATGGATATTAAAATTATAATGTTAGACAGTAGTTAACTGACTCGTTGTTGTGGTGGTTGCGTGTTGTCTCTCCACATGGCCTCGGGTTCGATTTCAAAAGTGTTATTTGGGTCTTTACCGTCAGAAAAATTATGAATATCAGCATAAAGTTAGATTTGTGCCCGGTCGATGGCGATAGGCTTATCCCCTATCATATTGGTACTAAACATAAAAGGTTAAATGTAGGTGGTAAAGGTAAAATAATTTTCTGGGTGAAATAGGCGTGGTATTGTAGAAGATCGAAGGAGAAGAGAGTCTCAATCAATAAATATATGTATATCAGATGCGTTACTAAATCTATGCTTCATGAGCCAGTAATTCTAGGACCTAATCTTACTACCATATAACGGCATAATACGTCGATTAAGGGTAAGACGTTAGTGCTTTCTCCTTCGAGCCAATTCATATTTATATAAAATAAAATAATAGCCTTTATTATTGTACTACAATATAAGACTTTACACTATAAACTTTACAATACAATAACATTATATTGATTAGGTATTCCATTTATATTACATGATAAGCCATTTTAATATAAATAATTTATTTCACAAAGAGCAGTATGGTTTCACAAAGGGTCGCTCAACCATAGATGCAGGTTCTACACTTATAAAACATATATTTAATGCCTGGGAAAACGCGCAAGATGCAATTGGCGTTTTCTGTGACTTATCCAAAGCATTCGACTGCGTTGAACATCAAACGCTTTTGCGAAAACTCAGGCACTATGGAGTCAGGGATATTGCACTTGATCTGGTTGCCTCTTACCTTGGTGACAGAGTTCAACGAGTTGATATAAATGGAATTAGGTCCTCCGGATTACCTGTCTCAATGGGCGTGCCACAGGGCTCAATTCTCGGTCCGTTTCTCTTTTTAGTATACATTAACGATTTACCATTCTATGTGCAAAATTTTTGTGATATAGTACTTTTTGCAGATGATACTTCGCTTATTTTTAAAGTTAATCGTAATCAGGATAGTATTGATGATATTAACAGGTTACTTGCACTAGTCCAAGACTGGTTTACTAGCAACAATTTATTATTGAACTCGAATAAAACTAAATGTATAAAGTTCACTTTGCCTAATGTCAAGAAACAGAACATGAGTATAATACTAAATAACGAAATTATTAGTCTTGTAGAATCAACTATGTTTTTAGGAATAACCTTGGATCATAAGCTTCAGTGGGGCGCCCATATATCGTGTCTAGCAGGGAAACTCAGCTCCGCGGCATTCGCTGTTTGGAAAGTTCGTCAGTTAACTGATATTGAAACTGCGCGACTAGTTTATTTTAGTTATTTTCACAGTGTCATGTCCTACGGTATTCTGCTATGGGGCAAGGCAGCTGATATTCAAAACATTTTTGTAATTCAAAAACGGGCAATTCGTGCGATTTACAAACTCAAAGCTCGAGATTCTCTGAAAGAACGATTTAAGGAAATAGGTATTTTAACAGTAGCATCGCAATATATATTTACTAATATTATGTTTATACGAAAAAACATAGGAACATATACCAAGAAAAGCGATGTTCATTCATTGAACACGAGGAATAAGCATAAATTGGTAGGCCAATATTATCGCTTAAACAAAGTCCACAACTCATTTGAGGGACTTGGAGTGCGTTTTTATAACAAAATTCCTGTCGAAATCTTGAACTTGCCCCTACTAAAGTTTAAGAGTATCGTTAAGAATCGTCTCATGGAAAGGGGCTATTATAAAATAAACGATTTCTTAACCGACACTACGCCTTGGAAATAATATTTATTTATCTAATGTATTTATTACAGTACATAATGTATTTATTATTTACAATTATTATGGTTATTATATTTCAAATGAATTGCCAAGTTAGACATTGTTTTATCCTATTTATAATTATGATTGATTATGATTATTTTGACATATTATATTCTATATTGAGATTGACATAATTTATTTTTGACATCATATTATCATATTATTGACTTAAGTTTCAACTTTTGACATTATAATGAATATCAATTGATACATTATTTTTTATTATTTAATATGATTAATGAAAATTCACACTCACTAAATTTGATTTGTATAACCTCATTTCATGTTATTTCAAATATTGTTAAGTAAAGGCAATCTGTGTGTACATTTTTTAATTTTTATATTTTTGTAGTATAAATAGTTTTTGTTATTAGTATTATAAATATTTTTTTGTTTGTTCTGAAACCCTTATACAGTAGTATACACACATTGTTTTTACTCCTTTATTGTTTTTACTCCTTTATTTTCTGCTTGAAGTGTAAGATATTGCAACCCTATATACTATGGATTTATTTATAATAATTTAATTGCATTTTCTCTTTATAACCATATTTAGCTATAATGTTGTTTTGGTTGCTATAACTTACACATAGAATTATTGTCAAAAAACAAACAAATATTGTATGAATTATTTGAAAAGATGGTGCACATGAGTTTCTCACCAGCTCTTCTCATGATGCAATACCCATCGGAGCTGGTACTTGGATTGATTTTAATTCAATTCTCTAAGTTGAATTAAAGTCAATCTAAGCTCCGGTGTCAAATCATTTTATTACAATAAGTATTATAATTTAGTTAGCTAAGTTTTATTTTAATTTTATATTTTTTGTGTTTTGATGTTTGTTTTGACGTGTTCAAGCGCCCCTTGGGGCCCATGGAAATAAATGATTTGATTTGATTTGATTTGATTCAAATGTTTCCCATTTGTAGTAGTCGCCTCAGCGGCGTATTATTATTATTGTTGGGACGAGGCTTTGGGTGTTCACGTCGACCTCCGTGGGTCTATTGTGATTGTAGCTTCATTATAGACTCTCCTTTAGGCCAATAGCCTCCATAAATTGGAGCAGTCGGCCGATCGGGAGTGACTTGGTATCATCCGGATCCAATATATGGCGTCCCAGAATGATGCTTCGTCTATGGATCAGTGGCTCGCAGTCGCAAAAGAGGTGCAGCGGTGTTTCCGGTTCCTCTTTACAGAATCTGCAGTAGTCATCGTCCGCATAGCCCATACGGGATAAGTGCCTATTTAGCTTGCAGTGTCCTGTGAGGGATCTAACGGCAAGAGACACCTTGTTCCTACTAAGTGCCAGCAGCTCAGTAGTTAATTTGTTCGAGCGGCGTAGGCCTTTCATATATGACGGAGAAGGTATCTTCAGAGTGTTTTTAAAAAGTGTGACGTCATCATTGCTGTCGTATCAAGTGTTGTCTTCATGATTAAAACTTCCAAGTACTTTTATAAGCTTCGTTTATTCAACGGGTAGCGTAATGTCGTCAGAGAGAGGTCTGTACTGTGCGGTGCCTCGATACTTCGAGAGCGACTGTGTTCATCGCCCACAGCGCGGCCGCTTTTATAAGACTCGGCCACGTGCACGAGTTCACAAGTTTGTAGGTTAAGTATTGAAATTAAATTATTTTACATCGTAATCGACTCAAAAATAATCAAATGATGGCTTATTAACCAATTTTAGGACAATAAAATTATTAATCCTAATTATTATCGACGAACAGTTGTAATTGCGCCGATATATATATTACTATATTCAAATAGCATATTCATAATGTTAACTGCATTGAATCTAAAATTACCTGTAAATTCACATAAAAATACTAATGAATTTAACAAAATAAACGGTACTTTCCATGTGACCATTAATTATAATAAATAGTTCAATATAAACATTAGTGGCGTCTGTTGCCAAGTGTCATTGTGTGGAGTTAATCTATGTAAGCACGAAAATGGTTTTGGAATGTGAAATTTTATGGAATTTTCAGTTTTGGTAGCTTGATTTACCAAGTACAATTTTCACGAAACGGGCGAACATGTATGACGGGATGTATGAATGTTGAGGAAGCGAAAGAAGTATGTAAGGAGCGTATCACATGGCGCATTTCGTAGAAAAAAGGCGTGACTTTACGTCTATATCTATCACAGATGTATATATATATGGTAATTATTATTTAGTGGCTAGTTATTCAAGTTTAATCTATTAAAATAATATTTTTTTTTTAAATATACATATTTTTAGTAAATTATGAAATACATTATAATATAATACGTAAAAAATATAATTTGAAGTAAATATACATGTTGGTTCATTAATTAAGTTTAAAATTATAATAAATAATTTTACATTTTTATTTTGTTACATTAAGATAAGCTCTTTTTAATTTTAAGTAAAAATTCAATGTATTATAACCTATAAACAAATAGTAGAATAAAGACGTTTTTTTTATTGTTTGTGTAATTTGTAATTTATCTTCGTCTATAGTAATTGCATCATTCGAGTATTTTCCAATCACTTTGGGATGGACTTCTAGTCCAAAGGATGCGGCTGTGTATCAGTATTTTTACGGAGAGTGAATGTCATCAGACATCAAATTTAGACTAGTTGTAAATCTTTTTGGATGGTCCTGAGTACCGTAACGTGATAGATTTTCAAATGAAAACCTGGACCGACGGTTTTACGTGTTCTCTGTGGCACGAAATAAAACTCATTATATTGTGAAGGTCACCAATCCCATGGCCGACCACAGTTCTGTAATTTTTTACCCAACAGGCGACCGGTCCATGTAGCTTTGATTTAACCACGAGCTTCTTATATATATTTATAATATAGTTCGCTGCTCGGTCCGCGTGGTAGGTCGATTAAAAGGAGCTTAAAATATTGTTTTTGGTATCTTGAACCCCCTCACATACATTTTTATTAAGATCGTTTTAATAGATTCAAAGATGTTTCCCTCTTTATACTAAGTAGAGATGAAATATAATAAAATATATTTGTAAGCCAAATGTAAAATGAAAGAAAATATTAAATGAATGCAATTGAAATGCGAGTCAAACTTCTAGAAACCTATTCATCAATACTTCGACAACTCTGCTAACCAAAGTAAACTCAATCCATCTCGAAATAACTGAGCACCTATTTCACTTATCTTCCTGTTCCGAATCGAAATATTGAATCTGGCAACCGACCGTAGCCGGTGTAAACTGCCTCGAACCGGCTCATACCGCTTCGGCTTAGGCTAGCTGTACACGAAGCACGGATTGGTTAAACCCAGTTAGAAGATAGTGAGAATTTATTTGACAACTGTGCGCTTTGCCAAGAAACTGTTAGCGTAGATTTGGGCCGTATTTCGATGATTTGACAATAATTTCTCTATTTAAGCTGGTATAGGTTTATAGAAATCCAATAACCTAGGACAAAGTACAATTCTGGTTGACATTTTAAAATTTGAAAACGTGTTTCTTTGTTATGCTTTGACAGTATCTACATATTTTAGGTTATTAAAATTTAAAGAAATACTCAGTTTTAAAGTATAACTTTGAGTATTTTCCCTAAAAATGGTGTTACAAATAATAATTGTAGTAAAATGGTGATCGCTTCCGTAAACTTTATAAACTATTAGACATTTTAAGTTAGTCACTATTTAACCGCCGATGACACATCACCGGGATATATATATTTTTTAAAGATACTCAGATATTTGCATCTAGTAGTCAGCATTTTATGTTGCTGAGCTGATGCTGGAAGGAACAACTCCTCAACGGTTAGGAGTACGGGGATGATTACCAATTTCAGGCCATTTATTGTATTCTTTCAAATTATAAACAGATGAGGCGAGACATTGAATATTACATAATTATGTCCTGTCTATGTCCTTTTCTACATTTGAGTGCACTTTTGGTAATTGAAGCCCGTTTTTGTTTGCAATATTATTATCTCTAAAATAAATCGTAATATTATATCACTTGATTAACTTACAACTCATTTATAAGTGTAAAACACCCCTAGAGAGAATCCAGTGCATACCGGTATCCATTCAGGTATGAACCGGCCGGTAGTAAAAATGTCGGTTTATGCAGTTTTTATGCATTGAGCCCCTAGCTATGATTTGTAGAGTATTGTCTTTGCTCCTATTGCGGAGGGAATTAAATGGGGTTTTTGTGTGGTAAAATATTGTGGTTGAATTAACTGAAAGAATATGCCGAGTAATTGAGGCCTTAATAATGACTCCGAAGAATATGGTTCTTTGCTCGTTTTTAAAATATTTATTATAATAACATCATAACATCACGCCTTTATTACTCAGATGGGTATGGCAGAGGTAACAAACCTACATTTGACCTGTTATGTTTAGATACCATGGGATATGGGGGAGAGCCTATCGCCATCCAATGGGCACAATTACAACTCCGGGAAGCTATTATGAATTCCTGATAGAAAGTTCACTAATATAATTCGTCCGACCCGGGAAATTGAACCCGCGGTGAGAGGCACATACGCTAACCACTAGATCATCGAGGCAGTCAGATATATAATAAATGATAAATTATAGGATATAACATAAGAATAAAACACCATCATTAAAAAAAGCAAAGCGGAAAAAATTACATTGTACGAAAAAAAAACATTTCTTATTAGTCAGAAAAATATAAAAAATGTTGACATTTGATAAATATTAATATACTGAATTTCTAAGTTAACTGAAGTATCAAATACAATCATTATCAATCACAAAGTTGAGTGATTCTTCCGTTGATTGCTTCAAGAAATTGCTTTTTAGGAATAGTAATAAAATGATTGGGACAGCATTTATTGATAATAATTGGCTCATTAGTTTTTTTTCTTAAAATAAGTTTGTTTATTCCCCTCTTTTCATGATTCTATGGCAATAAAAATTACCTTAACATGATGAGTATTTATTAACAAATTTACCCAATGAATTTAACAAGATTTTACGATGATTGCCACTAAGTACTTCTTTTTTTTTTTTTTGACAACATTAAATGTGAATAGTAAACGTTCAATGAGACATAAGGTCTAGTTTCCACCAAAGCGGAGAAAAAGGAGATGTGTCGTGAAGCTGGTAGCTGATATCTATTTTCCTGGCGGAGAGATGCGTAGCGCTATGCCCCATCCTGACTCCTGTCAGAAATGCGAAGCGGAGAGATGTGCGTAGCGCAGATTTGAGCAAGATGCGTGAGTGGGCTCGCGCTTGCGAAACTTCTCCTCTCATCTCTCCTTAATCCATTTCTATCAAAGCTAAGCAGAAAGATGTGGCAATAACGAAATCTTATTGGTTATTTAGGACATAATCTCCTCTCTCCGCTCTGGTGCGAACCGGGCCTAAAGCGGTGGCTGACTCAGTATTCAAACACTCATGGACAAATCATTTGTACACTACACAACTGTCCGGACGTATATGTACGTCAATCCGGGCTGACGTGTATGTACGGGACAGTTACACCGGACAGCTGCCATTTATGTCAGTAATTGACGTGTCTATCTCTGCCTTAGACAATTAAACCAAAAGGAATAGTCTTTGGCAGTCATGAACAATCTACCTCTGCGCTGCCCCGCGAGCTTTGGCGGACATAGTTGCATAGATACTTGCTATTGCCTAGATGACTGATTGATGTACTTGACACACCTTCATAATAAAAACATAATAAAAATAATTACTTTAATATCACATAAACTTCTTGAGATAAAATAATTTTAAATTCACATTAATAATAGACAAATGCGTCAAACAAATGGATACAAAGGCGTAACGTCACGGCCTTGTATATATTGCGTTTATGAAAACGGTTTTATTACGAAAGTTCCTCAAAATTTTGCTAAAACGAAAATAAATAATTTTAATACAAAGAACGTCATGCCGCGAACATTTTAAGGCTTTAAAAATACTCACCATACCCAGCTTGTATATATTGGTCACTCTATGTGATTTCGCCAAGCATATTCATCATTTTGAAACTGACGACGATCGTAAAAATGGAAAAAACACTAGGCGAAAGAATTTGAAACATCAGGTTGCTCCTAGGTTAAAAGTAGTAAAGCATTGTTCAAAGTATCAAGCTGTTGAACTATTTAATAAGTTACCTAGTTTTATTAAAGATGCAGTATATAACATCTTTCAAAGTAAAGCTAAAGGCTTTTTTACTGGAAAAGTGTTTTTATACATATACTGAGTTCATTAGTTGTAAATATGAATGAAGAATATACCTACTTATTTAATAAATATGACATGTTAACAAATCGCATATTATATTGTAATGTATTTTATTTTTTAATTTTTAATTTTTATAATGAATTTGTTTTACAGCTTTAAATTTTATTATCAATTCATTACTTGTTTTTTTTAATATTTTATTTGCCAATTTTTTATATTTTATTTGCCTTGTATTCCTCTTATAATCATTTTTGTAATAATTCCTACTAATTGTTATTTTTAAGGTGCCTAGTTTTAAGAAAACATTATATTCAAACACAAGTGTAAATTTTGTTTATGAATAAAATAAATGAAATGAAATTAAATAATTTTGTACTTTAAAAATGGAATTGTTTTTGAAACTTTCAATGATCATTAAATGTGTTTGACTTATAGTTTGGAATTAAAAATGATTGCATTTGGTTTCTGTTTAGCTATATTTTAATAAGGTATTTATATTCATTACTATTCGGTATCAGTCATCATCCTTATTATAGATATAGTATTCAAAACACTAAATATATTATGATTGAGAATACGGGTTACTCACGTTTTTTTAGCCGGAGATATGCCGACTAGTTTCCAATATATTGCGTAGATTTATCAACTGGGCGATTAATCGCGTTTCTCCGGCTAAAATAACGTCAGTAACCCGTATCCTCAATAATAATGTCTTCACCTCACGTCCGATTTAAAATTATTACTAAAATATAAATTTTTTCGTGCTTATTTCGATCAAATTTGTACTGTAAATAAGCTATCAATAAAATTGTTTCCTCTTTAGTCAATCTCATTTTTGACAGCTTACAAGTCAATGCGGTGAATGTACGTCCCGCAAGCTCAGTGACAATATACGTATAGAGGTACGTTGTAGAGCACCTAAAACCGCCAATCTTCTCTATAATGCGATCGTGGTAGAGCAGCGCAGGTACACTTACAGCGAATGTGTTCGGAAATGGACGATTTACTCTATGTAAAGTCAAAACGTATAAGATAATTAAAAGTACCAGTTTTAATTCAATTGGCAATACACTACAATAGATTTTTCCATATCCCGGTAGATCGGGTTATTTAGTCTTCATTTTTCTGCAATAGTTGATCTACACGAATCGGGGACTGTCCTTGGGTGCATTTATTAAGTATGAAGAGGGATTAGTCGCCGGTTTGTGTCCCATTTCAGATTTAGATTGAAATGTTTATTAAGCCAAAGCCTTCCAGTATCAAGACTCCATAGACCCGTGTTATAGAAAAATAAATAATAATAAATATCAAACAATAATCCCAAACTAATCAGAGCTTATGGGTACTAAATTAACTGATACTAATACATACCTTACCTTACCTTTCTTCTGTAAATACAAACTTATTATACATAGAAACACCCAGACCAAGGCAAATCTCTATTTTCACGCCTACAAAGATTTGTCTTGAACGGGAATCGAAACCGCGACCTCTGCGTAGCGGGCAGTTGCTCTACCGACTCCGCTATGGTCGTCAAATTCGGTATATTTGTAGCATTTTACGGAGGCAATTCGATTGACAGTTTGTTTTACTTGTAGTTTGAGAGTACTGTCAACATAGTAGATTCATGATCCACCTTAATATTATTTTTTTATAGACATTTCAAAACACTTTAGTCTTCGCTTGTTCTATCGACTAATGTCAACTTTATAGACTTTGGCAATTATAAAGGACTTTTTTTGGCAAATGGGTAATTAATCAACTTTTGCTAATAGTACATGACGCAAAACTGTGCGTGTTAGACGGAACGCGTCACCCGAGGGTTAGTCAGTATTTATTTATACAATATATAATAAAAATAAATAAATGAATTGGATTTTTTACATTAGATAGAACGCCAGAAGCAATTACACTATCCAATGGTCCCAATGACAAGGCCAAATACACAAATTCACTAACACAAGCACACCCAGTCGCAGAACAAATCTTTGCCAGTCACACAAAGATTTGTCCCATGTGGGACTCGAACCCATAACACTAGTGCAGTGGAGAGCGGCGAAGTGACCGCTTAAACCACTTCACCACACGTGCAGACCAGTAAAATACTTAAGAGCAATATTTAAGGTAAAGTATTTTGATATCGAAATTAAAACTCTAAGAAGAACAAAGGCAATTTATTATAGACACCATGCGAGCGGAACCGCGGGTTAAAGCTAGTTTTTTTAACCTATGTAGTCCCATTGTTGGGCAAAGGTCTCCCCCAAAGTCTTCCACTCTTGCCTATCCGAAGCTTTTTTCTGCCAGTTTACCAGAAAGGGGTCCAAGTCATCGCGCCAGCGTTTCCTCGGTTTAAGCTAGTTAAGATGTAATTTACTTTAATATATTTCATATTGCAGTTGAAACTGAACTTCAAAACAAATGCCACAAAAACTCTGCCGCAAAGTGTAACCGAGTGCGGATCCAAATGAAGCAATTGACAAAACCTAAACGGTGAAGCGTAATTGCGGCAACTTACTAATTACGCGCGTTCGCGTAAACTTGAAGCTGTTTCAGCGTAATTATTACGGTTACGGCTCAGCCGTAAAACCTGTAGTGGTGGGGTGTATCGATAGTTTAAAAAAAAAGAGGGAACAATTAGAAGGCTGTTTTTTGTACAAAAGTAAAATGGGTTTAACTTTATCTATTTTTAACACGCTTATATTAGCTTCACCTGTATGTATGTATGTAACCGACTCCTTTGGACTCGATTTTGACCCACTTTAAACGGACAGATTTCATTAAAATTTTGCACACCCGTCAAAGATCGATGACAATGCAATAATTCAATAAAAATATAAAAAAATTAAAATTAAAAAAACGCTCTTATAAATAAACCAAACTAAAAAGTAGAAAATAAATAATAGTTAAAAAAAACTAAAAAACACGCTTTTAAAGTACTTCTAACTAAAAAGTGAAAAAAAAAATCCTAATATAAGCTGAAAATAGTAATGAACAAAAAATACTAGTATTATTGTGAAAAAGCGTGGGTTGCTCGATAGACGAAAAATACGGCACAGAGCGCCATATTTTAACTTAATCTATTTTTATATACAAATCATATCTAAAACTAAAAAGCATGTTTGTTGGTGCCCATTTTTCAATATAATTATTTTAACTTATCAGTTTATATGTAACTTAACGAGTGATTAAAACAATTTTAATTAAATAGCCACGAGCAAACATGATGTGATTTGTCTATAAAAATGATAACTTAATAATATTAAAATTAAACCCATATTATGTTACTTTTAAACGCGGCGCTCAGGCGTTTGCCCTTAATTAAATACGCAAAACTCTACGCTCATATTACTCACAATGGTATGTTAGAGGTGTATAACATCCACACTTTACCAGCAATAATAGATCCCATGTAATAGGGGGTGAGCCCATTGCCACCAGCAAACACAATTGCCACTCCGTGCTCCTATTGAGAATCTCCTGACTGAAAAATTGGAAATTTTGTTCGACCCGGAAAGGCCCATTGGACCCAAAACATAGCAAGTGAAATGTGGGTGTTGCACACCTCTGCCACACCCTTCTGGGTAATATAGGCGTGATGTTATATTTAGTTATGATGTTATTTTGCGAAAAATAAAATTGAAATATTTATCGATATTTCAACACCCGTCCCTTAACCCGTACAGTAAGAATACGGCATTTCTGATAATTATAATACGTCTAGTGGATTAGTAATACTGTTATTATGGAATTTGGCGTACTTGTTTGGTGAATAAATGGAAAATTTCATAATATTAGTTTTGGCCTGAGTCTTGCAACAAAGAGATAGCCATTTAAATTTTAATTTAGGTTTAAATAGATGAGGAGTGACATGACTAAATCAAGTCTGCGCGCCGCTATCGGTAAAACCGCATAGCTATTCCATATATAGAATCACACTAAATTTGAATTTCTGTCAATCAAATATCGACCATATTTATATGAAGGTTAGGATGCAAAATTATTATTTTTTTAAAATTTAATTCATTTATGTGTGGAGCTTAAATTATTCAATGATGTTCGCATGTGGTATACATTTAGTTTAGTAAATTATATTTGCATGTCAATACATTTGACTGAAGTTGCATGAACTATCTGTAGTATGTAAGATCTACATTTTACTAACTTTAAGGCAAATAAATGAATATTATTATTATTCCTCTTTATTTATTTTTAAACTTATTTTATATAATTATATAGAATCGCGCCACTTAACTCAATATAAATAGGCATATACTTAGGTAATGAATATAAGTCGAAAAAAGTACTACTCGTTTGCTTCTAGTTAACCAATCTTGTCGTCCCACTTTTCCATACCTCACCTTTTATAAACCCCTGTTGACTGTACAGTATTCACTTTATACGAAAAATCAGTTAAAAAAGATATAGGACCGACAGGATTTGACACTGCGAACTTCTGCACACCGGGCAGTCGCTTTAACCAACCAGCTACGGTCCCCTCTTGCCAGGCCCCATAATTTCTCAACTGTATGTTACGTCATTTCGTGTATGTTTTTGCGATTTTCGACATGTTATAGCTTCTAAATGGTAAGGTGTCCAGAGGTGGGAACGGATAATTTAGCCATCTTGAATGAAACTGGTTGTACTGCTAGGAAGAAACTCAGAGTTAAGTCGATTGATTGATCTTCGACCTTGCCTACATCTGAATGGTCTTTGAATGATTAACATTCGATATTGCAATTTCTACACGGTTCAGAGAGCATGGCAATACGATGCTACCATTTGAATATAGTAGAAAGTTTATACTTCAGAGATATATCACTTGTGAGTGCTCGCAAGGAGTGAGAGAGGCTGACATTTGAATTTAACAAAAATATTGTATCTAGCCTTTACATTTTGAATTAAAAATAATATTTATATACAATAATATACATAGAAAATATAAAAAGATATTAACAAATTTTATACAGCATCAAAAAATTCCTCCGCATCGATGTCAAATGCCGACATCGTGCCCAGAAGGCTGGCAGCATTGCCACGTTGTATGGCAATGCTTATTTTTTGTGCCTTTACATTAAATATCAGATCAATCACTCCATATGATGCCGGTATTTAGATTAAATAGATATCTAATCCATTACAACTTAAGTTTCAATATAAGTTTATATTTTATCTTTGTTTAAATCTGAATAGAGAAAGAAATCTCTCCTTTGTCACGGGATTTTTCACAAACATACATTTCACACACCCACAGTCAAAGCCAATCTTTGCGGATCAAACAAAGATAAGTCCCGTGTGGGGATCCAATCCACAACAGCAGTGCTGTTGAGAGTAGCGATGTGTGTTTTAACCACTACACCAAGCGTGCACTCGAATTAAAACATGATGAAAGGAATTAATAAAATAACCATCCACTGCTTAACATGTGTGAATGTTTTGTTAATGGTTCAATAAATTCGACGACCCACGTTACCAAAAATATTTAATCTTAATCATATAAAATCTAACTAAATTCCAAATAAAAAATATTAATATCTTAAAAATATTTTGATACGTTATTAATGTCGCCCTTCAAACCCTTATTATAACTGCAAAGGCAATATGCTATCTGGATATCTAAATTGACACGAATTAGATCCGTAGCAAGAGCTACGGCGTAGAGGTTTTACAACGGCTACGTCGTAGTAATATGCTACGTGATCAATTTCAAGTCACGTAGAGTTGTGAAAACAGAATGCATGTTTATTACTACACTGAGAAGTAAAGGTGACTGGCAGGATTAAATTATTTATGGGAATGATCTGAATGAGGTTGAATGGGCAATATTTTATTTATTAAAAGTCTCTTTAGAAATAATGAAACAGTGTTGCTTAATCTTTATTAGTCCTGTTCTTAACTAAACCATGTTATTTATATAAAATTGCAAAAATGTAAGAAAATATGCATGTGTGTTACTCTTTTTCGCAAAAATCATGTTTATATCAAAATCTAGTAAGCAGTTACAGATTTTGATATAAACACAAATACATATAAAAACAGATAACAATAACATTCCGAATTTTGAGTCAGTTTATCAACTAACTTTCAAAACCATTAAACTAGTAGAATCAAAACCTCACAATAAACTACACTACATAAACTTGGAAACAAAACTAACAAGAGTTGTGAGTGAGTAATAGTTTGATACGGTTATTGAACAAACTCAGTTGAGTTGAAAATTGTTAGTGCTGTGAAAGTAGTTTAAACTTGCTTTATTTTTCAACTAAATCAATGAGGGTGTGTTGAAATGGAAATCAAAGGTAGTAAAACTTTGTGTACCTCGAAACTGATTTCTACCGTGGTTCTACCAATAGAGTTGTTTTTTTCTAACAATAAAAGGTACGGTGTATTTCTAGTGTTTGTTAAATAAATTAAAAACCGGTAAGTACCGATTCGGTACTTTTCCATACGTTCGTTGTAATAAATTTTTACATTTTAGTAAGATTGATTACTTAAAAGCAGGTTTAATAAAAATCATGAAACACTAAAAAGATTCGAAGAAATATATTTATTACTTTATTTGGAAAGCTTTCATGAAATCCTGGATTTATTTCTGAAGAGTTCAAAGTAAATGAAAATTTTCTTAACAATTCTATTAGAACCACTAAACATCACGCCTACATTACCCAGATGGGTGTGGCAGAGATTTACAACACCCAGATTTTCACTGTTATGTTTAGGTTCCACGGGATAGGGAGTGAGTCTATCGTCACCCACCGGGCACAATTCCAACTTCGTGCTGCTATTGTAAATTTCCTGACGTCAAGTTCATAAATAACACTTTGCGGTGAGAAGGGCAAACACTAACCACTAAACCATCGAGCCAATTATTAGTATTATCCTCATAAATAATCTAATTCTGCCAGTAACCTATACATCACTCAGCTTGGTATTAAACATGCATTCTGTTTCCACAACGTTGTACAATAAATTTACGTGACTTGAATTTGATCACGTAGCATATTACTACGTCGTAGACCCTCTCTGGCTACGAATCTAATTCATGTCAATTTAGATATTCAGATAGAATATTGCCTTTTCCAGTTTTAATAAGGGTGGATTTAATATAATCTCAATGCCTTAATAAAATCTAGGTTGAATGTTATTTCATGAGATTGTCATTAAATATATTTAAAGGTGTACTAACTTTTGAACGAGGCTCCGCATGCATGGACAGCCATTAAAAAATAATATCTTTCCTTCCTGGGTTCTACAACTACAGCTATATCAATTATCATTGTAATAATTTGTCTTTTTCTGGGTGTTTCTATGTATATTAAGTATGTATTAACAAAAAAAAAAATTAATGTATTTGTATGAGTTATTCTAGTACCCATAATACAAGCTCTGCTCGTTTTAGGATTAGATGACTTTGTGTGTAAGTTGTGAGATATTTATTTATTATTTATTTATTATTTATTTATTTATTGCGATCCAGTCGGCAGTTTAGCCTAACTCAAAAACAGACTGAAGATGATTTCTTAGTTATTTTTTAACATGCAATAGACCATTTCTATTCCTTATGAAGCCAATATGACAAGTTCAAGGTTATATTGCTTGTACATGTAAAATTGTATGACAAGAACGTTACACACAAAATAAATTTTATTTTCTCGAAGGCCTCTCATAAATATGTAGATACAAGAATACGTGCTTTTATTAAATTTAATACAACCATGTTTATGGTCTAGATTTATATCTAAGTTGTTTAATTTGAGACATTTCAAGAGTAAGTTAGAGACTTGTTCAAAATGGATAAAGCAAAACGTGTCATATATTATTTTATACTAGCTATTGCTCGCGACTTCGTCTGCGTGGAGTTCTTCTCTATTTCCGACAAAATAAAGACATTTCCCTCTTACATTTACAACCTCAAATACCCCTTTGGGAAGTGACATTTCCAAAATATTTCTAAAATGTTTGTCGACACGAAACTCGAACTTAAAAGCTCACGCAGTTAGAGGTCGCTAACCACTGCGAGACAGTCAAACAATTACAAATATCTATACTCCAATAATTTCATAGAAACACAAAACAGTTACACATAATCTCCTCCTCTTGTGTCCTTCTCATACTTCTAGTTTAGTACATTCTTCCTTCTATATTCAGTCTATCCTTATCTGGAATGCACTCCCTCTCGAGATCAGGATGTCGACTACACGGGACGCCTTCAAAGCTAGAGTACGGAATCTTCTGTACAAAGAATCATCAGCAGAGTCATTAAAAAATTAAATGATATTGTGTGCCTATATATTATATTATATATATACCTTTAAATTATGTATTACCTGATTATATGTATTTAATATATTATATTATATATTATTTATATTATGTAATAGTAATATTTAGTATATTTACATTATATATTATCCTCTTTAAAATATAATTATTAGAATACTTTCTTTTTTTTAATTATAAAAGCATCTACCATTATTGTCTCTGCACCTCCTCATGGTTGACTGGTAGAGAATGCCTTAGGCATTAAGTCCGCCATTGTACTTATTGATGTGCATAAAGTTTAAAATAAATAATAAATAAATAAATAATGCACTCTGCCTGATGGACAGTAGATTGACATCCATTGAATGTACACACGGCTGCCACCAACCTATAATTGCCACTATAAGCTGGTCTCGCATTGCACGGGAAGCCTATATAACGCGAGATCAGCTTATACTGGCGATGTACAGGTTGGTGTGTAGCCGTATGTACGTTGATCATACTATTGCTTACACTTAGCAAACACACATGGGATGTGTGCTATGGTGCTGTGACAGTGAATGACCGTTGTGTCTATAGCACTGTTCGATACTTTGTGGAGGAGTAACTTACAATACCCTCGTACCTTATTAACCGACTTCAAAAAAAAGGAGGAGGTGCTTAATTTGATTGTATGACGACCGGATGGCGGAGTGGGTAGTGTACCTGCCTGCGACGCTGAGGTCGCGGGTTCGATTCCCGCTTAGGACAATCTTTATGTGCATGAACATGGAGGTTTGTCTTAGTCTGGGTGTTTCTATGAATAATAAGTATGTATTTACAAAAGAAAAGTATATATTATGTATTAGTATCAGTTATTCTAGTACCCATAGTACAAGCTCTGCTTAGTTTGGGTCTAGATGGCGCTGTGTGTAAGTTGTGTGATATTTTTTTTTTTTTGTTTTTTTTTTTTTTATGTTTGTTTGCCGATTACTAAAAGACGCCTAGACCCATTTGAGAATATTTTTTTAGTCTGAAGGAGTATACTTGTGATGTGCACCCATGCTCATCAGGCCACGTTCTGATGATGGGATCTTAGAGAAATCGAGGGCAACCCTCAAATTTTAAAAGCTAAATTTTTTAGAAGTTTTTTGTCATGGCAAGAGGCGACCGTAGCTAGCTGCTTCAAATTGACTGCCCTGTGTGCAGAAGGTCGCAGATTCAAATCGTGCCGGTCCCAATTTTTTTTTCAATTGTTTCTTAGTATAATTTGCTAAGCATGGCTAAATGCTATTAAAATAATTGAGACTGCCAATTGACTGGTAGTTTCAAATTCTACTTCTAAAAACAATACATGGTAAATAATAACTTCCGTATAATCCCTGAAAGAGACACCACCGAACCGGTGGCGTACCAAATAACAAAGATTTATCAATTCGAAAAGGCTGTCATTCTATTCTCGGTTGCGGCATTATTAAAATTTCAGAGGTTGCACCCCCTCCCTCTTTATTATGAAGTCTGTATTTCAAAGTAAGTGACAGGTGTATTTTGTTAGGAAAAATACTTCTTTATTCGATTTGCTGGTTGTCTGTTTACTTTTTTGGAGGGTTTGTCGCTGTGGAATGAATATTCTTGTACGTTAATGATAAAGAACGTGATATAATTATAAGTTTTATAATCAATCAATCACTAGTGATAGAGCTCTTGTTAATGAGCTCGAGGGCGGCAGCACCACCGTCTCACCTTTAACCTACCGCCAAATAGTAGTGTTTCCATTAAATAAATATAAATATAAATATTACTGTGTTCCGGTTTGGTGGTGAGATCAGGCCCTGAAATTACTGGCACATGAGGCATGATTTTTTTTTGTTTTTTATATATGGCATAACACCATAGTCCTCGGCTGCAGCGACGCATCTATAATCTGCTTTTGCTTACCATCAGGTGGACTACACGTTCGTTCGCTGTGGGCGTAGTATTCAAAAAGATGTATTTTTTGAGATATACGCAAATACATGATATATAGAGAGCTGATATTTTGGACAATAAATTAAGTAGCATGCGATAAGTGGTTACAAACTTATTTATAACATAAGCATACCACACCGTGCTGCTATTGTGAATTTTCTGACGGAAAGACCAATCTGGGAATCGAATCCAAGACCTCGCGGGTTAGCCACTAGACCATCGAGGCTTAACTAAACATATTATTATTACAATAATAGACAAATAATTAATATGGGTAAAATTTGGGTGTTGAACACCTTTGCCACACCCTTCTGGGTAATATAGGCGCGATGTTATGTAATGTTAACACAACTATTTTATGGTAACTAAAACACAACTAAAACAGTAATTTTTTTTTGCATAAAAATATATTACCTTTAAAATAAATTCGTGTAAGCAATACTTTGCCTTAATACAGCAGTTTACACACGGTAGCTATAAGAAATGCATACATCTGAATACATCTTGATACATTTTATTAACCGCCAAATAGTAGTGCTTGTATTACTTTGTTCAGGTTTGGTGGTGAGATCAGGCCCTGAAATTACTGAATACGACATATTATTAAGAGGCATAATACCGTAGTCCTCAACTGTAGCAACGCATCTACAATCTGCTTTTGTGGATTGTTGATGTCCATGGTCTGTACTCCACTTACTAACAGATGGACTACAAGTTCGTTAGCTGCAGGCGTAATATTAAAAAAAACAATTTTACCTTTATCCATTTTAGATTACGTTCAATTACATTCATTCCATAAAAAGTTCGCATTCCGTATCTCCCCGTCTATATCCAATTTATTAGCTCTTTTTTAAAAAGACAAGTAACAGAATTACCTAGATAACTGTCAATGTATTGGACATTGATAGGTATTGAACAACATTCATTTAACTATCTTGTGAACCTTATTTCGTTACCACAAAGGTTTAAATTCGAAAATCAATCAACCTTTTTAATCAGTCCATTCTTTATTATTCATGTTTACAAGAGAAAGTAGACTTTAAAACTTGGTCAATAAAGTATAAATTTGAATGTAAGGTTAGGTAAAAACGGCTATAATTTCAGGTATCGTCTAGACCGTTGTTGTTAAAAATGTACGAGATCAGATGTTACTTTTTGTAGAAATTTCTTTTGCTTAAAAGCATTTAGACCTTTTCGATTTTCAATGAAATATAAGTGTCTTTGTTGTAAGTATAACGTACAATGTAGTTACTTAGGGCTAACTTTATAAAATAATATTTAAATGTTTTGTAAGGTTAAATCTATGCTTTATTTTAAGTCTTTTTTCGACTAACAACAACATAACATAACATCACCCCTATATCCAGAAAGTGTGGCAGAGGTGTTCAACACCCAAATTATACTTGTTATGTTTAGGTTCCATGCGATATGGGGTGAGCCTATCGCCGTCTACTGGGCACAATTCCAACTCCGTGTTACTATTATTTATTTCCTCTAGTAGTTAGTGTATGCGCCTCTCACCGCGAGGTCTCGGGTTCGATTCCCGGGTTAGGCTTGTTATTTGTGAAATTTCTGTCAGGAAATGCGTATAGCAGGACGGAGTTGGAATTTTACCCGGTGGATGGCGATAGGCTCACCTTTAATCCCATCGGAACTAAACATAACAGGTGAAGTGTGGGTGTTGTACACCTCTGCCACACCCTTCTGGGTAATAAAGGCATGATGCTATGTATGTATGTATGAGGTTTTATGATATCTTTTACTATTTTTCATAAGCGGACTGTTATGAGACTCATTTATGAACTGCGTCGTATAAAGAAACATTCGGATGTTTCCCGTAACCCCCATTTCGCAGCACATTAGGAGTAAATCTCTCAAAAACACATATTAAATCAACAACCGCACACCGCATCACCGGCTATTGTTCATAACGACCGCGCTTACTGCCCATTGTGTGAAATTACACTCAGATACATCTCTGTCATCTTACTGTAATGGTTTTTGTTTATTTCTGTTTTGAGGCAAGCGGAATGATGGAATGATCTGTTAAGAATACGAATAAGATACGAAGCCAGTTGCGCTGGCGCCAGTCCTGCAGCCAGCTATTATTATTGTCAGTGCTGGCTCCGTTTGTTTACTGGCTACCAGTTATATTGGCAGCCAATGCCGTCGAGCGAATTAGGGACACTATATGTTTTTAAACTTTCGCGATTTGAGAACATTTTTCAAAAATTAGACAACGGGTCTGGATCTCGTAATTATTATAAAGGTAAATAAAGTCGTAGTCATTCGAAACGTCGAGCATAGGTATTTATTTACCTTTATAATAATTACGCGATTCAGACCCGTTGTCTAATTTTGGAAAAAGAATTAGGGACACGTCAAGCATCCAACGTTCAGGCTATTATAGTGGCCTTAATATACAAGAGGAAAAATTACTTTAAAGATTTTCATACCTTTCTTTCATAGGACCTTCAGGCCGGTTGATGACGGAGCTGCCAGTGATAGAATACACGTACAGCCTGGATTCCTGCTTGTACCATTTGATGCTGTGCATAGCGCCGCAGGATCGGCCGTCGATGCGACAGTGGAGGCGGGCGCTGGTGCCGACTATTGCTGAGGCGTGATCTGGAAAAGAGGAATATTGAGTTATTATTTATCAAAATTTTAGTTTTTGAATCATTGCACCGTAAATTGTGTTTAAGAGACCTTTAAGTTTTAAAGGTATTTCATCTGGGGCGTAGGTAGTTTATGGTCCAGGGTGGAAAAAGAAATGGAGAGGAAGAGATTTGGACATCATTTCGTTTCAAATTAACATAAAATAATACAACTGACTATCGAAAGGTACCTTTGTTCAAAAATATCACTTTACTCCTGACCATTAAGAAGTTGTACCTTCCATCATCAGCTCAGCAATATAAAATAATGACTGCCAGACATATGCAAAAATCCTCTAAGAGTCTATAAAATTCGAGATAAAAACTAAGTAATAGTATTACTGCCTCGATGTTAGCGTATGCGCCTCTCACCGCGAGGACTCGCATTCGATGCCCGGGTCGGGGAAAGTTTTATTTGTGAACTTTCCGTCTGGGACGGAGTTGAGACTGTGCCCGGTGGAGGGATAAGTTCACACCCTATCTCACGGGACCTAAACATAACAGGTGAAATGTGGGTGTTGTATACCTCTGCTACACCCTTTTGGGTAATATAAGGCGTGATGTTATATATATGTATGTAATGTTATATTATTGAAATTCATAAATATGATTTCATTTAGCATATTAACAAAAATAAATACCACCAGTTTTTCAAACAAGGAATCGTATTTAATTGAACGATACCAGATAGCCAGTTCGATTCCTGGATTATTTACAATATAGCTCAACATTTAAATGCTTTTAAATGTATTCCAGTTTTTAGCTATTCAACAATTACAGGCCGTTGTCCGATAATGGATTTAATCGCTTTCTGTTTGTTACTTTCGGTTGAATGCCAAATTGAAACAAAACGTTTACTGAAATGGAAGAGGATGGTCAAATTGTTTTAAATAAAATACTGATAGCACGGAATAGGGATGAGTGATAATGTTGAAAATTAAATTAATTCTGTGAATTGAGGTACAAATTATTTATTTGATGGTTAAAAGGTTGACATTAATATTATTATCTTGATGATAAATTTTTAAATTTATTTTAATATTCCTTACTAACATTTTGTGACAGATTAATTAAATACATAAGTGATGTAAAAGTGCCTCGGACTAGTGATTAGTGTATGTGCCTCTCACCGTGAAATCTCAGGTTCAATACTCGAGTCAGGCAAAGTGTTCTAAACTACGCCCGCACTAGGAATAACTCCTGTGTCGCAGGGGTGTTCACAAACATACATTTCACACACACAGATCACATCCAGAGTTAGAACAAATCTTTGCGAATCACACAAAGATTTGTCCCATGTGGGGATCGAACCCACAACACCAGCGTAGTTGAAAGCGGCGAGGCGACCGCTTTAACCGCTACGCCAACCGTGCACTCACACACACTTGTGAACTTTCTGTCAGAAAATTCATAATAGGAGCACAGAGTTGGAATTGCCGGTGGATGGCGATAGGCTAACCCCCTATCTCATGAGACCGAAACATAACAGGTGAAATGTGGGTATTGTACACTTTTGGGACACCCTTCTGGGTAATATAGGCGTGATGTTATGTTATGTTATATGTAGAGACCCTACATTATCATATTTTACCACAAATTACCCTATTGTACCCTAAATTACAAATATCCTCCAAAGGGTCTGATTCCCCAAACAGTTTAATAAAAGTGCCATAACAAGGGAGCCATCTGTAATAGCAATATTGAACCTTTTAAAAAGTACGACTATAAAAAAGATATATTCTACTGAAAACTTCGCCGATAAGAATGTAGTGTGTAATTGGCCTGAAATTTATGTAGCGTTCGGAACACTTCGGGTAACTTCGAGGACAATCGGAAAATTGGTTGACAGAACTTGGGATATAGTTAAAATGGTTAACTTTTTTGGGAAAAATAACCGTTGTTTTTGATAAGTTTGTAAAGTTTTTGTGTTAAAATATTTATGAAACATTTAGGCTTAAATAATTATCATCATAAATTGTGTTTTTTTGCCCTCAAATATAAGTAAAATTGAATAATAATCGTGTTGATACCCAGTAGGTAATTAACAAGTATTACAAAAAAAATATATTTTAATATTCTTGTGCTGATATTTATTTAGTTACGTAATCACTTAGACCTTTTTAATTCTGGCAATGACGCTATACAAAGTAAGATGCTTTTATTAATTACCGTAAACATTGTCATATTCGTAGAATCTCGAGATATACATTTTAATATCTCATAATAGGCAAATTACCACAATAATGAGTCTTAATAAAATCACGTAATCATATTTTTTTTAACACTATTAAGCTTTAAATTGTCTTAATACTATACTAACTATCTTTTTTTAATTTCATCTTAATGTAAAAAGATATTCTTATAGCGACAATTCAGATTTTGTCAGTTTATCTGAATTTTAAAAATAAATGTGTGTCTGTGTTCTTTCACTATTTATTAGAACTGCTGAGTCAATCTTGATTTAAATCGTAGTGGATAAAGTAAAGCGCTTGGTTGAACGACAAAGGCTTTATTCATACATCACGCAAGTAATGCTTCGGGTAGATGCAGTAGTACCCTATAAAAACATAATTTAAATATTCTTACCTACGAAGAAACAAAAGCTGGGTTTCCACTTTCCTAAAATAATATTTATTAAGTATAATAATGTATAACCACGGCTCCGTTAACAGAGTCAAAATTAACATCATTACAGACCTAAATTATTCTTAAATTACGGCCAACCTTATAATTACAATTAAAACGTAACCTTTAATCCCCAAATAAATTATACATGTATAAAACGTTTGAATTACAGATTACATTTGTAATATCTTTATGGAGACAAAATTACCACTGAGATTACATTTACAAATGGCGGTGTTTTAAATTTACACCTTTGTTGACAATTCAACAAAAGCTTTTCAGGCAAACGGAATAATTTGCAGCAGAAATATTTTTGAGATAAATTAGGGAAGGCTTTGTGATTTTTTTTGTTGTGGTTAATGCTGTTTTTATGTTTTGTGGCCAAAGTTTATGAGGTCAAGGTCTTTTATTCATCAGGACATTACTTATTTATAAGGTTTGGAACTTTGCTATGGAAAAAAGTTATATTATGACGACGTTATGTTTGATGACATTGATGATAAAAAAAGTTAAAGAATAATAAAGTTTGGGGTATGAAACATCCTAATTGTATTAATCGATCGACATTGCAAGTTAAGCAATGCTAACCGCAGTCGGCCGTGGATGGGCAACCATCCTAATAAAACGTGAGCTGCTAAGCTGTCGGTCCTGGTTGCTATTTGAATAAATATGGTAGACGATACAGGTAATCAGAGGCCTAAAAGTCTGACATTTCGTACTGGGTTGTGAATGCCTGATCGCTCCACGTAAAATACCTAAACTAAGCCTATCGCCATCTACCAGGCACAATTCCAAATCCGTGCTGCTCCTACTTTAGAATCGAACCCGAGACCTCGCGGTGAGAGGCGCATACGCCAACCTCTTGGCCATCGAGGTGGTACTAGAATACATTAGTAGTAAAACGCGTTTCGTTACTAAGTCCTAAAATTCTCAATAAGCTGAGAACATGTTGCATTATTTGTATAAAACGTGCAGCTAAAATATGACAAAAATAAGGAAACATTTTAGAAGAACTATGCCAAGAATTTTTCATAAGTTTGATACTTTTGTTTTGTTCGAAGAAAGAGAATTCTGAAATGATGCTATTTTTGTTTTAGCCTTATTTCCATGAAATAAAGTAAGTTGTTTATTACCGTGTGTTTTTGTTTCGAAATTTAGCTATGAAAACATATATTTTAAGTTACACTTACAGAAATTCCAGTGTATGCCGATGTTTTATGATGATGTTCGATATTTTTTACCAGCACATTTTTATAACATAAACCATAACATAAACATCACGTGTAAATTACCCAGAAGGGTATGGCAGACGTGTACAACACCCACATTTCACCTGTTATGTTTAGATCCTTTGGGATAGGGCACAATTCCAACTCCGTGCTGCTATTGTGAATTTTCTGACGGAAAGTTCACAAACTACACTTTGCCCGACCCGGGCATCAAACTCGAGACCTCACGGTGACCATCGAGGCAGTCGCATCTTTGTATTGAGTAATTTTAATGTATGTATTTCATTTAAAAAATGTACCGTTTCAGAAAAAGTTTCGTTTCAATTTCGTATTCAACTGAAAAGTAACAAACAGAAAGCGATTGAATCCATTGTCGGACAACGGCCTGTAATTGTTGTATAACTAAACTGGAATAAATTTAAAAGCATTTAAATGTTGAGCTATATTGTGAATAATCCGGGAATCGAACTGACTATAAGTTGTCTTTCTATTAAACACAGAACTTAAGTCAAAAAGTGTCATTTGCGATTTTGCCATCAGAAAATTCTCAATAGCAGGAATGCATGGAACCTATCAATTTGAGGTGAAAAATTGGTGTTATCAACCTCTTCCACCCCCTTCTGGGTAACATGAGCGTGATGTTAAGCAATCTAAATTGCCAGTTGCAAGTTTACAATTACACTATGATTGGTGCTTAGCCAAAGTTTCACACTTAATTTCTTCACAGGCGACAGTACTCGATAGTCTAGTGGTTAGCGTATGCGCTTCTCACCGCGAAGACTCGGGTTTGATTTCCGGGTCGGGCATAGAGCTTTTTTTATTTTTTTAAAAGCTTACTTGTAATTTGCCAACACAAATTATTAGTATTCTTGTTGACTTCCTCTAGCTAAGCGTAATTGGCTTGTGTTAGGAGGAAATTCACGTTTTGGTTTAATAGCCTGGACTCGAACCTACGACCTCCCGATGCCTTATCCATTGCACCACAGTCGCATTAACTGTACATAACTTTCCGTCAGGCAATTTACTATAGCAGCACGGAGTTTTAAACGTGCCCGGTGGATGGCGATAAGCTCACCCCCTATCCCCTTAGACCTGTTGTACATCTCTGCCACAGCCTTTTTAGTAATATAGGTCTAATGTTATGTTATGTGTTTCTATACACGCGACAGTAAAGTATGTAGTTAATCATCAAAATAAAATAATATGCAAAAAGCGAACAAAAGCCTTCGAGTTTCAAAATATTCTTTTTAACAAAACACTGAAGTATCAGACTTATGAAAAATCCTTGGCATAGTTTAGCTTCTAAAATGTTTCCTTATTTTTTGTAATACTTTAGCTGCACGTTTTACACAAATATTTTGAACATGTTCTCAGCTATAAGGGTTTGAACTTCGTGACATAAAGGCGATTCGTGAGGTGGTAGATTGGCAATTTTTATTTCGTTTACAGAAGCTATAAAATTTACATCTGTCACTGTAATAAAATAAGTTTAATATTCTGTAAATACAAAAATAGAAACAGCGATAGCCGAGTGGGAGACCGTAAGACTGCTAAGTCAAAGGTCTCGGGTTCGAACCCACGGCACACACCTCTGTCAATAATTCGTTAAGATTCGTCTTTTTGAAGATATGTGTGTATTTATCTTATAAATTATCGCTCGCTTACGGTGAAGGAAAACATCGTGAGGAAATCTGCATGCCCGAGAGTGCCTAAAAAGTGCTTGAGGGTGTGTGAAGTCTACCAATCCGCACTTGGCCAGCGTGGTGGACTAAGCCTAACCCTTCTCATCATGAGAAGAGGCCCGAGCCCAGCAGTGGGACATGTATGAGATACAGGGCTGCAATTATTTATTTATATTCTGTAAATATACCAGCACGTTGGTCTAGCGCTATAATTTGTGTATCACTCATCGCTCGGTCTCGGGTTGCCGATGTGGGATTATTTCGTCAGGAAGAGCCCAGTAGATGGCGATAGGCTCAGCCCCTATCGCATGGGAACTAAACATAACAAGAAAAATGTGGCTGTTGTACACCTCTACCACACCCTTGATGATATAGGCATGATGTTATAATTAATGTTTCATAAAAGGTATGACCAATTCATTATGGGACTGTTTATTGCTGCTGTGCTATCTATTCTGTGGCTATGTCAGGATAAAAACTGCTTTATTATATAAATAATAATATGAGAGTTTAATTTTAAGCTGGATATATTAATAGTAAGCCGAGTTTTATGAAAAAACTGTAAATGAAAACAAATGTAAAAACACGTGATTATTCTATGAAAAAATTACAGCACCCCGTTTATTCTTTGGGTTTGAGAATAAAATCACTTTTGTTCATTAAATCTCGCTAAAGTTATGTATCTTATTACTAGATAATCGTCATACACAAAACAAGACATTCTTCACTATCTTATATTAGTGACACAAGGTTTGTGGTGATACAATTTTGGGCATTGCATTTTACAGTTTGAAGTCCGCTTTCCACGGCACTAAAGTTCCACCCTTAAGCTTAACTTCAGCGAAACAGCAGCTAATTTAGCAACAAGAGAATTTCACGATAATCCCCCTCTGCTCACTCCCACATACTTTACCGGCGTGAACTTTTGCACAGCAACACAGTTTTAAACTTTTGAAGGTATGGAAGTTCTTGTTAAGTTCGTGAAGATTATTATTATGTATGTATTTACACAATATTGAGAATAAAATCACTATTCAAAAATACTTAAAGTTAATAATTGTTGAATAACTACTAATATTTTAAGCTTTTGCGATTTACACTCACACAATTATATATTGTAGACATGAGTTTTTAGGTTATAGAGTATTTAAGGTATTTATATCTTTAAAAATATTTGTGCGATCAAACCCTTTGTTTACAATATATAATTATAACTAATAATAGTTTGGTTTTACATTATATATTCAATTTTAATTTGCTACCAAACATTCAACTAGTTTGTTTCCTTTTCAATTGCAAATCTAAATGATTCATTGCATTAAAAAAAATATCAGAAATAAATTAAGTCAATATATATTATATTATACCAATTAATCTGATAACATCTTTTGATAATATGAGAATATGTTTTTTTTCAACTTTCTCTTCATTAAAAACACAATAATAAATCTAAACACAACATCATGCCATTCTTTCATAAGGTTCCAAATCTTATACATTATGAATGCCACAAACTTACGAATAAAAGACCTTGACCTCATAAACTTTGGCCACAAAACATAAAAACAGCATTAACCACAACAAAAGAAAAATCACAAAACCTTCCCTAATTTATCTCAAAAATATTTCTGCCCCAAATTATTCCGTTTGCCCGAAAAGCTTTTGTTGAATTGTCAACAAAGGTGTAAATTTAAAACACCGCCATTTGTAAATGTAATCTCAGTGGTAATTTTGTCTCCATAAAGATATTACAAATGTAATCTGTAATTCAAACGTTTTATACATGTATAATTTATTTGGGGATTAAAGGTTACGTTTTAATTGTAATTATAAGGTCGGCCGTAATTTAAGAATAATTTAGGTCCGTAATGATGTTAATTTTGACTGTGTTAAAGGAGCTGTGGTTATACATTATTATACTTAATAAATATTATTTTAGGGAAGTGGAAACCCAGTTTTTTTTTAGGTAAGAATATTTAAATGATGTTTTTATAGGACGCTAAAATAATTCACTTATGGTTTTACTCGCAGGTTGTAGAAGAAACCTATGGCCCCAACTCGAAACTATCTTTAGAATAATGTTGATTAGAGTCGGTACTGTGGTTTTGTCGTGAAACCCGATAGATTTAAACATGACATAGCATATCGCACATATTATTAATACTCAGAAGAATGTTGCAGAAGTGTACATCACCCATCACCTTAAAATAACAGGTGTAAGATTAATGATTAACTTTCAATACATGCTAATAATATTTTAATATTAATTATTGATAATTGTATAGCATTTGGCTATACTTAGCAAATTATACTAAGTGTTGGCGCCAATCACGCCATTAACATTGCCCGTGTCAACGCTCCCTAAACATAATAGGCCAAAGGGCCAGTTTCCTAAGTCACTTTGACAGATACTTGACAACTGTCAAACGGTTGTCAAGATTTGATTATATAAAGCTTGCGATCTTCAATCGAACCCTCTTTCTCTTATTTTCTCTTCCTTCGAGCTCACGAATATACAACATTGTACGTTATTTTAAGTTAGTTTGTAATAAACCAAATACGTTGCAAACATCCTTCTTTCATTTATGTCGAATTGCCGCGACATAAATTGGCGACCGTGGACAAGGACCTCGCTATACAACGCGGTTCTTCTGTGGATGTGCCACGGCGACAGCGGTGAGGAGATCCAGCGTGCTGCCTACAAGTCACACAGGTCAAGGATCAAGCTGAAGGCTGCTAGCTTGCCGTGCCGGCGAAGCCATCAGCACCTGCGGCCATCGTGTGACATTCCGCCTGCACGCCATCCCCGTGACATCGCCGCCGTGCCCGCAGCCATTTCGTGGCCCCTAGCCACGCGCATGCGCCACGTGGCTGCGCATCCACCAACTCCAACGCATCAGGCGCCTAAAGCGGGTGCACGCTAATTTTGTGTGCCTCAAGCATGCCTGATTGCACCAACCACATGTGAGCTCGTTCCATTTTCTTATTCCTTCATATTTCCTACTCAATTTTGTGCAATTAGCTAATTTCATTGTAGATTTAGTAATTTTCAACAATTTAAATTCAATATTTTCTTAAATTTTGGCTAAATAATTAGCCACATCATCATACTTTATTTTCAAATTTTGCCATGTCATCCAATTCAACATAATTCTGCATCAGACTATAAGCAATTTATATTAAAATATAACAATTTTAGTGTGCTATCTGCATAGTATCACTTTTTTAATTGGAATTCAACCTTCCCATTACAAAACTAACATTTCACAAGCCTTGTGCTGATACAATCCGCTTTAATTTGCTACATAAGCAATATATTTAGCGCCTACAAATATTAATTCCAGTTGCCGCCTGGTACGAGACGTTCACCCACCATCTGCTTGCTTAAGACTGCACGCTTCGCTGATCACTGCCTGCCTGCCTACTGCCAGCACTGCCGTTGGACTAAGGAGCGTATCGTTCGTACATTGAATTATTTATTCTTTTAAATTCTAGAATATTCTTTCTGGTTAATTTCATCTACCCACAATGACTTCCAGCTCAGAGGAAAATAGTTACAAAGATTTGTGTGTTAAGCGCAGCAACATTAAAGGCCGTTTAACCAAATTTAAAAACCACATGGATGTGTTAATTAAATTAGAAACTGTATCCGAGTTGGAAATCAATAAGTTGGAATTGAGGTTGTCCAGAATTGAAAATTTATTTAAAGAATTTGACGGCTTAAATTCACGGATAGAATTGCTATCTCCATCTATGGAGGATGAGTTGGATATCCGTGAGGCTTGTGAACAAGATTTTGATCATTATATTGCATTAGCTAAACGTTTAATAATTAAATTCTCTCCATCAGAGCTTAACACTAGCACTAAGTCTGATGAATCATCTGTACACTCATGCTGTAGCCATATTAGTCCTAATAGTTTGGGTTTTAAGCTGCCCACAATTCAAATAAATAAGTATGATGGTTCATGTTCAAAATGGTTGCTTTTCAAAGAAACTTTTAGCTCTCTTATACATAGCAATAGCAAAATACAAAATATTCACAAATTTTACTATTTAAATTCATATTTGGAAGGTGAAGCTGCAAATGTACTTAGCAATTTAGATGCAACTGATGAGAATTACCTTACAGCATGGGAACTTCTCTGTTCTCGCTATGATGATAAGCGCAAACTTATAGATAATCACTTAAAATCTTTATTTAACTTTGAACCTATCAAGGAAAACTCTAAGTCTTTTCTATTTGTTATAGATCATGTAACTAAAAACTTAAGGGCTCTTCATACATTAGGTTTACCCACTGAGCAATGGGATGCCCCACTTGTTCTAATGATAACCTCTAAATTAGAAAATAGGTCTAGCTACAAGTGGGAAGAACATAAGATAACTTTATCCGATGTCCCTACTTTAAAGGAATTATTTGATTTTCTCAAGTCTCGGTCAAAGATATCTGAGTCTGTCGAACTTAAAAGATTAGACAAGCCGAAGCCAGTGGCCAGTAATCCTCCTAACAAGTTTCATACAAGAGCATTAGTAGCAACAGCTAAAGATGACTCTGCCCCTAATAGTAGGAAGGTAAAATTTAAATGTGTTTTTTGCAAAGAGTCACACCGTTTGTATGAGTGTGCGAAGTTCAAGGCGAAGCTTCCTGAGGAACGAAAGCTCTTCGTAACTTCTCAGCAATTGTGCGAAAATTGCCTGCGAAAGGGCCATGTTGTGGATCAATGCCGACTTACAGGTCACTGCCGTGTATGCAAGCAAAGACATAATAGTTTATTACATGATGCTATAACGCCTAACAGTAATTCTGAAACTGTTGTTTTATCTGCTGCTTTGTCTCATAGTTCTCAAGTCTTATTATGTACAGCTAGAGTTCAACTTTCTAATTGTTTAACTAACAAAACTATAAACGTTAGAGCTTTACTTGACTGTGGCAGTCAATGTTCATTCATAACTGAATCAGTTAAAACCCAACTAGATGTGTCTTGTGAACCATCTAATGTCAATATTTTTGCCATTGGAAGCAATCAAATCAAATACAAAACTAAGCGTTGCATGATAAATTTGCAATCTAACAATAAAACATATAATGTAGATATGTTTTGCCTAGTTTTACCTAAAATATCAGATGATCTACCACGGTTAGCATTTGATTCCACATTTGTAAATCTGTCTAGATTTGATCTAGCGGATCCTAATTTCCATGAACCATCCCCTATTGATATGCTAATAGGTGCTGATTTGTTCTGGGACCTCATTGGCTCAGAGCAGCGCTCCTTAGGAAGTAACTCCCTTGTGCTTCGCGGCTCTAAACTCGGATGGTTAGTGGCGGGTTCGATTCCCATCAACCCACAAACTACATTTCCTAATAAATGTAAATCCATAAATGCCTGTCATGTTGCTTTAAAGGAAGATCAATTATCCACCCTTGAGCACCAGGTAACTCAATTCTGGGAATTAGAAAATGTCCCACCTACTTCACCCTTTACAAGGGAGGAACAGTTGTGTGAGAAACACTTCCTCACCAACACTATCCGCCTAGATAATGGTCGTTTTTGTGTAGGACTACCTCTTCGTGACTCTCGCAATTGCTTAGGTGATTCATACCGGTCAGCCAAGAAAAGGTTCTTGTCTCTAGAAGCACGCTTTAAAAAACAGCCAGAGCTTAAGATAGCTTACACTAATTTCATACACGAGTATGCTGAACTCGGTCACCTTTCAGAATCTCCTTCTGAAAGGCCTATTAATTCATTTTTTCTGCCTCATCATCCTGTGATGCGAGAGCACAGCGAGTCTACTCGCATACGCGTAGTATTTGATGGTAGCAGCCGTACCTCATCGGGGCTATCCATAAATGACCTTCTAATGGTAGGTCCAACTATTCAGGAATCACTATTTAATTTATTAATTCGATTTCGTCAGTACAAATATGTCATTACAGGCGACATTGAGAAAATGTACCGCCAGGTGGAAGTCAGAGAGGCTGACCGCGACCTACAATTAATATTGTGGCGTGACAATGAAAGTGAGCCTCTCAGATCTCTACGACTGAACACTGTGACCTACGGGCTCTCTAGTTCAAGTTTTCTAAGCACTAGGTGCATCTGGCAATTGGGCGAGGAATGTAGTGATCCCAAAATTAAAAATATTATTCAAAAAGATATGTATTGTGATGATTTTCTTAGTGGTAGTGAATCAGAATCAGAATTACGCTACATTCAACGTTCGGTTGCCGATCAGCTGGCTAAAGGCTGTTTTAACCTACGGAAATATAGGTCTAACATTCCAAATCTTTTTTCAATCGATGAAATAAAGCCTGAGTTAGATAATTTAGTCATTAGTAATGCAACTAGCACATTAGGCATAGGCTGGTCACCTGACTCAGATCAATTAAATTTTATAATCAAAACTCCTAGTGAGTCTAAAATAACTAAACGATCCATATTATCGTCAATTTCTCAAGTGTTTGATCCCTTAGGGTTATTATCAATTTATATAATTAGACTAAAGATTTTGCTTCAATCCTTATGGACTCATCCATCAGTTAATGGATGGGATCAACCAGTTCCTGATAACATTAAATCTCAATGGCTAAGTTTTGCTAGTAACATGCCTAAACTTTTAAATTTAAAGATACCTAGGTTAACTCTTATAAATAATGCTAAATTTATAGAGTTACATTGTTTTAGTGATGCTTCACAGCAAGCATATGCTTCTTGTATATTTCTAAAGTCCATAGACGCAACAGGTGCATCTGAAGTGCACTTGCTGTGTGCCAAGTCGCGAGTATCTCCTTTAAAAGCTACTAGTATCCCACGCTTAGAACTGTGTGCCTCTCTTTTAGGGGCTCAATTGAGCTCTGCGGTGAGTAAGGCTCTACGCTGTAATATCAATAGGTCATTCTACTGGACCGACTCCCAGGTAGTTTTGAGTTGGATTCGCACGTCTAAGAAACTTAAAACGTTTGTGGCCAATAGAGTTGCCTCTATCCATGAGCTCACAGACAGTAATTCATGGCGTTATGTGCCCACATCTCAAAACCCTGCAGATCTCGCTTCACGAGGTGTTAGTTTGCAAGATACATCAGCTGATCAGCACTCGCTATGGTGGCATGGGCCTCCATATCTTAAGTTGTTGGAGGAGTGCTGGCCTCTGACTAAGTCAGATCTAGAGGATATCCCTGAATTAAAAACGGTGTCCGTTTTGGCGGCGGAAGTTACACCTTCGGTCTCCATTATTTTAAAGTTTGATAAATTTTCTAAACTCATCAAATTGCATAGAGTTTACACAATGGTTTTTAGGTTTATTCATAACTGTAGAAACCCCAAAAATAAATACACAGGTACTTTACAAGTGTCTGAACTTAATTATTCACTTGAAGTTATCACAAAAATAGCTCAGAAAGAATCTTTTTCTGAGGAAATAAATCACTTAACAAATAAAAAAGGCTTATCAAATAAATCTACTTTAATTTCATTAAATCCTTTCATAGACTCAGTAGGATTGTTAAGAGTAGGTGGTCGCATTGACAGCTCTAACCATCCATATGACAAGAGGCATCCAATTTTGTTAAAATCTAATCACATATTTACTAAATTAATATTCCAGGCAGAACATGAGCGTCTGCTACATGCTGGTCCTCAGCAACTACTAGCTTCAGTTAGAGAACGCTACTGGCCAATTGGGGGCCGTATTTTAGCTAGAAAGGTGGCTCGCAGCTGCTTTAGGTGTCGTCGTATTAAGGGCCAAACCTTAACAAATATGATGGGAGATTTACCTAATGATAGAGTTGAAATTAATTACCCTTTCTATTCAGTAGCAACTGATTTTGCTGGACCGTTTTATATCGCCGACCGCAAAGGTCGAGGATGTAAAATATCCAAATGTTACATGTGTGTCTTCATTTGCTGTCGTTTCAAATGCATTCATTTGGAAGCTGTTAGTGAGCTTTCCAGGGATGCATTTATATTAACTTTAAGGCGTTTCATAGCACGCCGTGGTCTACCTCAAACCATATATTGTGACAATGGCCGCAATTTTGTTGCAGCAGCCAAAGAGATATCTAATTTTCTCAAATCCAATAGCAATTCTATTTGTGAGTTTGGAGTACGCCAAGGCATAGAATTTAAATTTTCTCCAGTGTACGCTCCTCAGTACAACGGGCTGGCAGAGGCCGGGGTCAAGTCGGCTAAATTCCATATAAAACGTATTCTTGGCAATTCGCATTTAACGTTCGAAGAACTTTCTTCGCTTTTTGCACAAATAGAGGCCATCCTTAATAGCCGACCCCTCTGTCCTCTCAGCCCGTCACCAAATGACCTACAGTCCCTCACCCCCGCTCACTTTTTGATTGGTAGGCAACTAACAACGCTACCTTCACCGAGCTACGTGGACTGTAGCACCAACAGTCTCGACCGCTACAGGCGTCTTCAGCAAGTCAAGCAGCACTTCTGGCAGCGATGGGCTGCAGAATACATCGCTGAACTGCAACAGAGGACAAAATGGCGCACCAGGTGTCGTGATTTGAAGCTCAACGACCTGGTTCTCGTAAAGGAGGACAGCGTGCCTCCTCTCTGCTGGCGGTTGGGGCGCGTCTCCAAGGTCTTCCCTGGACCTGATGGTGTGCCTAGGGTGGCAGACATCTCCACATCACAGGGCATAGTGCGCAGGGCCCTCAATCGCCTATGCGCTCTGCCTCTAGAGGAAGAACAACGTTGAAACCTGGTTTTCAACGCCCGGGAGGATGTTGGCGCCAATCACGCCATTAACATTGCCCGTGTCAACGCTCCCTAAACATAATAGGCCAAAGGGCCAGTTTCCTAAGTCACTTTGACAGATACTTGACAACTGTCAAACGGTTGTCAAGATTTGATTATATAAAGCTTGCGATCTTCAATCGAACCCTCTTTCTCTTATTTTCTCTTCCTTCGAGCTCACGAATATACAACATTGTACGTTATTTTAAGTTAGTTTGTAATAAACCAAATACGTTGCAAACATCCTTCTTTCATTTATGTCGAATTGCCGCGACACTAAGAAACAGTTGAAAACGTAGCTGCTGTAGCTCGTTGGTTAAAACGGTTGCCCGGTGTGCAGAAGGTCGCAGGTTAAAATCCTGCCGGTCCCATATTTTTTTCAACAGTTACTTAGAATATTTTATAATCGCCAAGTACGAGATAAATTATAACGAATATAAAAACGACACAATTCAGAAATAAAATTGAACACAGCTGTCACTTCAATTTGTTTGTCTTATATTTTATCCATCGAGTAACGTTTACTATACGATTATGAACCCGGCTCTTAGTAAGTAACACATAGACAACCGGTAAAAAAATAAAATCTCTTAACAAGATTTTTTTAAAGTAAAAATGTGGTAAAAATAAAACTTTTATTACCGTACCTTTTTTAATTTAAAGCTTAGTAATGTAAAAAAAGATGTAAGTGATTTTATTAGGTCTCATTATTATGGTAATTTGCCCATTATGAGATAATAAGATTAATATCCCGAGATTCTACGAAAATTTATGTTCACGGTAATTTAAAAAAGTTATTACATTTTTATTTTTCGATTTGCCGTTTTTAACAAGGATATGAAGCAAGCGACTGGCTGCCTAGTTGGTCTAGTGGTATAGTTTGCGAATTATTCACCTCAGGTTTGACTCATGAGTCATGAGTCATGCAAAAGTTATATTTGGATTTTTTTTGGTCAGAATTTTGTAATGGCAGCATGAAATCCGGATTGTGTCCGGTGGATGGTGATAGGCTTACCCCTATCACATGGGAGCTAAACATAACAGGTGAAATGTGGGTGTTGACACACCCTTCCGAGTAATAAAGGCGTGATGTTATGCTATGTTGTTACGTTATATATAGCAAAGGAACAAGTAATCCACATTGATAGTATATTATGTGATATTATTTTAAAAAAACCCTAATTTCTGTCCGCGGTTTCGCCCGCATCGCTTGTATTCCGTGATAAATCATATACCTAAACCTTATTCATTTTATGAAATACGGGTGTTACTCACGCAATGTTGCTCTATTTAGTCGACAGCGGTTTCACCTATACGTCTAGGCATTATCAAGAGAGTGCGATACGTCGCGCCTGCCTGAAACCGCGGTCGACTTAATAGACCAACATTACGTGAGTAACACCCGTATTTCATAATTTGAATAATGTTACAAACTCACGTCAGTTTTAATAAAAAATACCTAAACCTGTTTCATGAATCACTCTATCTATCAGTTAGAACCAAAGGATAATCTGTTCTGTAATCGAATTTATCCTGAACAGACAGTCAGACGCGGCAAAGAACTTTGTTATATAAAATGTAAGGATAATCATAAAAAATGTTCATATAACATTAAAAATCCTTTCTGAAATGATGACAAATAATGTTAATTAAGTATATTTTGATATTATTTTGAGTATACCTACACTTGACTCTGATACTTCAGGTAATTCGAGATAGGATAACACGTAAGAAACAGAACGGGGAAAAGGTTTCAACACCAATTATAATAAAAACGTACATACAGTGAGGTTTTACTTCTATTCGCTACGATTTACACAGGACCGAGCAGATATTTACAGCTGTCGCCATTTTTATAACAGAGTTGTTTTTCAAAAACAATCGTTACAGTTCAAATGTTGCTAGCGAAAAATTACTTTAAACAAATCCAAAGTATCACTTTACGTTTCAAATTATTACCAAAATATATAACATTATTGTTTAATTTCTTTTCATGCTTGTAATGTTGAATTGTACGGCTTTATCATCATTTATAAATCCATACTATTCAATATTACAAGCATAAAAACAAGTTAAAAATTAATTGAAGAAACTATAAAGAATGACATTATAATGAATTTATTTCCTACTTAATCCATCATAAATAAATCAAAACAAAATCTTTAGAAACTTTTTAAAAACAACGGTTATTTTTGCCAAAAAAGTTAACCATTTTAACTATATCCCAAGTTCTGTCAAGCAATGTTCCGATTGTCCCCGAAGTTACCCGAAGTGTTCCGAACGCTACATAAATTTCAGGCCAATTACACACTACATTCTTATCGGCGAAGTTTTCAGTAGAATATATCTTTTTTATAGTCGTACTTTTTAAAAGGTTCAATGTTACTATTACAGATGGCTCCCTTGTTATGGCACTTTTATTAAACTGTTTTGGGGAATCAGACACTTTAGGGGAAATTTGTAATTTAGGAGACAATAGGGTAATGTGTAGTGACAAAAGTGGGGTCTTTTATAAATAGCGACCCACGACCAGATAGCGGAGTCGGTAGTGCAACTATTACACTACGCCGAGGCCGCGGGTTTGAGTCCCGCTCAAGAAAAATCTTTGTGTGCATGAACATGTAGGTTTGTCTTGATTTGAATCCTTTTAACCGTGAAATGATATAAGTAATAAAATATATAGAAATGGTTTTTGAACATGAGGACTAACTCACCTTTACTTATTCTTGTTTAATCGTGATAAGTGTAGGTGTACCCACACTCTACTTGTCTTATTGCTAAATCAAGTGTTAGGGTAAGGATAAAACAAGTGTAATGTTTTATTTATTATTTTCCGAGTTTATAAGAAAATGAAATCAAAACTTCCTATCAAAAACATCTCAATGAAAGATTTCAAAGATAAACCCTTATAAAATCCACAATTTGGTTCATAAACCGTGAACAAACAAATTAGAAACATTACCGTCACCAAAAACAATTAAAACACTCGTTCAGAAACAATTAAAAACGTCATCTTCGGTAACCATTTCAATTTGCCAGAATTAAATTAACGAATTCTCAGCAGCCATTTTAGATTCATTATGTCATATTCTCAAAATGGCGGGTGGCGTCTGAGTTTTGAAGTTGATGATGATCTAGATTTCTGTTAGGTTTTGTGATTAGGAAAACATCTTTAATGTCTTTTTAATGTGATAATGGCTAATATATAACGTAATTTCTGACAGTTAGTTTAACATAGAGTATCGTATTACCTCGTACTGGGTTATAGAGGTCTGATGTCAGTCGCTCCACGTAAAATACTGATATTCTGCTGAATGCGTTAGAATAGAAGCCAACCCCAATGTAAAACAGACTCGGAAGATCATAAAAATAATTGCTTTTCAAATAAAAATGAACACTATCTATAAAAAAAATAAGAGTGGACCGCACGGAGAGCACGTTAAACTGTTGGTCTCTTCAAATAGGCCTGTACCTATTTGACGAGCCATGGCAGACGTTACAGGTAGTAAGAAACCATAAAATAAAAAAAAATAAAAAAATCGGACAACTAGTCGAACATAGAGTATCGTACCGCCTAGTTCTGTGTTGTAGAGCTCTGGTGGAAGTTGCTCTGTGTAAAATACTGATATTCAGCTGAATCAGTTAGACTAACTAACCCTCAGTTACAACACTCAGTTAATAATGTTTTTACAATTATGATGGATTTATTATTTATTTTTGTAGCTTGTAGATTTTAAAATAAAAATTAAATTGTTTGAAGCTACTTATAAAAATGAGAATTGTATTCAATATTTCAAAAGATTTAAGCTGACCCAACATTAAGCGTGCGTGATCGTCGTGTGGGCGCGCTGGCTGCACACGTCACAAGGCAGCAACACACACCGCGCCGTGTGACGTGTGCGCAGTCAGCGCGCCCACACGCTATAATATGATTAACGTCATAAATATTTTTAGGGAAAAATAACACACCAATACTGGGTAAATTGAAATGAAAACAAATCATCAAAGTTTTGATTCGTTTAATTGACTTAAATTATAAGAGTGATTTGGAAATTAAAATGATGGATTGTTTATTTGTTTGTGGAAGTCATTAAAAGTTGTTAATTAAGCATTTTGGGCTATTGCTTGACGAAATACGGTTATTTATGTTTGCTATGAATATTTAATCTTTTAACACAGAAGAACTCATAATTTTTTAGTCTAGCTAAGCATCAAAGATTCAAATTTCTTAAAATCAAAAACTGTCACTGTTATTAGCAGGTATCTAAATGTATTCAAATAGGTGGTAGAACTCTTGTGAACGAGCTGAAGAGCGGCAGCACCACCGTCTCACCTTTAAACTGCCGCTAAATAGTAGTGCATTACTGTGTAGTTCCGGTTTGCTGGTTAGATCAGGCCCTGCAATTACTGGCATATGAGGCATAACACCGTAGTCCTCAGCTGCCGCGACGCATCTATAATCTGTTTTGTTCATTATTATTGACGTCTATGGGCTGTATTTTACTTACCATCAGGTTGACTACAAGTTCGTTCGCTGCAGGCATAGTATAAATTAAAAAAAATAGATTCCTGCCATTCATGAAAGTTGTTGTAAATGTTTTGGAATGTTTTTGTAGAAGATGGATCATTAATCTACTGTAATACTTTTTTTGATTAATATTAAAGAAATCAAATGAAATTATATATTTTAAATCTATCTTAAAACAGTAAATTAAAACAGAGAATACCGCATCAAATTTGAATCTACAGCTTTTAAGAGTCTGTATTTCGGACATGTAATATAGAAAATAAAATAAAGGCCAAAAAGCTCTTACCATCCATTTTTATGCCCACGCAAAATATGCCCTCAATTACCAAACCTATCACAGAACAAAAACTACTTAAGTAACAGAGCAACTACAAATTCAGACAACCGACAAAACGTCTGCTGCATTACATGCTACATTAAAACTTTCACCGCTACATAAATATTGGGCTAATTTGAGAAGTTGCGTCGATTTGGCACCGAACCCAGGATATTATTTACTGGATTAAGAAATAAGTGGAAGTCTTTTGGAAGTTCACGTGGCAAGTGTTTTAGTACGCCAAGTAGGTATACTTAGAAGAGCATTTTGATACTTATTAATTATAGTCAAGAATGCGAATAAATGAAACAGTTTTAATATTTGATAAAATATTAATGATGAACCACAATTTTTTTCTTTTTTAAGTGGCAGATAAACCAACAAAAATATTTAAAATTAAATGTAGGAGTAGAAAACTAGCAATACCTCGTTAAATAAACATAATAAGATGAAATTAGTATAACAAGTTGATGTCTTATGTGACAAAAATTTGAAATAATTTGGATTGAAACTGCTGAGAACTATTTCCTATTAATGGTTCTCCTGTAATGTATTTGTTTTATATATAGCTCTCTTATCTTGGCTCCGGTCGATATTTAAAAGTCACTCGTCTTGGACTCACTCTGTTGGTTTGCAGATGGACATGGTATAAAGATTCCTTGAAGGTACTACGGAAACCTAAAAATGGCGTAAAAAAAGACATCAATACGTACGATTAATATTTTTTTTTCTCTAAAGCAAATAACACATTTCTTTGACTCGGTGATGAGCCTCATAATAATATCGTTAGATACAAAAAAGTTAAAATCGTATGCCCGCTCGGGTTGTAGGGCTTTTTTATTAGAAAACTTTACTCATTTGTCCTGTCTGTCTGTTTTGTTGGGCCATGGAATAAGTGAAAAGAGGGAGGAGCGAGTGTTAGATTGTGAGACATTAACCGAGTATCAACATTGAAGATATAACCAGAAGATGCCATCTTAACTCTGTATTTAGTTCTACATGTAAAAGATTTATGTAGTGTTAGCCTAAAAAGTTAATTTGTATTTTGGTAAGTAAATAAATAAATAAGTCTTAGCCCCAATTTCACAGGTGATAGATACACCTTATTGGCAGAATAAGCATATAACACACATACATTAAAGTGACAACGGTATTCTTTTCCAAGTGTAACTTTTATCACTTTGAAATTTTGTCAGGTTATATTTTAAGGATTGGATCCATCCATATTATCCGCAATCTCTTAAACTAGCCCTTAATCTTTGATTTTTGATACCTGAATTTTTAAAAAAGCTAATAAAAACGCTATTCCAAATTGACTCCTTAGAACCGCATTTTTCATGGCCCACACCGTACGTGTTACAAGTTGGTCGCGTGTTTACTCAGCGACTAATAACACACAGTTTACTGTAAGCAACACTGTATACACCCTGTATACACCTCTAATATATTGTTTTACAGCGTTTGTTAGTTTTATGCTGGTTTACAGTGACCAGACGTTTTTCATTGTCATGTTGCCGCCCAATTAAAACTTTTTTTTTAACAAAATTAACATATTTATGCTACGACTCTTAAATCGGTAATCGAAAACTTCGTTGGTCAAGTGGTTAGCGGAGGTGTGTGACCTCTCCGCGGGGACTCGGGTTCGATTCCCAGATTTTCCATAGCAGCACGTAATTAGAATAATTATATCTCTGCAAAACCCTTTCCGGTAATTTAGTCGTGATGCTATGTTATGTAGTAGAAGTATAGGTAAGTGAGCGAGTGAGTGAATAAATAACGTTTACTGTGATTTATTTTCACAAAAAGCTTCTATGCCAATATATATATTTATTATTATATTTTAAACACAACAACATAACATAACTTAACATTACGCCTATAATACCCAGAAAAGTATGGTAGAAGTGTACAACACCCACATTTAACAAGTTATGTTTAGGCCCCATGGGATAGGGTGAGCCTATCGCCATCCACCGGGCACAATTCCAACTCCATGCTGCTATTTGAATTTCCTAGCGGAAAATTCACAAATAGCACTTAGTCCAACCCGAGACTTGAACCCAAGACCGTCGAGACAGTTATATTATATTTTATATATGTTTGTATTTTTATACTTTATTAATAATATTATGTGCCCTCAGTAATAGATTAATTTAATATCTACTACCTAATATTATACTGATATTGATATTTTGTTCGCTTCAACCTGTAAACATAACAGTTAATACACCTACCACTTCTCTAGTATCTTTGCACCATCCAATGGCTGACTGGTACAGAATGCTTTTGGCATTAAGTCCGCCATTGTACAAAGATTTTTATTAATAAATATAAGTCTCAGAAAATTTATATAATAGATAAAAACACAGCTAGAACATTCCTTAAGGAAAACTATCAAATCAATAGATATAAAACAGTTTCCTGCTTCAAGAAAATAGCAAACATTTTGTGTGGCTTCAGGAATGAAGTATATTTGAAAGAATTGCTTCTATCAGAAGTTCAGTGCTTCAATATTTATAACATTTACTCTGTTAGATTGTATCTCGAGATATTTCAAACTGGAGATGGTTTAGTTCGTTAAATTTTCTATTTGTTTTGGCAAATTAAATTATTATTTATGAAATACTAACATCCATTGGTACGTTGGTAAAAAGCCGCGTATGTTTTGTTGGGCCATCAGTTTTCTCCACACCAATTCAAGATTGGTGCAGTAAATACGGAGCAGTATTGGTCCAGTAAATATGAGCAGAAATTAGGAACAGTCAACTACTTGATTGAAAGAATATATTATTATGTACTCATGTAGAGTCCCAAAAAATGGTACACTTGTAAATGCAAACAACTATGCTAAGAAAATTGCAGTCATTAATATGTCCGCACACCCGGTGCAACAACGTCATAAGTAACAAATTACGTTTTTTTCAGGAGATCGATTTAAAAGTTGTTGTTTTGATAAAATGAAATGCATTTACAATACTTTTATATATCGATTACCGAAATATTGTTTGTTCTCCATATTTTAAAATTAAGGTTGTTTCAGAAAAAAAAATGTATATAAGTGGTACATCTTTAATATTTTTTAAAACTATACCTACATTTATGACATTATTGTGCAGAAAATTAAATTAAACGTAAAATTTTCTGTGCAATAACGTCATAAAGGCAGAACTAAACAAAAAATTTAAACTCTAAATGTCTTATAAAGGGACTTTCAAATAGAGCGGGTCGATGTTAATAATCTGCGGCGGCCATTTTGTTTTGGCGGCATCTGCCCAATATGTTTTTTCTTATTCAGTCGTAGTCAGTGCGTATTAGAGGAATGTCTACCGTGAAGCGGTGCCTCAGTGCCGTTTGTCTGGTAGTCCGATGGTGAAACGGGGACGGAGGGATAAGGTTGTGTAGATCCTCGGCACATTCGCCGAAATGTATCCTATAAAAAACCGATAGGCTGGCAACCTTGCGAGGGTGCTCCAGACTTTGTTGTCGAGTATCCGTCAGATCGATATCGCAGATGATTCTCTTGGCCCTTCTCTCGACTGACTCGAGCGCCTCAAGCTGCTATTTGGCTGAACCGTCCCACAGATGAGAACAGTACTCCACACCTGGACCGGACTTGCGCTTGATAGAGGTCAAGTAACTGCCCCGGTGTAAAATACTGTCTCACCTTGTTGAGGATGCCCAGCTTTTTGGTGGCTAGTTGAGCTTTCGACTCAATGTGAAAGCCGAAATTAAATTTCGAAGTCAGCGAGATACTAGTAGCTCAAGACGATCGGTTATTGGAAGGGATACATCTCGGAAGGTAGGAGTCAGGATAAATAGACTCCGTTTTGTGGAGATAAGACACGCCGTCTTACTAGTATTGAAGTGACTAGTGACTAAGTTGTCTTCACCCCAATTGGAGACTGCCTTCAGAGACACGTTCATACGTTCGACCATTGCCTCTCTGAGCGACTGTATTTGTACACGACTAGCTCGTGAGTTGAGTATATAGCTTTCAACAACCGTTGTGTTGTCTGCGTATCCAAACGTACCTGTTATCAGTAGGTCGTTTATGTGAAGCAGGAAAAGCGTTGCTGCGAGCACGGATCCCTGAGGGACTCCGGCATTGATTGCCATTTGATCGGACGAGCTGCCATTAACGACAACCCGAATCGATCGGTCCCTCAAGAAGTCTTATACCCAATCACAGAGACTATAGTGGGTAGACCGAAGGACGGTAGCCTGCTAATAAGGACCTCGTGCCAAACCCTGTCAAAAGCCTTCGAGATATCGAGCGAGACTGCCAAAGCCTCTCCATTCTTCTCGATGGCTTCACTTCAGATGTGCGTGGCATACGTTAGAAGGTCTCCAGTAGAGCGGCCTCGGCGTAACCCGTATTGCTGGTCACTGAGGAGGTCGTTCGCTTCTAGGTATGCCAGGAGTCTGTACACGTTCCATACTCTGTAAGAGTACTTAAAAGTGACCGAAATCGGTCTATAGTTGGCAGGGTCGGCACGGCTACCCTTTTTCGGCACTGGTTGCACATTAGCAAGCTGCCAAGATTTTGGGACTTGTCCAGAAGCCATGGAGAGGCAAAAGAGGCGCGTCAATATGGAAGACAGTTCAGGTGCGCAGGTTTTTAGAACCATGGCTGGAATACCGTCGGGACCACTTGCTTTGTTCACGTCTCGATTCCGCAATATCCTACAAACCTCTGTCTGACGTATGCGTATGTCTGACATAGAAGTCACGCAAACTAGTGGACGAGGGGGGGTATAGTGCCAGTCGTATCTAGCCGCGAAGATTCTGCGAAGATAGAAGCGAATAAGTTCGCTTTCTCCTCGGCAGTGTGGGCAAGTGACCCATCAGGTTTTAGCAGTGAAGGTAGTAAGGGGCGGCAGAAGTTCGATTCGACTGATTTCGCGAGTTTGTTCCCAATGCGGCGAATATGGTCAAATCGAGCCTTCCGTAGAGCGTTTTAATTGTAATTAAATTAAATTGTTAATTGTAATAAATGACAGAACTACTTACTGCTTTTAAAATAAATAGGACTACAAAGTCAGAAGTGTGAACTTATGACATTCATACCCCAAAATTGTATGAAAATTTGTCATAATTCCCTTTATGACGTTGTTGCTCCTACTCACAAACATTTTCTGCGAGAGGCCGCGCGCAATCGTCCAATTAGGACGTTCTCGCACTAGAGTTCTCAAAAATCCGCCAAAACCACAACGACAGTTAGGCCCTCAGAGGGTCATTTTTGGAGTTACATTTATGATATTTTTGCACCGGACGTAGACGCATGTTTAACAGCATTTGTGATCAAAATCTCATTTTTGCAATTTTAGCACTTATGACGTTATTGCACCCGGTGTGCATTGTATATAAATATATTAATATATATTTATTTTTATTATTAATTTGTATACAAGTAGTTTGAAATAATATAATACCTATATGTACTCATATAGAAGCCCACAAAATTGTACTCATCCAAATGCAAATAAATATGTTTACAGTAGTGGAAACATTCTTATATAAACCACCTTATGTACAAAGAAACAAATACTTTCATCTTTATAATATTCTGAGTTCGAAACGTATATTTTTTTAGATTTATGTTAATTTTGGTAGACAAAAAATCCAAAAAATCAAGCGTTGGCAATTCCTAATCAGTGTTCCACCCATTCTTCACCTGTTATGTTTAGATCCCTTGTGAAACGGGGTGAGTATATCGCCATTTCAGGCACAATTCCAACTTTCCAACTGTACGAATAAAGAAACCTTTTACAACAATTGACCCGAAATATACGTTTTTGAGGTTGTGTATGTTTTATTTAGGCTGTGCTGGGACATGGATAAACACTTACAGAATAATGGACTGCGGCGGATTGTTAGAAAAGGGATACGAGGTGAAAGAATGGTGAACAACTAAAAATGGTAATATTTATAGAAAAATCTTAACGGCGATAGAAGTACCTAAATTATGCCGAATATACGACAATGCTTCGGCTCGTGCGTCCGCTCGGAGCCTATAACTATTGCTAGCATTAGGCTGGGTCAGCGTTAGTTACGACTTCCCTCCCCTCTGGCAGTTTTTGAGATATCCCCGCCAGCATTTATTGCTCCGTCAAATATTTTGCAAAGTCCTTAATTTCAGTACCATTGCGGCTAGGTTATGTAAATATTTATGTTTTTTAATCTATCACGCAAAACTATTACCTACATGATTGAATTATGAACACAGATAGCCTAGAGTATATATTAACAATAAGTTTAGCTAAATGTTACTGTGGTTAGTTTTGTCACTGACAGAACCACGGTTAAAAGCTCAACATTTATTTAAAATAAATATGGTGTTTGTAGGTATAGCCTAATCAACATAAGAAAAGCTGCGTGGCGCAATGGATAAGGCATCGGTCTTACTACCGAGAGGTCGTGGGTTCGAATCCTGGCCACGTTTCCACACTAGGGAGTTTACTAAAAAATAGTTATGTGTATTTGTAAATTACTAGTAAACTTTTCAAAACAGACCTTTTTTATTGTTTACCGTAAAACCACTTTAGAAGTGACCCACTTATACTGATTTTAACTATGTGATTTAACTTTTTGTCTGTTTGTTCGTACAATGTTTAGTAAATTCACCTGTGTGGCCATTATTTGCATGACGTCACGCATTTGTTTGCTGCTAGTTTCGGACCACGTTAATTGGACAAACACGGCTAATTAATGTCCGTTTGTTTTTTAGGGTTCCGTACCTCAAAAGGTAAAAACGGAACCCTTATAGGATCACTTTGTTGTCCGTCTGTCTGTCTGTCTGTCTGTCTGTCTGTCTGTCAAGACCTTTTTTCTCAGGAACGCGTGGAGGTATCAAGCTGAAATTCATATAAAATACTCAAATCTATGGTCTCTTGGAGCTGTGAAAAAAACAAAATTCTAAGTCAACGCGATCAAAAGATACTCCCGTTTATGCCGCAAATTTTCGACACTCGCAAGGGAATCAAAACCTACAGGGTACTTCCCGTGAACTCAGAATCTTGAAATTTGGTACGAAGCAACGTCTTATAACACAGATAAAGGAAAAATTGCGAAAAGCATAAATTTTTAGTTACATCATATAATAAAAATATTTTTAATAATTTTAAACTTATTACCCCTTTACTCATGAACGCGTAGTGGTATTATATTGAAATTCTTAACAAATACTCAAGTCTATAATATCTTTAAGCTGTAACAAAATCAAACTTCTACGTCAACGCAATCAAAAGATACAGCAATTAAAGCCGCATATTTTGAAACTCGCAACTACTCGCAAGGGAATCAAAACCTAAAGGATACTTCCAGACGACCTGGAATCTTGAAATTTGGCATGAAGCAACGTTATAAAGTACACATATAGGAAAAATTCCGAAAATCTTAAATTTTTTGTTACATCACATAGTATATTTTTTTTAATAATCATAAACTTACTAGCTGACCCAGCAAACGTTGTTCAGCGATTAAAAAAAAAAAACAGATGTTGGCCGATTCTCAGACCTACCCGATATGCACACAAAATTTCATGCAAATCGGTTCAGCCGTTTCGGAGGAGTTTGGAAACAAACACCGCAACACGAGAATTTTATATATTAGACTTGCTGACCCAGCAAACGTTGTTATGCGATTAACAAAAAAAAATAAAAAAATAGATTTTGGCCGATTCTCAGACCTACCCGATATGCACACAAAATTTCATGCAAATTGGTTCAGCCATTTCGGAGTAGTTTGGAAACAAACACCGCGACACGAGAATTTTGATAATGTTTTCATATATGTATTGACAAGGTACCGTCAGCTTTCCACATTGTTATGTTATGGATTTCATTTAGCAATAAAAATACCATAACTTTTACTTATATACCTACAGGTTTGTACGGAACCCTCGGTGCGCGAGTCTGACTCGCACTTGGCCGGTTTTTTAATGCTACAATTTGTTGTTAAAAGATTTATTTGGGAAATCAAAATGTTATTCTTGTGGGAAAGTGTCATCAATTTCTTTTGAATTGTTACATCACTGTAAAATATTCTATATTGAGTATAATGATTCGTTAGTTATTTAAACGGTTAGCTGAAGCAATCAAATATCTAATAGATTCAATGATTTGGTCAAATACACACATTCACACACTTCACCACACCTAGACCCTTAATAAATCTATACGGATAACACTATTTTTTTTTATTAACGATTATTTCTAATGTTAAGCCAATGGAAGTGCACAAAGATTTGTCATAATTATGTGAAAACCCCACCCACAACACCAGTGTTTTGGAAAGCAACGAGGCGACCGTTTCAGGTCGCGGATGAAAGCAAGCAATCGCCGCGAACACGCGCGTATCTTTTTGGTATAAAAAAATGTTAAAATACGTCGGGCGCTGACGGTGACGCTTGATTTCAACCGCGACCTTTAAACTCTTTTACGACAATCATGCCATACTTGAAAAATGTAACTTACAATCTATATTTTCATAATCCACTATTCTTTTTCCTAATTACTTGGGGTCGGCGCAATATGTTGAATCACACCTACTTTACCTACAAGGGTGTAGTGTATAATACCCATATTTTAATCAGGTATGTTTAGGTCTCTTGTGATCCGGGGTAAGCCTATCGCTATCTACCAGGTAATAAATAATAGTTTAAAAACTAAAAAACACGCTTTTAAAGTACCTACCTACTTCTAACTAAAAAGTGAAAAATAATCTCTAATATAAGCTGAAAAAAGCGTGGGTTGCTCGATAGACGAAAAATATGGCCCCACGCTTTTTTCAGCTTATATTAGGAATTATTTTTCACTTTTTAGTTAGAAGTAGGTAGGTACTTTAAAAGCGTGTTTTTTAGTTTTTTAAACTATTTTTTATTTTCTACTTTTTAGTTTGGTTTATTTATTTATAAGAGCGTTTTTTTTTTATTTTAATTTTTTTTAACGAAGTATTTGCATTTTCATCGATCTTTGACAGCTATGGAAATTTTTAATAAAATCTGTCCGTTTAAAGTGGGTCAAAATCGAGTCTAAAGGAGTCGGTTACATACATACATACATACATACATACATACATACAGGTGAAGCTAATATAAGCGTGTTAAAAAGACTCTGTGCGTTATTAAGAATTGCATAAAGAAAAAAGCCCAAATGACACTATGCCCGACTCGGGATAGACCTCACATGGAATAGTCGAATACAAGCATAAACAAACAAATATCCAATACAACAAATATCTGTTTATCATTCAATAGATTCACATTACTAGATAAACAACTTGACATTAACGCCTTATCCGATCGCTATAATTCAAATGTTGAAGCCGATGGATGATCTATGGGGTTCACTAAATATTAGATGTAGATCGTACAGTAAATGTTATATATTGAAAATAGTTAATAGTTGCCGGTAATTCGTAAAGGCTCTGTTTTGTATTATTGTACGTGATTCTTTTTCTTACGTATCAATGGCATTATGGTTTCTCATTTTTTATTTATATTGTTTTTGCCCAGTAGGTAGCAACTTCTACTCCCTTGCTTGTGGCTTGCATTAGGTCTTCACGGGTACATGTAGAAGGAGACAACGGGCACGAAAGCAGGTGAGCCATGTTTTGAATAGGGAAACCACAATTGCAATATATGTGATAAAATCATAATATTCATTCAAATAATTTTACAACTTGAAAAACAATTATATTTCGACTTAACAATCAGACGTTTTGTTTTTATTTAAATGTAGGTATAATTAATCCAACCGATTATTAAAATTTACTTTATCATAAAAACTAACGGGCTATCTAAATTCAATAAACAGGTATTTCAGCATATTTACTTATTTTAAAATTGATGCAAACTTTAGCTTTGCTAAGTCTCTATTTTACAATCATTATATTTTCTCAATAGATGGCGTGCAAACGTACAATAGCTTGACAAATTCGATTCCGCTCGGACTCGATTTCATGGCCCAAAATACTCAGGCACTGGGTACGTAGAACCCAGAAGTGCGGGTTCGAACCCCACTGAAATAAAAATATTGCATATTTACTACATAAATATGTCGTATAAAAATAAAGTCTCCGATAAACCAACTTTTAATATCAATATCATAAACACTTAGTATCCAAACTCAAGTACATGAAAGCGATGACGTAAGCAATGACGTCACATCTTTCAGCCATAACCATCCCCGTTACGATAATGTGGCAGCCACAATTTTGTTTATGGTAAGCAAGCACCATAATGCATGGTAAAAGCCTATTTGTATGCTGAACTGAAATTAATAGGATCACATAAGATTCGGGGCAAGAGTTTAATAAAAATCATGTATTGCCTACGAAATAACCCTTTAAGGATCCACAGACATATTTTAAGTGTCCGTTTTTGAACATCCTTCAAAAAAGAGGAAGGTCACGATATTATGACCAGTTCTAGATTCATCCAAATCGATCCAGTAGCTTTTAGATATGGAAAAAGACATGATGTTGCCATTTATTTGCGTAGTTTTTGATGCATTTTATCAGATTTCGACTAGCTGATGATATATAATAGCAGTTCTGTATACATATACTATACATGCCATACTTCTGAGAACGGGTCTTTTCATGAGGAGAAGGGTAAGGCCATAGACTACCACGTTGACCAAGTGCAGGTTGGTAGACTTGACACACCCGCACTTTTGGACACTCTTAGGCATGCAGCTTTCCGCACGTTGTTTTCTTTCACCGTTAGCCAGCGATAATTTTCATGATAAATACATACATATCGAAAAGACGAATCTTATCTAATAATTGATAAAGGTGTGTATCTACTCAATCTCCCATTCCTTTATCGCTACCTGCTAGCAAATCTTAATTACCAGGTATGTGTTTTCAATGTCAACAATTAAGAATTTGCAATATGATACATTTTCTAACACAAAAAACAAACATATCTAAGGAACAAAAAATACATCGCGAAAATATGAAACCTTTTTCTAACAAAGCCACAATGCCACAAAAGAACATCTTCCTAAGTCCGACATAAAAGTAAAACATTTACATCTAAATAAACATCGGAACAGTTTTATCTGGCTGAAGTTTTTCACTTTCGGGTTCGTGAAGTTTTAATTCGCTGCTAATCTAACAACATAAATCTGGTCTTTGCGTCTTTATAGGTGTGGCCAGGAAACCGGCGGCGTTAATGATGTAATAGCGAGTGATGTATCACTCGCTATATTGATGGAGTCAGGCTGTAAAGTTTAAAAAGTTGCTACTGAAACGTTTTTAATTAGGCATTAGATTATATTTGCCAGTTTGTCGTATAATTTATTTAATAATCAATAATTATGTAAATTTTTGATTTTGAGATTTTACCGTCAGCTGATATGGTTACCAAACAGTAATTTTTAAAGATAAATAACAAACGAAGCTGAAAATTCATAACTCTCCATCATAATTACTGAATCAGCCACGGGTTACGACATAGTAATTTTGAAAGCAATGGGGATTTTTAGAGGTAAATAATGCTAGATATTTAAAGAAACTAGTTCGATTAGCACCATTTAAAAATAACATTATAGTTCTAAGCTTGACACAAACACTGCAAAACTCGAAAATTATTAATCTAAATCGAAAAATCAAGCCTATATCCTCATTGATATCTAACAGAGAAAACTAGATGTAAATAGAACGGCTTAGTTGTCTATTTTATATGAAACGTCAGCGTGTCTCTACCCACACATATAAATTATGTATTTTTTTTTACTTTTATAGGTGCATTTTTGACATTCATAGGTACTAAAATTTGACTACGCACTGTAAAAGAGTTATTTACAACCTCTTTGATACATTACCACCAAATCTCTTTAGAAAATTATCACAACATAATATTTGACCACCGAAAATATTTAATTTATGTTTACCAATATGTTATAAACCAGTATTGGGTTTAATCTAATCGGTCTTTATTATTGTTTAGTCAATCATGCGAAAGGGTTAGACGAGAATTAATTGATAAGGGAAATTCAACATGTTAGGCGGTAGTGGTTTTAAACAATACATTTATCTACCCAAAAACGTCATTAAACAAACACCCTTATGTATCCGGGCAACCCTTACTAATTTAGCACACCTATTAAAAAGATATAATATATGCATTTTTTTTAATTTTAAATAAATAGACTTACTTCAAAAAATCCCCTTAAATCACTGAATAACGCAAAATATCGGTTTAATAGTTTATTTTTTTCTTAATTATAACTTATGGTGCACATAAGTTATAATTAAGAAAAAAATAAATGCACGTTTATTGGTAAGTGGTACCCTCGAGTGCCTTCACAAAAGACGACCGGATGGCGGAGTGGGTAGTGTGCCGCCTGCGACGCCGGGGTCGTGGGTTTGATGCCCACTTAAGACAAATCTTTGTGTGCATGAACATGGGGTTTTGTCTTAGTCTGGGTGTTTCTATGTATAATAAGTATGTATTTACGAAAGAAAAGTATATATGTATCTAAAAGTTATTCCTATAGAGCAAAGTAGAAGTAAAATTTTTAAAAAAAAAGCTTTCTTGTAATTTGCAGATACAAACTACTAGTATTCTTGTTCCAGCAAAGCTTAATTCGCTTGTGTTAGGAGGAAGTTCACGGCCGTGGTATAACATAATGGCCAGGATTCAAACTCACGATCACTCGATCGAAAAACCGATGCCATTATCCAATGCGCCACGGCCGCTTAAAACCTAATTGATTTAGCCGCGTCAACAGAGAAAAACTTTTCTAAGAGGTGATGAACAAATCCCATGCGAACGAAGTCGCAGGCAACAGCTAGGTCCTAATAAAAGTCTCACATTTCGAGGCCTCAGGAAATAGGAGAGAATGTTAAAATGATTAATATGAGTTGTTAGCCAACTGCGGCGCTGAAGCCAAGTTTAAATGGCGATCCTACTTCTTTTGATTGATAACTTTATCAAATCTTAAAACGGGACTTGGGGCTTATCATATTTTATTTTGAAAATTTTAGAAGAGTTCTTGTGAACGAGCTGAAGAAAGAAGCAAAATTATCTCACCTTATACTAAGAATCAGTTGATTTTTTTTTTAAAAACCTTCCACATACCGGGCAGCTACTTTAACCAACCAGCTATTATACAAGCGTAATGTTATGTTAACTTCGCAGTCCTACGGTCTCCCACTCGGCTATCGCTGCTTCGCTATCGCTATCGCTCGGGTTCGAACCCACGGCACACACCTCTCGTCTTTTCGAAGATATGTGTGTATTTATCATATAAATTATCGCTCGCTAACGGTGAAGGAAACATCGTGAGGAAACCTGCATGCCTGAGAGTGCCTAATAAGTGCTTCAGGGTGTGTGAAGTCTACCAATCCGCACTTGGCCAGCGTGGTGGACTATGGCCTAACCCTTCCCATCATGAGAAGAGGCCCGAGCCCAGCAGTGGGACACATGTATTAGATACAGGGCTGCTATTATTATTATTTAATGTTATGTTATATTACTGAACTGGTATGAGCGGTACATGGATAATATCCGATCATTAGATATTTAGGGCACCCATTTTCGCCACACAATCTATTACAAAAACATGTTATGAATTATTTCACTTTTTCCTTCACATAAATATTATGGTAATTTATCAACTACAACTACTCCCATTAGTGAAAAAAAACACCATTACTTAGATGCGACAAAAAGTAGTATATAATTTATATCTGCTTCTTTTTCTTTGACACAAAACATCCGTACGGAAGAGTGATATATTTGACGTAATGATAGCGATGGGCATGTAGGGTTCTTTTTCCCATATTACATGATATATTATAATGCAATATAACATAACATACATACAATCTAATATCTTATAGCAGAATTCAGAAATCCTTAATATTTTTAAAAACAAACTACATAAACCTCTTACACAAAAATTTTATTATACTTAGCAAGAGTTTTTTGAGGGCTAAACTAAATAATATAAGAAAAATTAAAAAAACTAAAAAACACGCTTTTAAAGTACTTCTAACTAAAAAGTGAAAAATAATTCCTAATATAAGCTGAAAAAAGCGTGGGTTGCTCGATAGACGAAAAATATGGCACAGAGCGCCCCACGCTTTTTTCAGCTTATATTAGGAATTATTTTTCACTTTTTAGTTAGAAGTACTTTAAAAGCGTGTTTTTTAGTTTTTTTAAACTATTATTTATTTTCTACTTTTTAGTTTGGTTTATTTATAAGAGCGTTTTTTTTTTTTTTTTTTTTTTATATATTTTTAATTTTTTTATCGAATTATTGCATTGTCATCGATCTTTGACAGGTGTGCAAAATTTGAATGAAATCTGTCCGTTTAAAGTGGGTCAAAATCGAGTCCAAAGGAGTCGGTTACATACAAACAAACAAACAAACAAACAAACAAACAAACAAACATACAGGTGAAGCTAATATAAGCGTGTTAATGAAAAGGATACAAATAACAAATAGTTCCTTTTACTAGTCTTGCAAGCTTTTATGTTTATTTTGATCTAATATTTTAGTAAGATTGTTCCTAAAATACAAAGTTTTAGTCGTTTTAAGAACCGAATTGCACATTGCCGCGCCCTGACAGGGTATCATGTTGATATGTCTTTATATATTTAGGAACTTTGTAACACATATGATTGCAATAAATGATCATTTGATTGACATCAACCGTATAATTATTATCCGAGTATAGCAGAGGAATTGGCCACATTTAACATGTTTGACGTAAGCAAATAACAATAATAATATTCTCTATAAAGCTTTATAGAGAATATTATTATTGTTACTTTTGCTGTACTGACAATTTCTTAAAGACAAAATGTTACTTGTAGTTTTATTTATATTTGTGTGATTATTAACAAAGTTAAATATCTAAAATTCCATCTATAGGTCTTAATTAACGGCCATTACAATGACAAACCTAAATTTAGATAAGAAAATAATTTGATAACCAACTTTTACTCAGATAGTAATTAAAGTTTTAGTAAATAAAATCATTTTATTTAAGCAAATCATTTTAAGCATACCGATAAATAATAAAAAAAATGTAGAAAGTAAAAAAAAATGCCAAGCCACGCGATGACGCCATAGTAATTATTAGTATGGCGTCATCGCGTGGCTTGGCATTTTTTTTCATCGAAGTCACATATAAAATATTTGCATATAAATAAACTTTAATATAAATATAATAAATACATAAAATACTATTTAAAGGAATAAGCAAAAAAAAGTAATAAAATACGTAATAGTGTGAAATACATAAAAATAAACAAATAAGAATGTGATGCAAATCATTTCCTACCACTATGCTGGCAACACTATGAAGTTAAATATCATGCACATAATACATTTTCGCACGTAATATCCTTAACCCAAATCATAGATTTAATAATTAAAACCACATATATCGATATATCGATAGGTAAATTTAAAAAATATGTTAAAACTAAATTATGTCAAAAAGCTTACTATAATATTTCAGACTACATAAATGATAATAGTATTTGGAAATGAATTGCTCTTCTTATGTGATTTTTTTATGTACTTTTATATTGTTATATTTTTCATTTTAAAAGATGGTGCACATGAGTTTCTCACCAGCTCTTCTCATAATGCAATACCCATCGGAGCTGGTACTTAGATTGATTTTAATTCGATTCTAAACAGTTTGATTAAAATTAATCTGAGCCCCGGTAATTCAAATCATTGTAATTAGTATAATTTAGTATTATTTATTATTTACTTTTATATCATTTTTTGTAATGTTTTGACGTGTTCAAGCGCCTCCTGGGGCCTATGAAAATAAATGATTTGAATTTGAATTTGAATTTGAAACATAAATCAGCAATCACCAATATTGGACCAAAACAAAACCACAACAATTGGCACCATCCTTCTACTCGAATCGCCATGCATTTATCCATACAAACAAATTATGCAAAACTATCACTGATATTAATATCCACGGCTCGTTGGATAGTTATAGGATTAAATATCCTATTATTACACGATTAATTTAGTATCTCATTTAGGATTATAGGATTGATATAAATTGCCACCTGAACACGTTTCTGAGCGATTGCGGAGAAAATTGTCTCCCATGGGGGGTGGAAAAGGGATTACGATGGAAATCTTATACCTGTTTGGTGAATGAGAATAAAATGGTATCATGGCTATATAATGTATCTCATAAGATACATTATATAGGTTTATTGGTAATTATACGTATTCCTTGTAGATATATCACATAAATAAATAATAGCAGCCCTGTATTCTTAATTCAATTCAATCATTTATTTAGCAAATAACACAGATTCATACACTTATTATCAAATTAAAATTAATATCACTAGTCACTCATTAATATAACATTACAAATTATAATTATTCATTCTATTTACATAATTCAATTAATATGTCAATTTCATTAATAAATATAAATGTCACAAAGTCCTCCTTGTACATGTTACGTGCTGCCTACAACAGTGGTTTAAATACGGGCAGTCTAATCTTACAGCGAGCACTTCCAGCATGCTGTTGGTGCTCCCCCGCACCCGTCGTACCAATGAGGCGCCTCGCTTGCGCATTGTGGCGTAGAAGCAGTCTACACGCGCTTCTGCAAACATTGTTGACGCACTACAAAAGCGGGGGAGCCCCACCAACATCCTGAATGCATTATTGAACTGGACTCGAAGGGCACTGTACGATTTAAGCGTATAGTCATTCCACAGACTGCAGGTGTAGAAAGAGGTGCAGTATGCTCTAAAGAGTGTTACTTTTACCTCCCTCGAGCACTTTGCGAACCTGCGGATGACCATATTCGCTCTAACGGACAGCGCCCTCCGCTCCCGCTCAATGTCAGCATCATCTTTCAGGGTGGACGTTACTACATGACCCAAATATTTAAACTTTTCAACCCTAGTCAGCGGGGATCCGTTTAATAATACAGAGGGCATGTTAGATATTTTTCTAAGGCCATCGTGAAAGACCATACACTGACTCTTTTTACAGTTATAAATCAGGCCATGAGTAGCTGCATAATCCTCGCATATTTTCATCAGCTTTCTTAGTCCGCAGACCGAGGCGCTTAGCAAGCACATGTCGTCGGCAAAACTGATATTATTGAAACATACACCATCTATGTAGCAGCCGACATGTTGCTTGCTGAGCGCCTCGATGAGCCCATTGATGTAGAGGTTGAAAATGGACGGAGAGCTAATCCCCCCTTGCCTCACCCCACATTCCAACCTATATGCATCTGACAACGTACCCGCCCATTTCACACTATTTTCCTGGTTCCCGTACCAATACTGAAATATGTTAATAAGTTCCTCTGGCATATGGGACGCTCGCATCTTATTCCATAAGATGTCGTATGACACGAGGTCAAATGCCTTGGAAAGGTCGAGGAAACAAGCGTAAACAGGTGTTTTCCTAGCATTGTAGTATTTGACAGCACTCTTCAGACTAAATATCGCGGTTTCTGTCGATAGACCATGTCGAAATCCAAATTGGTTATCATGTAACTGTAAGTACCTACTCAATTGTGCGTGAAGAATACTATCAAACACTTTAGCGATTATTGTAGCCATGGAGATAGGTCGATAATTTGCGATATCAGATAGATCTCCAGCTTTGTTTTTAACCACTGGCACTACCAGCGTTTTCATCATTTCCCGAGGCAAGTAAGAGTGAGATAAACAAAAACCATATAGCATAGCTAAAACCCGGCATATATGTGGCCCGGCGTGTTGTAAATGCTCCACACTCAACCCATCGTGACCGGGGGATTTTCCTGCAGAAATAGATTTTACTGCTATCCGTACATCCTTAGCCGTTATTCGGGTATTCAAAAATTGCCCACTCATCCCGTTCGACACTGTCGCTAATGATGGCCCTAATGGCGATTTAACAACAAAACAATTTTTAAATTTATCTGCGATATCTTTAGGGTCATTAACTCCGTCCACAGACACTGGAAGCCCAGAACAACCCTTCAGGCGATTGGTATTTTTCCAAAATCCACAGAAGTCTTTTTTACAGTGTTTAGACGCTAGTGTATCCATTTTGATCTGGTCTTGATGGTTTTGACACCACTTCAGACGGGACTTAAATATTTTTCTAGTCAAGCACATATTATCATAAATTTCACCGGTGGTAGGTCGCCCGCAATTAGTCCATTCCTGAAAGCTCGCTCGCGCCTCCCAGTGACTGTCACGAACGTGTTTATTCCAGCCTACAATTGTTTTAGACCTGCGCTTACACTGCTTACGCTCACCCCCCCGCCCCCTCACTGAGGCTTGTGATAAGGCAAGCACGATGCCAGAGTACATTTCATCAACGATCAACCTGTGCGATGAATCATCACAGCATCGATCCCCACACTTCATAAATTGAGTCGGGTAATCAATAAGTCTCAGATGTTTATGACATTCATTTTGATATTGTGAAATTTCATCGCACGTTCTATATCCCCATTCTACTATATTAGAGGATCTATTACACGTAATTTTCGTAGGAGTCAGATATTTCAAATTACATTCACAAATAACAGGAAAATGATCGGACCATAATGCGTCATATTTAATGTAAACATTGCACACAGACATCTCGGCCGATTGCGACACAACACAATGGTCTAGCCATCGCTTTGAGCCGCAAGCAGTATCCATGTATGTGAAAGTATCGGGCGTCGAACCTCATATTTTCATATCCACCGTCACCCAATTAAACTCATCACATATGCATTTTAATTCTTTATAAAATAATTCATTAGGATGAGCATTAAAATCCCCTAATATATAAATAGGTTCGTTACTAAAGTCATTACTAATAGCACTTACAGTTGCCATGCAGTCCGTGAAGATAGGCAGATTGCCCGATTTGTTTACCGGCATATACACACACACCACTATAAAGCGGCTTGCAGCCGTATCGACGCGAATAGCACACACTCGCGGATTGTCACACTTTATTACAGTAACACTCGGAAAGACACTGTGATTCCACAATAAGGCCGTACCACCGTGCGGCCGTCCACGCAATATGCCCGCCGCTGTGTCAACAGCTGATGTCCCCGTGCAACTAAATCTGCTATCAATGCTACTCAGATAAGCTAGCTCGTCCGGTAGTAGCCAGGTCTCCTGCAGCGCTACCAGCACACACTCGTCACACAGTTGTTGAATGTCGTTCAATGACCTCTTTACGTTTTTGCAGTTATAGGTAGCAAACTTATAAATCTTGCTATCCATTATTACAAAGCAATGGGCCGCCAACTGACAACATAGTATCAGCTCGTCTGTTTTTGTAGTGCACAAACCGTCTAAATATTATCCCTTCAGGCCATATTTTCGTGTCCAAGAATAGGGACACTTTTGACTCAGGGACCAGAAATTTATAGGCCTTATGATCGATGGCTTTTTTCATATTTATTTTCTCGAGAGAAATTTTTGCCTGAGTTTTCGTTTTAATATAGTCCACAATATCTGCCTCCACTGTATCGATATGGATATTCGTTATAAATATAGGTATTCTCTTTTCAGCGGCTTTAAATGATGATAACGACACCCCCGCATTGCCTGAATCGCCTAAGTATCTATAATTCGGTTTTTTTTTGCGTTTTGTTACCGATTGCCAGTCGTTATCATCCCCGTCCACATTAGGTTGTACGTTATGCGCCACCGTGGCAGACTGACGAGGATGTTGAGCCTTAGTATTCCGTGTCACCTGGTCTGTCTGCACCAGCTTAGGTGAGGACAGCGGATATGCTTGTTTTGATGAGTCATTAGAGGCAGCCACTGGCGATAACGGTTTCTCTCGCACCTCATCACAGCTGATTGGCACCTCCAACTCAGTCGTTGCTGCAGTGACCCCCGCTCCCTGCTGATCATTACTACACCCAAGGGGTGACGGCGGCGAGCACACAATGACGTCATCATTTCTGGTGGCTTCCATCGGGATGCAATGTAATTCAGTGTCAATATCATTATACCCACAATTTTTTGTGTGTTGCATATCGAGTTCAGCGGACGTATAATTGTGGCTCGCAGTTAATCCAATTGGACCACTTTCGAGATTCCAGGCGCCGCGTCTCATGTTTACATAGGCAGCCGGATTTACTGACGGTGGAAGTAACGATGCATGCTTCAAATCATATATGTATGATCGCAATTCCTCCATTTGTTTTACAGTTGCGTAGGTATTCTTGACTTCTTCAATTTCTGCGGTAATTCTCGTCAGGTCTTTTAACAGTTTTGTGCAGTCTAAATGATCAAATAAGATTGGGGGTAGTTTTTCGAGTTCCCTTGCCACAAAAACTGGAATAATATCAGGATCAGTGCTTTTCATCACACACACTATATCATCTAGATCTCTTTCTTCTTTGCCCTTCCTTTTCCTCACGATCTTGCGTTTATCCGTTGGCAAAGCTTCGAATAATAACGCTTTTGATTTTTTTATTTCACTGCTTTTAAACGCGGATACACATATCCGTTTTAACGTTTCTTCATCCACTACAGATATTTTGTTTTGCACATAGGCGAGTAATTCGTCAATAACGATATTACATGCCCCACACTTTAACGTGTTCGACATTTTTTACGCAACTACGTGCACCGTTGCACTACGCGCGCAGGGTACACAGTATAACACACCCGACCTTGACCGCGGCGCGTGAGTGACTCATTAATGCTTTATTGTACACAATAAAATAACAGTAGAACTTATCATATAATAAATTGACCATGTACAAAGGCGAGCTTAATTTAAATTGAATTTTCTATCAAACCTTTGAACCAGAAAGAAAGAATATCCTTAACGGGTAATATAAAGTGTACAAACACAGAAAGTACATGAAAAAATAACTGATTATACCTAATTCTAATTAATCTAAATACTAATACTTTAAAGTATACTGTATGTATACAGTCATCAAACTAAATAAATACTCTATTCACAAATACAAAACTAACTTATAATTGAACTAAATAGATATACCTGTATCTAATACATGTCCCACTGCTGGGCTCGGGCCTCTTCTTCATGATGAGAAGGGTAAGGCCATTATCCACCACGCTGGCCAAGTGCGGATTGGTAGACTTCATACACCCTTGATCACTTTTAAAGCACTCTCAGGCATGCAGGTTTCCTTCACCGTTAGTGAGCGATAATTTATATGAGAAATCCTTACTAATATTATAAAGGCGAAAGTTTGTAAGTATGGATGTATGGATGTATGGATGTTTGTTACTCTTTCACGCCAAAACTACCGGGTCGATTTCGATAAAATTTTGCACACATGTAGCTTATAGTCTGGATTAACATATAGGCTACTTTTAATTGACATACCACGCGGGCGGAGCCGCGGGCGGAAGCTTGTACACACATATCTTTGAAAAGACGAATCTTAGCGATTTATTGACAGAGGTATGTGCCGTGGATTCGTACCTTTAATTTAGCATTCCTACGGTCTCTCACTCGGCTGCATATGTGTGTGTAGTATGTATCCCAGGGTGATATAATAAGGCCTAAATGCAATATTTAATCTGGGCCCATAAATGTTATTATTGTTATTGTACCGCATCTGGTATGTTCGCAAAGGCTCATGTTGATTGCTTCCATAATATTAAGAAAGCGAGCTGCCTCCCTGATGCGTTGCGTGCGGGATAGTCCCAACTGTCTCCTGAACTCCATAATAGTGAGAGCAGACTGTCCAGTTCCGGGTCACTAGAAAAGCATACATGTTGACGGCAGAATAATTATATTTCATGTAAGATAATAATGGAAATAATATAAATAATAATTACTTACAAACATCAAAAGATAATTTTACTAATATACTATGGATGTGAATTAGCAATAAAATTATAAATAAAAATTAATAAATAAATTACTACTTCACCATTTGCAGATAAATTAGTGAGATGTGTGCAATAATACAACCTATGCCATACTCTATCGGATAACACAGCTGTGATAATATATTAAATCAAAACTAAATCAGGGCCAAAATATTGGTACGGATAACTTAAACTAAGTAATAAGAGCGATAAATAACTGTAACTTAAACTATACAGCCATTATACAAAGCCTCAAGTCAAACATATGACAGTGCTTAAGATACCCATAAGTTAGTAACTTGGAGCACAACATAAGCATAAACTTGGCAAGTGGCGAGTTAAAACGCTTGGTTTAAGCTCGGATTTGCATAATGTTACAAAATGTAATTTACGGGCTTGTCCGGCTTAGGGTGCTTTTCTGATGTTTACTGCAGCAGTCAATAATGGTCGCCAGTTAATAAGTATAATGTTAAGTAGCCATAATTCATCAATTTGCCTCTCGCAGTCCACTGCTGGACATAGGCCTCTCTCAATGTGCGCCACAACACCCGGTCCTGCGCCTTCCGCATCTAGCCATAATTATTTTTTAATAATAATAAAATAACAATAAAAGTGACAGCTGTGTTCTTTTTTCAAGTGTAACTTGTGTAATTTTTAAATACAGTCAGCTTATATTTTATAGGTCTGATAAGATCTGTCCGGAACCTCAGAAACTGGCTTTAAGTATTTTATAAACCATCAATATTATAAATTTTTTCATTGGCCTAGTAGTAAGCTTATGCGTAATTTGGTATATCTTCTCAAAAAATCTTAATAAGCAGCACGGAGTTCAAATAGTGGCCGGTAGATGGCATCACATGATACCTAAAACATAACAGGTGAAGTTCAGGTGCTATAAAAGCCTCTGCGACACGACATAATCATCTCTGCCACCGCAGTCGGTGTCAGAACCCCACCCTTAAGGGTAAATAGGGATAGAGGTAATCTGTCAGCCTTGCGTATAAGTGGATACGTTATATGAGCAGGGTTAAAGTTCTACTTGCAGTTCTTCGAGATATGGTGGATCAGAGTAATCCTTAATATTATTATTACGAAAGTGTGTTTGTTATCTTGATGCAAAGTGGTATGAATATAATTTAAGGGGGAACAATTGGTTGACTGATTCAAATCATGGCGCTTGAACAAATACAAAAGTAATAATATGTGCTTAACTTTAATATTATTAAGTTTTTATTTATTTTATTTAGGCAAATCACATTTAAAACACTAAAATGCATGTTTGTTGGTGCCTATTTTTGCAAAATTATTATTTTAATTTTCAGTTGTAAGTAACTCAATTAATGAAAACAATTTTGGCAAAATGGCCAAAAACTATGTCTTTTTTATGATTTATCTGTAAAAAAAGATAAAACGAAATAATATTAAAGTCAAACCCATAACGTTAGAATGAAAACACGGCGCTTAGGAGTCTACTCTCGAAAACGATTATTCTCGACATTCACGCGAGCATGAACATCAAATTAAATTTAAGAAAAGTGTGTATTTCTAACTCTTAGATTGAGTCATATAAATGCTGTCAGGATTGATATGGATATGTATATTGAAAATCTAATCCTCACAGTAGATTTATTAGTACATTTCACACTTAACTTAAAATGCTAATAGTCTTAAAACTAACATTTTAACCAAGATTTAAAATATGTAATAAAATTTACTCCCACCACATGAAAGAATAATATATGGCCGACTCAGCGACTGCGACAAAAAGTGTACAAATCGGCACTCCGAGCGATCCTCAGTGCCCATTTGTCTTAGAGATCGCTATCCTATGATAATAATGTGTGCTGAGGAAATATGGAGTTTTTAGCGTTTTATGTTTTACTGGTAGAGTGCATCGAGTGGTTAGCGTGTACAAGCGCTGTTCACGAAGCTTTAGGTTTGATGCCTGGGTCAGCCAAAGGGTTAGGTTTGAATTTAGCCCGCAGGCGCCGATAGATAACGTAGACGCACTAAAACTATTAAAACTACTAAAATTAAACTTAATCTAAGCCCCCTATTCAAATCATTGTAATTAGTATAATTTAGTATTATTTATGATTTATTTTTTGTAATGTTTTGACGTGTTTAAGCGCCTCCTGGGCCTTATGAAAATAAATGATTTGTATTTGAATTTGAATTTGCACTACCACATGGGGCCTAAACACACAGGTAAAGAGAAGCTGCTGAAAACCTTATCTTAACTCAGAGATACCTTTTGAGAGATGTTTTGTTTGACTAGGCAAAGCGATTTTGATGATTCTTTTTTCATTTGAAAGCTGGTGCTTCCCGTGTCATTCTATTTCAATTTGGTCCAGTTCTGACAATGGCATTCATGAGAAAACCATATAAGTCTAAATTTCTTGTAATTCAAGTCAGTTTTTTTTTTGGAAAATTATTTTCATTTTATTTTATGAAGTCGTTTAAAAATAAGAAAAAAACTTGAGTAAAAATGATTTCTCATTAAACACTTAAGTAAATAACTCAATATCAGCTAGTTCACTAAAAGCCATTAATCCATTTACTATCGAGAAAAGCTTTTAACTGAACTTACTAAAGCACATAATTTGATGAGTTTTTGATTGATGAACTCTAATTGAAATATAAACTTAATTGATAACTTATTTATCTACATCAAAAGCATGAACTTAGAAATAATTTGTGAAGGTAAATGTTTCAAATTAGTTTTGGAAAATTTGATTTGTAAAAAACGAAAATATCACGCCTATATTACCCAGAAGGGTGTTGCAAAGGTGTATAACACCTACATTTCACTTGCTATATTTAGGTCCCATGGGATAGGGGGTGACCCCATCGCCATCCACCGGGTACAATTGCAACTCCGTGCTGTTATACCCGTTGTATTAAAACGATTTTTAACTAAAATGAATTAAATTGTACTGCTGCCTTAAAGGTCTGTCACATGGTCCTAAATATAACTGGTGAAGTGTGGTTGTTATTTATCTCTGCCACACCTTTTCGGGTAATTAAGCGAGATGCTATGTTACATCATTATTATATTCTGAAGTAAATACTGCCTCGTTAATCTAATGAGCGTCTCGAGTTTGACTCCCGGATCGGGCAAAGTGTTATTCGTGAATTTTTTATTTTATTTTTTTATTTTAAAACTTCATGTACAATATCGCACATAGGCGGACTTAATGCCATAGGCATTCTCTACCAGTCAACCTTTGGCTGATGCTGAGAGTGGGGTAGTAGGTGCAAAAGAAGAAGTTTTAATTAAGAGAAGAATAAAATAAAGAAATTCTCAATAGCAGGAATGAGTTGGATTATTGCACGGTGGATGGTGATAGGCTCACCCCCTATCCCATGGGACCTAACATAAGGGTATTCTACACCTCTGCCACACTCTTCCCTTGTTATGTTAATATGTAAATACAGATAATCACATCGGATAAAATTACAAACCTTCCTACTCAAAAAAGACAAACAACAGCTACTAAATAGAATAAAACGAATAGAATAACCTCACCTGTAAAACTTCAGCCAACCAGCAATTCCCGAAATAATTGCGGAAACTAACAAACTAACTGACGGAAAAATAACTAAAATAACTACAACTTTATGGCAACTGTCTAAAGCAAACTATGTACGACAGGATGAAACCAGTCAAAAATGGCGGAACTTTCAAAACTCGACGAACAGATGTCTACACATCAACCTATATAAGATGACCATTTCCAGTATAAGATGGCGTCGCGTCGTACAGGCTTCCCGTGCAATGCGAGACCAGCTTATATTGGATATGTATAGGTTGATCGGTGCCGTGTGTACGATTCAGTTCAACTGTTTCAAATAAAGAGTTAGTTGATATTGACAGCTATATATTTAGTAGTTGTTCTGGTTTAACAGTTGATTTAGGAATAGAAGCTTTTAAATGTTTAGGTTCAAATTTCAAATTTTTCAAATTCAAATCATTTATTTTCATAGGCCCCAGGAGGCGCTTGAACACGTCAAAATATTACAAACAAATGATATAAAAATAAATTATAAGTAAAACTAAATTATACTAATTACAATGATTTGAATAACCGGGGCTTAGATTAATTTTAATCCAACTGTTTAAAATCAGATTAAAATCAAACTAAGTACCAGCTCCGATGGGTATTGCATTATGAGAAGAGCTGGTGAGAAACTCATGTGCACCATCTTTTCAAATGAAATGAATAATATACAATTATATTAATATATAATAATATATAACAATTACAACACATAAAAAGAGCAGTTCATTTCCAAATACTATTATCATTTATGTAGTCTAAAATACAGTAATAAGCTTTTTGAGATATCAATAGATCAAATAAAATGATCGTAGATAAACTACAGTTGGCTTTGTAATAAATAGTTTTAACATTTTAAATATTTACAACTATACGTATTGAATTTAAAAAAATATTTATATACATTAGTATACATAAAAATTATGAAAAGATATTTACAAAACTTTATACAGCATCAGAAAATTCCTCCGCATCGATGTCAAATAGTATTGTTTGTGTGACAGTCGAAAAAAAATTGTTCTTGAAGCGGGATTTGAACCCGCAACTATAGGATTCCAGCCTATTGCTTTACCGCTCAGCCATCCAAGCTTGCTCCATATTTACGTTTTTTTTTGCCCGGATGCATCGTCTTGCCGGACGCGTCATCTATTGTAAGTACTTACTTACGTACATAATTATTAGTATGTTGTAACCTTATGATGGTGACCTTAAGGAAGCTCAGAGTCACACAGCGAGCGATGGAAAGAGCTATGCTTGGTGTTTCCCTGCGTGATCGAATCAGAAATGAGGAGATCCGCAGGCGAACTAAATTAACTGACATAGCTCACCGAATCGCAAAGCTGAAGTGGCAATGGGCAGGGCACATAGCTCGTAGAACAGATGGCCGTTGGGGCCGAAAAGTTCTTGAGTGGCGGCCACGAACCGGCAGGCGCAGCGTGGGTCGCCCCCCAGCCAGATGGACAGATGATCTGGTGAAGATCGCGGGGAGCCGTTGGCTTCAGGCGGCCCAAAACCGCGCGTTGTGGCGGCAGTTAGGTGAGGCCTATGTCCAACAGTGGACGTCTTTGGGCTGATGATGATGTTGTAACCTACATGACTAATGTTACAATAAATACATTTTTTTTTTCTGTTCTTATATTGCTAAGCAAAGCTAAATTCCTTATATAACTCAATTAGTATTGATTGTTTTGTGAACATCTAATTTCCATTAACATTTTAAGTTGATGAAAGTTCCAAAACTTTCAGTTTCCTCTATACCTTTTTTGGTATTATCTTTTTCGTGGTTTAGCGTCTATACATATAATAAAATTGTAAACTTGCCATGTCTATACATTGCAGATATTTCAGATAAATTCATACGAGGGGTCTTTATAACAGTAGTAGAAGCCAAAACAATAATAATAATTATATTCCACGCGAATTAAGTATTGGACAGCCGCTAGTAGTAGCTTGGCTAGTAACATATTAAATAGTTTCAAAATAACATTAGCGTTAAAATATTAAATAAATCTTAGTGTTTAAATAAAAAAAAAATAAAAAAAATCGTTTTGTCAAAGTTTGAAGGTTGAACTTCGACAAAATGTAGGAGAAAACACTCTATTACTAACCAGAGTGGGCACAGGATGAGAAATAAACTACTTACAACCCAAAAACCAGCTAGTTCGACGAAATCTACTCTTTCGCTACCTCAAATTGGCATCAAATTACCTTCAATCGGGATCCAATACGGCGAAATTTTTGTGACGTCATCGCTAAATTGACGTGCCAACGCGGCGTAGTCGATCGACTATCGACTACGCCGTAGACGATCGATTATGATGACCCGTTCGGTTTCGGATTTGATGAAATAAAAATGTTAGAAATTCTGAATGTAACTTTTTTGCGAGAGTTTTAGTGGAATACGGATTGGATAAAATCAAAATATGTTTTTAAAAGACTATACCTAAGCCAGGCTTACAAATACATCCATTCCAATTTTATCATCAAGATTGGTGCAATAGCTTAAGCTTTAAAAATATAACAGAGAGAGTTATTTTCGTATTCAGTTTGATTATCACATATAGATTTCACCAACAAAATGGACAACTATCAACTATTATATCTGAATCATCTCATAATACCGTATGCAAACTTAGTAGTACAACTCAGTAAACAAGTACTTTGGCATGACACTAGACGCAAAACTTCGCTAGAAGACTCATCTCAAAAAGAAACGCAGTGAGTTAGAACTTCGCTATAAAAAAATGTACTGGTTGCTGGGTAAATATTTCACTTTATCAGTAGATAATATAATATATAAAATAATTATTTCTAAACCAGTCCTCATGGACAGGGCCGTACCAAACCGAGTAAACTCTAAATAATCCAAAGGTTCCAGAATAAAGTAAGGAGATTTATGAATACACCCTGAAATATCAGAAATGAGGAACTCCATCGTGACCTGAAGGTGAACTTTGTCGCCTGTGTAATACACCTGTATGCTTCTTCTTGTCGTGTCAATGACTATTGAAATTCTGTTTAATATTTTCCAGTTTATACAGCTTTAGACCAATAGGATGCGACTACGACGCCTTTTTTGGTTGAAGTTTTGCGTCTAGTGTCATGCCAAGGTACTTGGCTGAGTTCGCATACGGTATGATAAAATGATTCAGATATAATATGCTGAAGCTCATGAACTATGGCTATCCAGCTCTTTGACACCACAAACATAGTAAGAAAACTTAAAAGGACGAAACCTTTTGAGCTAGTTTTTTTGTTTGTTTTATAAACAATGCCGCACTAGGAATAAATCCTCAGTATCTTACTGTATGAGGCAGTTTGTAAGTGAATGCTCAAAATTGAATTTGCTACGTCACATTATATGCAATTGCTTGCTGCTCTAGGAGCACCTTTACAATAAAATTTCATATTTAAAACCACATTTTAAAAACCATATTATTAATGTAAAATGAGGACAAAAATTCATAGTGTGAACAGATGTTTTACATAGATCTTGCAAATGACAATGTAGTATGTCCATACATTTAGTTTTATTCAGGACACAGAACGTGCTCAGACTTGAAATGGTGAATGAAGTTTCAGATATTTGTAAGGTTATATTCATGAATTGTCGTAGAATGTGTAAGTAATTGTTATTAGTTGTGAGGGGGTAACTTTTGTGTAGTATTATACCTAAGTGTAGCGTAAATTTTATAAAAAAATATTTCTTACTACAGTGAAATTCGCGATTATTACCTATCTACCAATAAAATTTACAATAAAAAGAAAGGTATCTTGGTTATCAAAAATGCTTTTTTTACAGAAAAATATTCATCTTAAATTAAACTAATCTCATAACTTAAATTAAACTTAAAAAGTCACTGTCAGAAGGCCTCGTACCCAAAACTCTGGCAGCATAACCGCGTTGTATAGCGATACTAATTCACTGGCCGAAATATATGCCAGCATTTCGAAAACAAAAACATAATAATTGAGTAAAACCAAAAAGTGTTAAATAAAGAATATTTGTGTCATTTAAAATATTTCACAGAGCTTAAAAAGCTCTCTTGCACCTTGTTAAAAACTGAAACTTGTCCATTTTATTAATAAAAAAACAAAAATGTGACTTAATATCTGGTCCAGACGGACGATCACTCAACTGCTTTACAGCAAAAATCTCCACAATATAATAGTAGTGTGACCATCTCCTTTGTCACGTACCCAGGACACGTCCCGTGTTAGCGCGTGACACGACTTCACGAGTACGCGGACCACGCTGCAAGTTTAATTGAGGAAAGTTCCGGAATTGTTAATGTTTGATTACTAATTAGTTGATTAATTACTTTGCGGTTAAGACGTAGGCGTTATTTAATTTGTTACAGCGATTAAGCTTTTTGAGGAGTTTGTTTGAGTTGAATTTAACTTTAGAGTTGGTCGAAATGGGTAAATAAAAAGTTTTGGTTGAGATAATGTTAATATAAAATATAGGGTTGGGACTTGACTATTTAATTTAAAGTCCTTAATCCTCAATATAATTAAGGCTTCAATAGACTCTGCTCTGTTTTAATTTTAAAGCTGCCTAATTAAAATACCACTTATGCTTGTTCAATATAATTTTATTTGAGAGTGTTAAAACATCAACAACCCTTTTTTATTCAGTTTATAAAGTAGGTTAAAATAATTTCGACGTCAAATAAGTTATTATCAGAATATATTTTACTCTTTTCAAAATACGAGTCGAGAGAGTTAAGTATTAAAAAACAAGGACGATCCACAGTTCTCCCAAATCGTAGTGTCACTACAAACAGTCGAGATTTCATTACAACACAATTGTATCTATTGTTACAATTCGTATAAAATCATTGCAGGAATTGTATTGTTCGTCTAGCTTTTGTATGGGATAAGCTTCGGATAAATTCTAGACTATGATTTGTAGTTGATTTGTGACTTGTAACTTAATAACGCTTATTCTACCAGTAGAAGAGAACCTACAGCTAAAGGTCTACTTTCTTCTAATAAGGTACAGCCGTCTTTTGTTTTTTCATTATACATAATTTTGTCCCTTTAGTATTATATTCAGAATTTGAAATTCTGAATATAATTCTGAATAATTATTCAGAATTTGAAATTTCGGTAAACCAGTGATTGACCGGATTGTAGTGTTGGTAGTGTACCTGCCTGCGACGCAGAGGTCGCGGGTTTGATGCCCGCTCAAGACAAATCTTTGTGTGCATGAACATGAGGGTTTGTCTTAGTCTGGGTGTTTCTATGTATAATAAGTATGTATTTACAAAAGAAAAGTATATATGTAATAGTATCAGTTATTCTAGTACCCATAGTATAAGCTCTGCTTAGTCTGGTACTAGATGGCGTTGTGTGTTCTGTTATATTTATTTATTTTATTTTATTAAAGCTACCGTGATTCGATTTTTTTTCTAAAACTTCACCTTTTGTATTAGGTCTCTATAATACTAGAGGTATGTCGTATATACAGTAGTCCAAAGAGTGGTAAGTGATGACTACATCCCATAGACAATCAAGTATTCAAGTCCTTAATGCACTCCACAATGTTAAAATGATCTCATAATTAGGTACAGTGTCAATCATGAACCCTAACGGACACGGCAAAAGTAGGAGAGATGAAGAAAAAGCTCTTTGTGTTTACAAAAAATATATTTAAATTTTTAAATGGTATCTTATATCTCATGTTTCAAGCAATTCCAGAGCCTGATCTAAGCGCAGTGGCTCATACAGATAACTCGGAAGCCAAAACAATCCTAAGCTAACTATTTATACAACAATTTATCTTTCTCACATTCTGTAATCCCTTCATATTTGTACAAGCTAATGACGTATGCTTACACACACACAAACAACAAACAATAATACACACAAGTGTTTTTAGGACTATATTTGTTTTGACCAACGCGGCTTAACATTATTTTCATGAAAATGGGATTAAACACTTAAAAAGTTATAATTTAATATTAAAATTATAAGCTTTTGTAAACAAGCCTTATTGTTTATTAAAAAGTTTATGATGCAAATTCAAAATTATCTATTTGTAAAAAATAGATAACAAAGTTAGTTTTATAAAGGTAAATATTGTGACAAATCTTTGTGTGCATAAACATGAGGGTTTGTCTTAGTCTGGGTGCTTCTATGTATAATAAGTATGTATTTACAAAAGAAAAGTATATATGTATAAGTATCAGTTATTCTAGTACCCATAGTACAAACTCTGCTTAGTATGGGACTAGATGACGTTGTGTGTAAGTTTTGAGATATTTATTTATTTATTACATAGATATAAATCCATATCTGGCCTATTAAAGGCATGCTAAATGTTTGTGATTTTTAAGTGTCAAGTGTATATAATAAATGTTAAACTAATAATAACCAAATAATATTAAAGTAAAACCCATAAATATGACGTTAGTATGTGTACGTTAAAAATTTTGCTCTTAACCTACTTCTGTATGGAAAACAGCGAAGCAATTGTTTCCCTTTAGAAAATAAAAATACCTTGTTAAACTTTGTTAAATACCGACTTTATGGAGCGTAGTAAAGCTGAAACCTTTGACACTAAAACTATCCAAAATCTAGACTTAATTTAGCCCAAAAAGACTTGGTACCTAAGCTTATTTTCATTACCATCTTTACTCAAAGGAGAAACTTCGAAGTATTTAAATCCCCGTAACCGGAGCATCGCTGCTAGCATATGCATTAGCTAGCATCGATTTTAGTAATATAACTACTTTAGCAAAGTATACCGTAGAGTAGTTATATAATATTAATAGGCTCTAGCTAGTACCTCGTACATACTCAGTATGCCATGAACTAGTAGCTTATTCTATGAATTCAGTATTTTACTTTTGCTTATATTTTTTTTTTTATTTATTTATTTAAAAACTTTATGCACAAAAATGGTACACGGGCGGACTTAATGCCGTAGGCATTATCTACCAGTGAACCTTTGGGTGATGCAGAGACGACAAGTAGTGGTAGGTGCAAGAGCTGAGAGTTGGTTCGAAACTAAAACCATTCAAATAACTGAATCTAATAAATTATAATTAAAATTATTGCAATACAAAATACTAAAAATAAACAATTTAGAATATATAAATAATATATAGATCTATATATATATATACGATTCTAATATACAAAAATACAAATACAAATAAAATAAAAACACAATACCTTGAGTTAATTGAGTTAATTTGGCCAATTCATTAAAGAGATGATCACGCACTTTAGTTTTAAACACATAACGGTTGGTGGACATCGTGATTTCTAAGGGGAGCGAATTCCATAGGTGGACTGACTGAACGATGAAAGAAGAATTAACGAAACCAGACAAACGTTTAAACGTTTTATCATACATAACATCCCCTGTATATTACCCACAAGAGTATGAGTATGACCCTTCTTATTTAAAAGACCGATTTCTTTTCCTCGATGATACACATTCGAGATCCTTGAGATCATCGGAAAATTTAAGACTTCAAATGCCAATGCATTCGACAATTTTTTATGACAAATCTTTTGTTGTCCAAGCAACAAGGCTGTGGAATGCATTGCCAGTAAACATCAGGTGCGCCCAGTCACTAAACTCGTTTAAAGTATTGGTTAAAGATTATTATTCTACAAAACCATCATCATAGTTTATTTATTTATTTATTTTGTTGATCAGACTTTTAGCAAATTTGAGTAAAACTGTATATATTATTATTTGTCTATATTTCTATCTTTTATAGTATTTATATATATGTAATTATATATTTATTTATATATTATTATATATTTATTAAGTATTTGTGTATATGTTATTATATCTAACTATATGTTGTTTATAATGTATATAACTATTGTAAGATATGTGTAAATATTAAAATTAGGATATCTCTGTTTTTGTAAATATTAGCTATAAGACTTATTTCAATTTTTATTTTTTTGATACACCAACTGCCCTATATATTGCCTGCAACACAAACTATCTGTTTATCCATCCAAAGGTTGCCTGGAAGAAATTGCTTTTTAGCGATAAGGCCGCCCATTGTGCATTTGAAAATATTTTTAAGTTGTATTTTATTGTCAAACTGTATATTTTTGGTGTACAATAAAGAATACTCTACTCTATGACAGAGGTGTACAACACCCACATTTTACCAGTTGTGTTTAGGTCTCATGGGATAGGGGGTGAACCTAAACCCAACTCTATGCTGCTATTAAGAACTTCCCGAGTTACAAAAAGTTAATATAAACTATAGCTTTTACTCCATTCGGGAGTCGGACTCAAGAACTTGCGGTGGGGGTTCGCTTGCGTTAACCACTAGAGGGAACAGCTTCCACACTTCACACACAATTCCAGATCCATGCTGCTTCTAAAAGAGTTCTTACGGAAAATCCCTTATAACACCCAGGCGCTAAACCCAAGACCTTTCGGTAACGATTATATTGTAACCTATACCTATTTCTCTACTTTATTTAATAACCCAGTAAACAAACACATTCGGAAGTAGTGCAGTTACCGCAGTCAGTATATGCTATAGAGGAACTCCGGTAAAAGAATTTCATTTCAATACCTGTTTAATATTATCATTTCAATACAAACTATAGCCTTAATAGAGGGTAATGAAAATAACCCAACATTACAGGTCAAGTTTGTGTTGTACAATTTTATTCTGCTCCACTTTTCTGGGAAATATGGATGTTATATTTAGGGTTTCTTTGAAGGATAAAATTCGTAATGAGGTCAACCGACAAAGAACTAAAGTAACCGACATAGCTCGCAAAATAAGCTCGCTGAAGTGGCAATGGGCTGGTCACGTTTGCCGAAGGACCGACAGCCGTTGGAGCAAACGAGTCCTGGAATGGAGACCGCGACTCCGCAACCGTAAGGTGGGATGCCCCCCTGCCAGGTGGACTGACGACCTGAAGAATGTCGCTGGAGGGGACTGGATGCGGAAGGCACAGGACCGGGTTTTGTGGCGCACATTGAGAGAGGCCTATGTCCAGCAGTGGACTACGAGAGGCTAAATGATGATAATTAGGGTTGCTACATAATAATTTGCCCGTTACTCTATGTTGACAGAATTACAGTATATGAGCTACAATTCTAGGAAACTATAGTATTAATCTGCGGTTTTGGCGAATGGATCACAACTATAAGCCTTTGTGGATTAATGGACTCACTATGGAAAGGTATTGGATGAGACTTAAGTTTAAAAAAAACACATTTTATTTAAGCATGTGAGATCTTGTGTGCATCTTGAGATGTTAGATTAATCCTAAATCTAATAATATGTTACATAGTATATTACAATTAAACTGCATTGCACTGCAGGCTCTATAACAAAAAAATATTTCAAAATCGCTTGCTTATAAAAATTTTTATTATTTCATAAATAATTCAAGTTTTATAGAAGTTTGAATTTTTTTAAGTGTTTAGTTACTTTCGTTGCTGACTGTACCCCGAAGGCAGTCTTAAGACATTGTATGACTAGAAAAAAAAAACAAACTTAAAAACAAAAATCCTTTGGCCACAAAAAAACTGACACAAAACACAACGACACCAAAATTTATCCTCACCACAAAATGCTCAAAGAAATGTATATTACAATATCTGCTTTCTTTCACCCAAAAGCACAAGGTCACCTTCATTACAATTCCTTTGGAAATAAACCAGAATTGTCCGTAGAAGCCTTGATGAAGATGTTGCCCAATGAACCTCCCCTCCCCTCCCCCTTCCTCCATGCAGATAGGCTATTTGTAGGCAAGGAGGCTTTAACGCTGGATCCGCTGTGAGTTTATGAGATTACGTTTTGTATTCCAGCGAACATAGATGTACACACAGCAGAAGATATTAATAACATACATAAAATAACATAACATCACGCCTAGAAGGGTGCGCAGAGTTGTACAGCACCCACACTTCACCTGTTTTGTTTGATATAAGCCTCTCGCCATCCACTGGGCACAATTCCAACTCCATGCTGCTATTAACATTTTTCTGAAGGAAACATCAAAAATAACACTTTGCCCGACCCGGGAATGAAACCCGAGACCGCGAGATTTCGGGTACGTCTCGGGCTCGCATACGCTAACCACTAGACCATAATCTTTGAAAATACAGTTTACTAGACTCTGTTCGTGGCTTCGATTCCAAGACATATTTAATACAATGGAAATAACGCTAATTCTGATGTGCTTAACTACATTTTAAAAAGATTTCATCGAAGCTGGCACTTAAATTGATTTTAATTTGAACAGTTCAATTAAAATTGATCTAAGCTTCGGTAATTCAAATCATATTATTTTGCTTTGTGAAATTTTAATTAATAAATTCTTTACGTTATTTTTATTTGCTCTGTAATTATAATATTCGTTGACGTGATTTAGTGCCCCTTGTAGTTAATGAAAATAAATGATTTGTATTTGACTTTGATCAATTCAGGCATTTAGCTGACCAATCGTAACAAACTAAAACATTTTTTAGATTAAGTTAACCTTAAATATGCCCCAAAATCATCCCTAGAAGCCTTGATGAAGAAGTTGGCCAACAAATCCCCCTTTTCCCACCCCCCTCCATGCAGATAGGCTATTTATAGACAAGCAGGCTTTAACACTGGATCCGCTGTGAGTTTATGAGATTACATTTTGTATACAAGCGAACATAGATGTTGAACGAATAGATGTTGTAGGAGATTATTAACTTGCTTATGGTTTGTTATTTTGTTAATTAAAATATAACATAACGATATAACAGTTCTGTGTTCTGCAAAAAGATTTTTCATAAGACAAGGTGAACTTGTCTAAGTGCTTTCGACACACACTTAGTGCTTGTTCACGTTGACTCGCGGGCGCGGTGGCGAGCGCGGTCACGAAATATCAAACATATGACGTGATTTCCAAGGGTTCACGTTCAAAACGCATGTGCGGTCTAAGTAGCGAGCTAACTAGCGACTGGCGCGTGCGGCGCGCTCGCGGCAATTTCAAACGCCTGAGACGTTTGTGTGTGTTCATGTCAAACAAGCGGCGGCGCGCGCGATTCACTCGCGACGTCAGGTAAGTTCAACCAGTTTGAACTTGTCGCTAGAAACGATAGCACGTTTCTATCATGTCGTTCAATACAGAAGAGTTTATTAGTGCTGTTCAGGCTAGAACTCCTATTTGGCAAAGTACATTTTGTTTCAATTCAAAGTATTTGGTAAATTACCATATAAAGTATGAAATTCACCATACCGTTCTCCTTCTTTATTAATTTCGTGCACGCCAATTCTAATTTTTAGCAACTCCCACTTTAGGTATGAATTTTCGGTTAAAAATAAAAGATCGTGGTCCATATTTACAACCTCTGACAATACGTCACACTCGCGCGAACGCCTGGCGGTTAATGTGAACAGGAGCTCGCAACGTTTCCCGCGCCCGCACCCGCTTCCGCGCCCGCGTGTACCTACGTGAACGAGCACGGCGATGTCAGACTATTCGGTCTTCATCCAATTCTTGTGGGAGTTAGTTTGAGATCCCAGAAAAAACATAGGCTTTTTAACGTACGTATTTTATGAAGAGGAAATATTTTTTTGTGTGTTTGTTTATAGGCGTCGAATCTACTGATGAAAATTGGTATAGAGATAGTTGAGAACTTCAGAAAGCACAGGCTATATTTTTAATGCATCACGCGGGCGGACGCTCGTATAATTATGTATAAATTTTACAGCAAATATTAATAAACAAATACACACTTTTATACATAGAAACACCCCGACCAAGAGTAACCTCCATGTCCATGCATGCAAAAATTTGTCTTGAGTAGGACTCGAAGCCGTGACCTCGGCGTAGCAGCTAGGCGCACTACCGTCTCTCGCCCCTTTAAGCCCCAACTTCACAGGTGTTAGATAAACCTTCTTAACAGAATAAGCATAATTACCCACATAAATGAAAGTGAAAGCTATCTTTTTTTCCAGGTGTCACTTGTGTCACTTTCAAATTTGGTTACGTTATATTTTATGGTTCAGATAAGAACTATCTGGAACCTCAGAAAGTGGACCTAAATCTTTTCCAGCATTACTCTATATCCACGTTTATCCCAAACTAAGTATGTATGGCTTGCTTTATTAAATTTCAGACACTTTCGCATTGTAGGCGAAGTTTCTCAGATTATGTGCCTGTAATAAACTTTGTACGAAAGCGCCATGCACAGACTACACGTCAAGTAATACATTCCCAGTATAAGAGATGGTCTTGCATTCTACAAGCTGCCTGTACAATGCAGGACCAGTTTATACTGGAAATGTATAGGGTGATGCGTAGCATAGTGTATGTATTGAAGTCGTGTCACAAATCGAGTTATACTTGTTAGTACTATGTAATTTGCTCGAGAATTTTAGTTTATTGTCAGGTTTTGATAAGTGCTAAGTGAATAACAATGTCAAATTGTATTATATTATAACATCATGTATAAACTGCGTACAACTTTACAGTATTAAATTTATAAATTAATACGCTTCGCCCGCGGCATTAGAAATATCTTCATACCAATTTTTATCAAGATTAATATAGAATTTTAGGCGTGAAAACGTAACAAACAAACAGATAGAGTGGCTTACACATTTTTAATAAACTTTGAAAGGTTGATGTTTTGTTACTTAGGACCAGCGATAGCCGAAGGCCTCGGGTTAGTCAGTAAACCATTTGGTCAGTAAAATTTATTGTAAAGAAACAATAGTTACACTTAAAAATCAGGAGCAGTCGTAAAAATGGCGTTTCGCGTTAATACAACACGTTTATACAATCAGGTTTTTTTTTGAGTGAGGCATGGGCTTGTAGGAAGGCTACTGATCTAGACGTTATTAATCTGTGATTGTAAAAACGAAATATGTACAGCAAAATATATCTAAGCCATTAAAGTACAAGAATCAGTATTACCAAAATTGCTAGTTTATGGATCGTTTATAAAACATTTTAAGCGAAGGCCTCCGTTGTAGGTCATCAAAGAAAATAGCAAACTTAGAGCAAAACTTTGTTATCAAGTGGCCGGAATCACTTGAAAGCTTTTCGAATTGCTCTTTGAAAATGTTCTGCTTGTAAATAATGGTTGTAGCTATTTTAACTTAACGAACAATTTGAAAATAGGCCAAAGAAGAATGAACATACTGTCTCGATGGTCTAGTGGTTAGCATATGCGCCTCTCACCATGGTCTCGAGTTCGATTTCCGAGTTGGGCAAAGTGTTATTTAAGTCAGGCAATGCACGAAAGCAGCACGGACATGTATTTGAAGCACCGGGCGGTGGATGGCGATAGGCTGACCCCATATCCCATGGAACCTAAACACAACAGTTGAAGTGTGGGTATTGTACACAACTGCCACACCCTTCTGCGTAATATAGGCGTGGTGTTATGTTACTATAAATTTGCAAAAAGTATTCTTGTTAACCCTTGTGTAAGGAGGAAGTTCACGTCTGTGGTGTAATGGCCGGGATAGTATTCTTGTTAACCCTTGTGTAAGGAGGAAGTTCACGTCTGTGGTGTAATGGCCGGGATAGTATTCTTGTTAACCCTTGTGTAAGGAGGAAGTTCACGTCTGTGGTGTAATGGCCAGGATGCGAGCTCTCGATCGAAAGACCAATGCCCTATCCATTGCGCTAAAGCCTTAACAGGAGTATATTCTAAAGTTATAATCTATAAAGCTCTTAAGCCTTCTTAAATATATAACCTCCTTTCGCACACACATCAAGCGACAAATTTTCAATATAAGATGGTCTTAAATTGTATAGATTTCCCGGGCAATGCGGTTCTAGCTAGTACTGGAAATAAATGAAAATGTTTGATGTCATTGTGCAGCCATTTAATCCTCAACCACGCAAGAAAAGTTTTTATCAAAATAAATAATAGTTTAAAAAAACTAAAAAAACACGCTTTTAAAGTACTTCTAACTAAAAAGTGAAAAATAATTCATAATATAAGCTGAAAAAAGCGTGGGTTGCTCGATAGACGAAAAATATGGCACAGAGCGCCCCACGCTTTTTTCAGCTTATATTAGGAATTATTTTTCACTTTTTAGTTAGAAGTACTTTAAAAGCGTGTTTTTTAGTTTTTTTAAACTATTATTTATTTTCTACTTTTTAGTTTGGTTTATTTTTAAGAGCGTTTTTTTTTTTTTTTTTTTTTTTTATATATTTTTAATTTTTTTTATCGAATTATTGCATTGTCATCGATCTTTGACAGGTGTGCAAAATTTGAATGAAATCTGTCCGTTTAGGTGTGCAAAATCGAGTCCAAAGGAGTCGGTTACATACAAACAAACAAACAAACAAACAAACATACAGGTGAAGCTAATATAAGCGTGTTAATATTCATAAAAATATCATCAAAGCAATCAAAGCCTATTTCGTAGCACATATTTGGGTTATATTTAGATTTTTTCTCATATTCGCACAAAAATCTTTCTTTCAACTCGAAGGTAAACAAATTCTATATAACACTTTCTGAATGGGAAACGTGGGTTGGTTTCCTTTGCCGAAATTACCTGGTGACGTCACAGGGCGGGCTGGCAAGTTAGCGTTTTGGATATTCACGAATATTATAAATAAATAAAAATCACATTACATACATACAACACCCTAGTCCCAAGTTGTAAGTTATGTTTGGCGTTTGTGAATCCCGCGAGTTCATTTACAAATCCTTTTCCAATATTGACGATATTAAAATAATTACTTTGGTATCACATAAGCTGCCTGAGATACTACAATTTTAAATTCACATTAATAATAGACTCGCCCAAACGCTGAAAACAAACGGCTGCCATGGCGTGACGTCACGCTTTAGTTTTTTGTATGTTAAGTTATGAAATTGTTTGATAAGTATACGAAATATTGCGTTTATGAAAATGATTTTATTACAAAAGTTGCTGTAAATTGTGTAGGTAATTTAATAATAAAATTATTGTATATAATTTCGTACTTTCAAAATGGAATCAACCATGAAACTTTTAATGATTATAAAATGTGTTAGATTTATGATATGCTACTAAAATTTTTTGCACTTGGTTTATCCTATATTTTGATAAAGTATCCTATATTTTACCACCTATGGATTAGTCACCAAATCTATTATATTAATAAAATTGATCTAAAGGAATAGTTTTCTTACATCAAATAAATAAAAAGCAGCATTGAAAAATGAGATCGAAACTTTACACGGAAGCCTTTATAGGTTCAAAATATTTTCTCACTCCTTTAATAAAGTCGTACAAAGGGGAGAACCCGCTAGTTTAAAGTCCTCTCAATAGCCGGTTCTCTTCTTGCTCCGGAAAGTGTCCTGTCACTGACAGCTGTACGTACAAGCACACTTGTACGACTTTAGAGGTGGGAATTGGTCGATATAATATGATGTATTATATTGGTATCTTAAACCATCGTCTCATCTTTGACTTGAAGTTAGATAGAAATATGGGTCACTGTGTTCCGGTTTGGTCCGATTATGTCAACTACAGAAAAAATACAGAAAGCTATTATGATTAAATTGTGCACACTAGGTGGCGACCTCCTATCAAATAGGACTTAAACGTAACAGGTGAAGTGTGGGTGCTGCTGTGACTCTGATACACGCTTTTGGTTAGCACAAACTTGCTGTTACGTTATATTTTACATTTGCTTTGTAAAAACGATTAAATAATTGCCGGTTAAATACCGGTAAATACCAGTTATTTTATCACCTACTGTGATTTTTTGGTCTTGTAACCAATTATAATGGCAACATCACAACTCATGGAAATCTAAATAAATTGAGCATGCCTCCCCATTTCAAATCCTTCACCTGTAAGTTATTTAATTTATTCCTACTTCAAAAAAAAAGGAGGATGTTTTCAATTACATTGTATTTTTTTATATCACCGCTTAACAATAGCACAGTAATGTACTATTATGTTTTTATCATCGATTAAAAGTATCCTTTAAATATCTCTATCGACAGAAAGTAAATATATCCCTTCCATATTGTCGTTAATTCACAACAATTTACTGGTTGTCGTCAGTAACTCTTAACTTGACTGTATGAAGAGTACTACATCTCATTGCGTAGGACAGTTACCGACAACTTTGTGTTAGACACTGAATAAGCGATGAATTTGTAAAGAATTGATTAAGATCGTACAAAATCTGTCAAAAGAAAAAAAATAGTAGCATTCTAAGTACTGTTACTACTATTAGTAAACCTTAAAAAAAGTAAGAATAATAATAACTAAACAGATATTTTTACAAATGGCTATATAAAATGAACTTAAGTGCCAGTTTTTTCGTGATTTTCTACGACTTTATTAAAATGGATTACTTCATTAGGGTTCTAAACCGTTTTTTTATACTCCGCCTGTATCGAACAAACGTGTGGTACACCTGATGGTAAGTGGATTATAGCCCATGGACATGAACAATCCACAAAAGCAGATTGTAGATGCGTCGCTGAAGCTCAGGACTACGGTGTTATGCCTCATATGCCAGTAATTTCAGGGTCTAATCTCACCACCAAACCGGAACACAGCTATACTAAGCACTACTATTTGGCAGCAGGTTAAGGTGAGACGGTGGAGCTCTCGCTCTGAGCTCGTTCACAAGAGCTCTACTACAGTGAATTATAAAGTGTAATTAGATGGATTGTAATCACGCGAAGCAAACGTCCGTGTCGCTTATATAAAACAGACTTTTATGTACCGCAAAAAGCAACAAAACTCTTGTTAGTTGTATACAACATTTCTTTCATTCTGCCGGAGCACGAGTCACTTATCAGATGGAAATGAACGAGAGACCGTTGATGTTGACCCCAGCATTTCTAAAAGCCTACTTGGACTGTTTTAAGAAAGATTTCTTTGCAAATGCAGAATAAGTGCTGCCGTTTCAAAACTTGGTTTATGAATACTGCTTTTTAAGGTTCCGTAGTACCTACAAGAAACCCTTATAGTTTCGTCTGTCTGTATGTCTTTCTGAGGCATCGCGTCGTTACTGTAAGTGCTAGAAAGCTGAAATTTAATAGATATGTATCTTATGACAAAAAAGTGGTAAAATAAAATCTTCAAAATGTAATTTTTTTTGGGTACCTCCCCTACATGTAAAGTAGGGGATGTATTTTTTTGTAGCGTACCCCATAGTGTGAAGTATTATTGTTAGATAGGTATTTAGACATTAAGGTGGTTAAACATAAAATAGTATATTTATGTTTGAGTAAGCCTACCGCCTCTCCTCTCTAGAAACTAAACCGTTAGCACGAAATATCTGAAAATCATGATTCTACTACATGTAATAAACTTTCCAGCAAAACTATAGCGGCTTTGTTAACTTAATTAACTCAAGAGTAATTGGGGTCCCAAGTGTGAAATGTAATTAATTAGAATATTTCGTAGTCAATACAAAAACCTTAGAAAATAATAACTTGTTTGAAGTTGTTAATGGTCAATACAGATATAAAACCTGTTTTGAGTCCATAACTACCCGACTGGCCCGACACGCACTTGGCCGGTTTTTACAACTACAACAACTATAAAATAAGCCGGATTATTGAATTAACCATACTTTCGTTATTGTTAACAGTTGGTTTTGGATGTAATAACTTTAATTTTATACAATATTATAATCGCTTCATAAAAAAATTGACTCTTATGTTTCTCCTAACTACCTAGTGACCTTTTTTATCTGATGGTAAGCAGTAGACCAAAGCCTATGGACACTTCTTCTTCTTCTTTCGTATCAATGGTACTACGAACTTATATTACTCCCGTCCAGTCATATGGACACTAGCAACACCAGGGGCATCTCTCGTGCGTTACCGATACTTTAAAAAGTCTTAAAAATTCAACAGGGTACCCTATTCGCCATATTAAGTAACCACTATGTGGTTTGTACATAACAGCATAATTTTATTATTATCTCATTTTGAATACTTACTGTTCTTTCAGCATCAAGTTTTTTAAGTATACTTAATTCAATTATTCAAAATAGTACCTGTAACAAAAATAAACGATTATTAAAAAAATATAAGTTTTCCGTCAGTAAATAACTTATCGTTTCAGAAATTATAAATAGTTCACTCAACAATAAAGATAAATCTTTGCCCTAAAAATCCGTCCATTCCTAGAAATCGCTTTCAATTAATTTGCCTGAGTTAACCAAATTTGCTTTTATAGTGAAATTAAAATTTTCTAGCCAGTAAAGCAAATCTACAAAAAATTGCCAAACCTTAATTTTGATAAATATTTTTCAGTCTCAAGACCCAAATTAAGCTTTAAAATTAATTTAAGCACTAAAATTAAACGCTAAGTCGCTGACAAAAAAGGTTCTCGAATAAGAAATCATTTTTTAGGCCAAAAACAAATTTTAGGCGAAATAGGTCGCACTTAATTTGGACTTTAAACTGCTAATAAGGTCAGTTATTTTACTAATAAAGAACTTTGGGTATTAGGTTTACGTTTGTTAAAATAATACTTAAAATATTTTCCGTCAGAAAATTTTTAGCACGAAGTTGGAATTGTGCCCGGTTGTGTACGGTGATAGTCTTTAGGCTCTATTTACAAGGGACCTAAACATAACAGGTGAAATGCGGGTTTAAAACATATCTGCCACACCCTTCTGGGTAACAAAGGCATGATGTTATGAACAAAAAATAGTACATTGTACACCAAGGGATGAAAGTAGTTGATTTCATTGAGGGTGTAGTTTGAGGCCCGAAGCGTAGCTGAGGGCCTTAATACACCCGAAAGAAATCAAACTTTCGCCCGAGTTATACATAGTGCTTTATACTACACCTACAAGGAAAATAAAAAGATTGTGCATTTTTCTCACTTCTCCATTGCAGAAAATCTGCATACGCTTTATTATATCTGATCCTTGATTTTTGTGGTAAGAGGTCCTCAATCACTGCTTGAGCAGTAACTTTCAATTCAGTCAGTATCACTATCACTCGACATATTAAGTTCTTGCAACAAATTGAGCGAAATGCAAAAATTTTCACAATTTCTTCTTTCATACGCGCATAGAGACACGGGTAACAATCGCATGCAGCCAGCTACACTTTATGAAGTTGATTTGTGAAAAAACGTTTGTAATTATTTTGTAACAGGTAATAATACTGATTTTAGTGGTTTATTTATGGAGTTATTATATAATTAAGTTACATTAATTTATTTATTTTTATAAAAGTAGTTATTTTATTCTTTTAATAATTTTTTTTTATGGTATACCAAAAAGTACAGAAAAAAAAATGAAAAAAAAAAGAAATTTAAAAAAAAGTTCATTCATGGGAGTAATGAATTTAGGAGTAATATTTCAGACCTCTAACATACATTACATGTTGCTTTTCAGAACTCATCTGAAAAGACTAACTTTCTTTGATATATATTCTCCGTATTAGATACTGCAAAGAGGTACTTCCTACGTAGGTGTAGTATAAACTATATTTTTATACAACCCACAAAAACACAAAATAGTGGAGTCAAAATAAAAACATTCATTTTTAACAATAATAAGCCCGCTTTTATTCCAGTCCTAAAAAACTTTACTACTCGGATCCTTTTTATCTGTAAATCGGACATTTTCCTTTGGGGAAGTCACACAAACACACATAAATACACAAAACCTCTGACGTCACAAGTTGCTTACCACGATAAACGCATAAAACCTCTACAAAAACCTCTTACAAATAGGACAGGAGCCGGCGGCAAAATATTTGTATGAGTAAAATTTTGGGACTTTTATCAAACTGTTTTTGAGACAATAGGCCTCTACAGTTTTTTTCATTTTATTTTATCCACAATAACATAAAATCACGCCTATATTACCCCGAAGGATATGGCAGAGGTGTACAACACCCACACTTCACCTGTTATGTTAAGGTCTCATGGGATAGGGTAGTGAGCCTATCGCCATCCACCGGGCACACTTCCAGAGAATTGCCTGACGGATAGTTCATAACTAAAACTTTGCCCGACCTTATAATCGAACCCGAGACCTCGCGGTGAGAAGCGCATACGCTAACCACTAGACCGTCGAGGCAGTTTATCCAAAATTGAAACTATTAATATACAAATTGATAATATACAAATATACTACAAATTTAGTTTTTGGTTGGCTGATTCTTAAGTCTGGCTTTTCAATACTGTTAAATAGTCGGCGACAAAATTGGTGTTAGTCTAGTTGGTCATGCCAATAACTAAAAAAAACAAATATCAAAATAAATTTAAATTTACAACAATGCAAACGTTACAATAATACAATAACGCAAATTTATTACAACCGCGATAAGAGAGCAATTCACTTAACATTTTTGTTAGAACATTGTGATGTTACTCGAAGAGTTGGATTTAACGAATACTAATACATACTCGTATTCAGCAAATAATAATATCAGATACAAATACAGGTATGCACCAAACAGCATAATTATAATCATTTATTAATACATTTTTTGTACTGATATTTTGCGTCGCATTTTAGACAAGGATTTTACAACAATAACATTTCTTTTCAGTTTTGATCACACACATTTTCAAGTAGAAAGAATTAAATGAAATAAGAAGTTGTTATAATCTTCCAATACGTGTGCTAAAAATAAAGTGTTGTGATTTTTTGTAAGTGTGAACAAGTGCTACTTCTGTGTGTAATGTGGAAAATATAACCGTAAGTACACTACGAGTGTTTGTTATTTCTGCTTACCATTACCATTTACCAAAGCCAAGCACCCTGATAACAGTAATCAGTTTTCTAACGATACTACAATTATTTGTATAGTACTCGTCGAATACTTTAATATATTCGTATTCCTGAAAGCAATGTTTATCACACCACTAATCGTCCCCGCAGGGTTAGAAGAAAGAAAGGGGATGACAATCAAAAATGTTATTTCTCGAGAAAGCACCGCCAGCAGCGGTGTTACTGCTCAGATAAGACGGACACACGGATTGAGAGAATGTCGAGCTTGGATAGTTTAGATAAGAATGTCGGTAGTTTTGTTGAGAAAATGTTATTGTCCGTCGGTTTATTAGGTTGACTTTTTTCCGAATTTTGTAGTATACTACATTTTTTGTATAAAATTACACTTTAAAACTTTTTCATTTCACGCAAACAATACTTTTTTTATTTATTTATTTATTACAACCTTACAACTATCATTACAGGTCTCAAACCAAATGCGACAGTGCAGCTATCAACTTAACCTAAAATCACTTAATTTTTTAAGTCTAACCTATCCTAACTATTTATTATATTATAATATTTATTAATAATTTTACCGCAAGCAAATAATATCTCTCTTCTGTTCAAGAGCGAATGGATAGTTTTAAAAGGCATATAGCATAGACATTATACACAATCTCATTATTAATAAAATATTGTGATTCCAGCCATTAAATTTCAAATTACATCCCAATTATTCAGAAACGTGATAGCCTTAATAAAGGTCGCAATAATTGTCCAGTATAACTGTCGCTTCGCATTTGTTTATAACCCCGTGCTGCCAAAAAAGGGTTTTAAATAGTTCCACTGACTGTAATATGCAATAAACCCACTTGGAAAGTTTCCAAATGCATTGTAATTACTGGGGACGGTTGATAATGGCAAATTTCATATGTGTTATGAAGTTTTTACTATTGTTCGCTATAATTACTTTGATATAGCTCCGGTAGTTCAGTTACTGGAGTTTGTAGACTGTTTGGGCAAGAGATAAAATGATATGACATACATAAGATCACGCCGATATTACCCAGAAGGGTTAAGCAGAGGTGTACAATACCCACATTTCACCTGTTATGTTCAGGTCCTATGGGATAGAGATTATTGCCATCCACCAGCCACAATTCCAACTCCGTGCTGCTATTGTGAATTTCCTGACGGAAAGTTCACAAATAACACTTTACTCGACTCGGGCATCAAACCCGAGGTCTATTCGGTGAGGCACATACGCTAACCAATTGAGATATGAAGATAGTGATAATACATCCTTTGTTTCTTTTTTAAAATACAAAATAACAAATACAAAATTGTTTAAAAACAAACAAAGTAATAGCAAAATATCATGTAAATAGACGTGTAATTTGAAAGTACAAAAAAAAATTACAATTATAAAGTTAGGACAATTTTTTTATTAATAAAATCCTAAGCAAGCTACCCACAATAATAGTTCGTATGTCTTCAAAGATAAGACGTTTCCAGCCAGCATTTTGTATCTCAACTCTTTTGTGTATTTTTCGCAGCATAATTTATGCTGTGTTGTACAATTTAACCCCGTTTATTTTATTTTGCACGAATTGCACATTTTTAATTTAGGAGCTTTAAGCCTGTAAATTACTGTAGCGGTCGGATTAATCTAAAATTGGCGGTGAACATATTTTAATAGAATTATTGTTTTGTGTTATTATTTAATTTTACTTGGTAGAGGCATTTGATTACATTAACAACAATGATTGGGGTGCATGAAAGGAGCCTCCCCGAGTGACGTACAGAACGATTCCCTACGTCCGGCGCACCCTGGGCAATTCGCGAGTTCTCCAAAGCGAATTGGCTAATCCTTTCACCACGATGGCAAGTCAAAATAAAATTTGACTCAGCCATCGACACGACGAAGAAGAACAACAAATTAATCTAATAGTAATCCATGATCTAGTACATTAATTAATCTTAGCCTGATTAATCAGATCCTGGTAGTTTTATAATGATAGCAACCAAGTCAAAAAAAATATTTTTATTTTTGGCTGGATTATAAAGATACTTTTTATTATCTAGTTGTCAAACTTTATTGTGTCTGACTACCCGTAACGACGGCTTAACTTGCTCTCTGAGGCACAGAGGAAAACTCGTTATGTTAAAGATGCTCACCCATCCACGGCCGACCGCAGTTAGTATCGCTTACCTGCAAGATCGATCGGCCCGCGTAGCTTCAACTTAGCCACGAATTCTTAGAAAATATAATTGGTAAATTTGGGTGCACCTCAGGGTTCAATTATCGGGCCACCCCCATCTGACCTAAGAGTTAAAATAAGAAATTAGCGTTATTGAAATAATGCTCTGTAAATTTAATGTTGGTGTTATCAATATAAGAATACTTCCAAAAGAATCGGCTACCGAGAAGATAAAGATAAAGATAATTTTATTCACACAAAATAGACTAACAATTTGTTCTTAAAATATATAATGTACATTTCATCTATTTTGCCAGTCTGTGGGCATGCGAACATTTATAAGTTAATTAAATTACAATAAATTCACTCTAGACTCTTTCAAGTTAACAATCAATTAGGATATTATTATATTCAATTTCAAATAATAATATTAATGACATTTCAAAATAATTATAAAATAAATAACTCTTTTTAATAAATAAATAAAAAAAAATTTAATCATCATAATTTAGTAATTTTTATAGCAGCCCTGCATCTTATACATGTCCCACTGCTGGGCTCGGGCCTCTCATGATGAGAAGGGTTAGGCCATAGTCCACCACGGTGGCCAAGGTCGGATTGGTAGACTTCACACACCCTCGAGCACTTATTAGGCACTCTCAGGCATGTAGGTTTCCTCACGATGTTTTCCTTCACCGTTAGCGAGCGATAATTTACATGATAAATACACACATATCTTCGAAAAGACGAGAGGTGTGTGCCGTGGGTTCGAACCCGAGACCTTTAATTTAGTAATTGCCAGTGATAATATCGATTAATTGAATATATTAGTTTTTGTAGTTACCACTTTTTACAGGTTTTTTTTTTTTAAATTGTGTTAGAGGTAATTCTTTTATGGTTGTAGGCATTTATTATAGATTTTTATACACATTGCGTAACAGTTTTTACGATGAATAAATAATTCAAACAAACAACGTGGCAGTTAATCTCGCGAAACTCATTAGTTTGATAGTGAGGCTGTAAACTAGCGTGCACTTGTCTTTGTGAAGCAATTTACGTTTGTTTACATGTAATCGTCTCGGGATTGGGGGCGACGGGAATCGGTACCTCGCGACTGATTTGTGCGTTACCGTTGATGTGTTTGGGTATGGGGTAATGTACGAGAGTGGCGGTTCTGGGAGCGGCTGCGGAAATTCTAGAGGTTAGTAGACAAACTATCTGAAGAAATAATAAGGCAATCTCAGCTTGTTTAAAAATTGTAGTGTCTCGAACTGTTAAGGTAAAGAAGGTTTAAGTTGATTTAGACTAGCTTAAGACAAATGAAATAAAACATAATTTAACCCTTCTTCTTCTTCTTATTGTGTCAATGGTTTGTTCAAATATACTGCGTTAGACCAGTAGGTGGCGACTGCAACCCCTTTGCTGGCCCGCATAACGTCATCGCTACTATTTAGGGTATTTTTTTAATTGCACAGAGATTATTGGTAAAATCGGTGTGATTTTAATATTTTAATACAAAGCGTTTAAACGGTTAGATAGTTAATTTATTTTGGGTCGCATATGACCTTTGGCAAATACAATCTATACAAATATACAATTAAATACAAGGAATTTAAAGCCTGATGTCTATAGATAGATAGATAGAAAATACTTTATTTGTACATTATTATTATAACATGAAAAACTTAAGGGTAAACATTTAAAATAAAAAATGTACAAACGGCCTTATCACTTAAAGTGATTTCTTCCAGGCAACCTTAGCATGGAGATTTTGGCAAGTGATATAATTTTATATAAAGCGGTAGTTTTTGCGTAGATAATTAGAAATTATTAGAAATGATTTAATATCAATGTTTATCCTTTTAACGTTCCTGAAATTTGCTTAGTTCTTAGACCAAACACAACAGCACCCCAGGCGCTGGTTAATTGAAGAATTATTGCTACCCACTCACATTACTCGGAAACTCTATTACAAACTGTTACCGTTTAAATTTCCACCCTATCTCAATTGTTTAAAGTCTCAATTGCATTCGACAGAAAATCTAATACACTCAGCTAAAAGGTTATGGAAATAAGGATGTGTAGTGTTTAATAGTGTAAGGAACTATTACGCCTGCTATGCGTCAAGGGGTAGACAGTAAATCAGGTAGAGTGTAGTGTCAACACCTAGGGTGCAGATTCAGCAAAAATTACCCTTTTGGTGATTAAGTGATTGGGGTAAAAAAGTGATGATGGGTTTAATTACATACTATACTGCTAATTATAGTTATATCTATAAAACGTTTGTGAGTTAGGGTTTTATAAATGATTGAAATTGGAATCAATAAAATAACTTATTACATTTTTCTTTTTTCATTCGCTTTCAAACTGCTTTGTGTAGCCTATCTTTTTTTTTAAACGACACTCGAACTAAGAATTACGCCTGTGTCGCGGCAGTATTTACAAACATACATTTTACACACACACAGTACACCCTATCTGTTTACGTAATAGTATACAATTTTTTCCTTACTACACCGGACAACCGGACAAACGGCACCCAGGCACCGCTTCACGGTAGACATTCCACTAATACGCACTAAGTGTTTCGCCTCTACATTTCTTATGCGAACTGCCAAAGAATGGAACGCCTTGCCCTAGTCTGTGTTTCCGCATGAGTACAACTTGGATCTCTTCTAAGCAAGAATTTAAAGGTATCTCATAGGTAAGCGTGCTCCACCGTAGACCGCATCATCACTTACCATCAGGTGAGATCGTGGTCAAACACATGCCTATTCACCATAAAAAAAAACATTTCCATTTTTCTTTATACTGGGCTATTTTAACCTTGTTATCAAAATTACAAAATAAAATTAAATGGTTGTCATTGCGTGTGTATATTGCTATCAGCTCTTTGCCTATAATTAAAGACGACACTAGAAATAGTTCTTTATGAATTCGGAATTCGCTTCATTTCTATTTCTGCGATACAATCATTTTCACCTTAAATTATACAAAGAGAGGACCAAGTATTTTATTATATAAGATTGGTTCGCGACAAACTTTGTAACAGACGCAACGAGCACTGCTATTAAGGGGTCGAGCTTAGGGTTGCTACTTTTCAAAAATAGCATTTGTTGTAATACACCAACTACCCTATATTGCCTGCAACAAAAACCATCTTTATATACATCCAAAAGTTGTCTGTAAAAATGTATTCTTTAGAGATAAGACCGCTCATTGTGCATTTAAAAATAATTTAAGTTTGTTCTTGTATATATTGTCAAACTGTTATTTTGGTGTACATTAAAGCATACTCTAGTCTACTCTATTTACCTTTTTCCTGTCACCTCTATATTATAAAACGAGGTCCTCCACCGTATTTATACGTCTGTTTGAGATAAACTAAAAAACGTGTTATCATGCGATTTCCACCAATACGTTAGGGTGCCTTTTTAGAAATATAAGTAATATAAGTAAGCCAGACGTTGACTGTACATAACTTGTCAAGGCAAGATCGACTTACCAAACGAGTTGAAGTTTTTTTTATAATGTAGACCAATCCAATAAACCAAACACGTAAGTCTTGTTAATTTGTAATGCAAAAAGTTTTCTAAGGTTTACGCGAATGTTATACATGACATGAATGCTGAAATAGCATTTGAAACGTCGGGAAATCAAAGTAAGTGAAATTTAAGTGAAATATCGCGATAAAATCCGTAAAATTGAAGTGTTAGTCATGCAAAAAGTTTATATGGCAATATTACTCGTTTCAATACTAAATAATATATGATACCTACATAACTAAATTGAATGACTACTGAAACTTAAGCTAAAAACGGAAAGAAAATAAATAATGCTTTGCTAATCTAAGTTGCTAAGTTTATTTGTGCCGTAAGAATTTAAGCTTAGATTTTTAAACAGCCCTCGGGATATATAGAATAAAGGAGTTACGGCAAAAACCAAATTAAACAAAATAAAATACCTCGTAATATAACTTAGTCTGCAAGCAAAAAACTTTTACAGCACAATATTTACACACGCCTTTCAGCAGACCTCATTATAAATAGCAGCTTGAAAAATTCTCACAACAAATAAGTAAACCAACGCAACATAGCGATCAAAGCGTTTTAACTTAACTCAGGCTGCGTCAGTTAAACTTAAAAGCATAAAAAGTAAAAAAAAAATATAAAGCAAAGTTTGCGACAACCCTGGATGCAAGTTGTAACCAGTTGAAACCAGTTTTAAGTGACACTTCTAAGTTCGGCTTGCAAGTGGCGCGCTTGTGAAAAAGTTGTAAAATTATGAACCCCATTCTTATGCTGAAACTTGATATTTCTATTTTTGTGTAATTTGTTTATGATTTTTGTTAACGTATGTTGGCGATAGTATTCGCCCCGCTCGTACCGACCTAAAATAAAAACTAATGTCGTATGTAATTTTGTGTGTAGGTATATATGTGCATGTATGTATATACCTATCTTTTTTATATTGTGTACCCCTGTGTGTGTACCTATTTACTAAATAAACCAATAAGCTGCAGAGGGTTGACGGCCGCTGCGCGCCGCGCCCGGCATGGCTTGTGTCTCTTTCTTTTTGCGTTTAGTTGCCGACAGACTATCACGACAAGCGCATGTCGCACGCACAGTCGCCGCGCCCGCGCAACCCCCGTGTCGCTTTTATGACAAAATTGCATTGTTTTCTTGATTGCCTACCCCTATCGCCTACAACGTAGAAACCTCATAACGTTATTTCTATTTTATCCAGTTTTTGTACTTAATTATTCACCACAGCCACAAGTATTTTTGGTAACGTTTATAAAAAAAGTTTTATTGTATATCCGGTTGAGAAATTCAACTATATTTTCGTTAAGCTTTTAGTAAAAGTTTTGAAGGCATTTAAGGACTCTTCTATTTTTATACCAAATTTCATCTAAGTACAGCTGTTTAAACGTGAAATCGTAAAATACGACAGACAATTACTTTTAGATTTAAAATTAGTTAGGATAACGATATTAGCTGGGATTTGTTCAAATTCACAATCCACAGGCCCTGATTTTTTTATGTGTCGCAGGGATTTTCACAAATATACATTTCACACACACAGAGTACGGCTAGAGTTAGAGCAAATCGTTGCGAATCACTCAAAGATTTGTCCCATGTGAGATCGAACCCACACCACACGCGCAGTTGAAAGCGCGAGGCGACCGCTTTAACCACTATGCCAATCGTGCACTTCTGCACTCCACAATTACAAGCTCATGTAAACTCTTTCTAAACCAAAATGTAAGAAACAATTCAACAAAGCAATTTATATATAAGTACTAACTAGGGTGTAATTATGTATACGGATTTATTTTTATTTTGTATTTAAGTTGTACACTTATCTTGCCCTAGACTCTATGTAATCATCGTCTCCTCTATTACACTAGGTTTGCTAGAAGAGAACTCAAGCACTGAGTTAAGCTCACCTTTTGTTTACTCTTACTGTAAGTAATATGTCTATTTCTTTGTAATCTTTTGTGTACAATAAAGTATCAAATAAAATAAATAAGAAAGTACAGACCTTTGGTAGCTCGACGTTTTTCTCTAGTGATGCCTGCTATGGTGTCTGAGAGGTGGTTGTGACTTGGTCTCGTTTCGGGGTGCAGTCCAGTCGAAAATTCTGTAGAGAATAGAAAATTTACATGTTAGATTAAGAAGACAAAGGCGTATATATTTAGTTATGACAAAGGAAACAAGAAATATTTTTATTTTTTTACGATTAGCGTTACAATTCTCATTTTATTTTGCTTGGCAAAAATTACGTTCTGTTATGTACCTAATCATTTCTTCACGAATGAATTTTAAATCAATCGAAATTACGTACATCATAATCATGAAAACTACATGATGTAATGCTAGAATAGAAGTATTTTGATTTACTAAGAAACAGTTGATAAAATTATGGGACTGGATAGATTTGAACCTGCGACCTCTGAATACCGAGCAGCCGCTTTAACTCACTAAGCTACAGTCGCCTCTTACCAAGACCCTAAATTTCTCTAAAGAATGTTACATCATTACCTGACGTCACATTCATCCATGTCTCCTATCTTTTTCAACTGTTTTTAAGTATAATTTGCTAAGCATAATCAATAAGAAATATTCATTTTTGGTCCGAAGTTGCAAAACTGCCTATGTCATGTGTCAAAGGCAGACTTAAATTACAGGACAAGACAAATATGACAGCAAATAATACTGTGTAATCATAGAGTTATTTTTGTTTCTTTCTTTACTGAATGGCTTGGTGTGCAAAGGTTCTAACAGCTCTATAGTTTTAAATCCTACTTAGGATAAAAACAAATGAATGAACGTGACGTCAACAAAAGACGTAACATACATGTTTTTAAACTTTCGCGATTAAAGAACATTTTTCAAGAATTAGACAAAGGATCTCTAAATCGCGTAATTATTCTAAAGGTAAATAAATACCTATGCTCGACGTTTCGATATGACTATCATTCGTGGCCACGAGCCGATATTGTCCACTACCCTTACTTGTACACTACCCTACATTTTCTTTTATTTAGTTAGGAACCGTCGGTAGTTCGACACACAATACTAACGGTATCAGTTGGTTTACGCGTAACATTTGTTCGCCGAACACTGCACTTGCTTATTACCAAAATAATTATATCGAAACGTAGAGCATAGGTATTTATTTACCTTTATATTACGCGATTTAGACCCGTTGTCTAATTTTTGAAAGACGTAACATACAGTTGAGAAATGTATGCTCCCAACAAGAGGCGTCCGTAGCCGGTTGGTTAATGCGTCTGCCCGGTGTGCAGAAGGTAGAAGGTTCAAATCCATCGGGCCCATACTTTTTTTAACTGTTTCTTATTATAGCTCTTTAGTTTCAACGTACTGTGTTTGAATAATGAATATTCTGCAAATTGCAGTTTTTTATGGTCTGGCATGTTTTATTGTAAATTGCTACGTCTAGAAAATGTGACACTAAAAAATAAAAAGCTGATGCTAGTTTTTATCAAACGCTTTTTAATAAAAGTGCATGTACAAAGAAAAGTAACTAAACAAAAAGAATACTTTGTATTTTTATTAAACAAGTCGAGTTAGTTAAATACAAAACATATACCTTTGATATAATTTTTTTTGGTAAAAGTATGTATTGTTAAAAAAAATCATTTTGTTACATAAAAATCATAAAAAAATTTATACATTAGATTTTAAGTAACTACAAAAATGATTTAAAACTGTCTCGATTTTCTAGTGATTAGCGTTTACGCCACTCACCGCAAGGTTTTGGGTTCCATTCCAGGGTCGGGAAAAGTGTTATTTGTGAACTTTCCGTCAGGCAATTCACAATAGCAGCACGGCTTTGGAATTGTGCCCGGTAGATGGCGATAGGCTCATATACCAAACGTAACAGCATAACAACACCCTTCTGGGTAATATAGGCGTGATGTTATGTTATGTTATGTTATGCAAAAATGTTTCTTTGAAGGCAATAAGTGTTTTTGTGACAAATACATTGGATTTAGCCGAAACTATTACTTGGCTAAAACATTCCACGTTAGATTTTTATTGTATTCTGCATAAAAGAACATATTCCTGGAAACTTTTGCATATTCAACAGAAAATTAAAAAGAATGGCGTTGCCAAAATTCTCGTGGGCAAAACTTCGACATAGTTTTACATGTCATTTACATACATAAGCTTTGAGGGGCCTTCGGATACTACAGAAATATATTATAAATATTTGTGAATAAAAAATGTAGTGACCATAATTTACTATAACACCTATTGTTAAATGATACCTACTATCATTTTACAAAAGGTGTTATAGTAAATTATGGTCACTACATTTTACCAAAAAGGTATACAAATCATGTTTAACTTAACATACAAATATTACGCTGGCACAAAAAGATTTGAGAAATATCGTGTCTAGCAGCATACGAATCCATGGCCAAATTGGCAAAGCACTTGGGGCGTACACCCAGGGGGTACAGGTTCGAGTCCTGCTGGATTCTTAATTTTTCATCTTTAATATTATATAAAACAATAATAATACAAAAAAGAGAGCTTCAAAGTAAAAGATCATGAAAGCTACACGTTACTAGTGTTACGAGATCTATGTCCGTCACTCGGTTTACGACGTGACTTAGTTTTACGAACGTACGGACAGTTTCAAACCTCATTTGTAGGATTCAGAGTTAGGACAGTTTGCTTTTACAGCTCTTAAAAGCGAGGCAATTAAATATATAGATTTAGATTTTTCTAGAATTAAATTAGGTGACTGCAAATTTACAGTTACTGACTAACCTTTAATTTAAATATACAATTAATTTGGACTGCCTCGGTCTATTGGTTAGCGTTTGCCCTTCTAACCACAAGGTCTCGGATTCGATTCCCGGTTCGGGCAATGTGTTATTTGTGAACTTTCCGTTAGGAAATAGCAGCACGGTGTTGGCATTGTGCCCGGTGGAGGGTGATAGGCTCATCCTTTATTCCATAGGCCCTAAATATAACAGATGAAATGTAGGTGTTGTACATCTCTAACTACACCTAACTCTTCTGAGTAACATAGGCGGGATGTTAAGTATGTATGTAAAAACAAAAACAACATTTTAAAATAATAAAAGTATCACACTTTGATCAAATCAAAAAGTGTTATTTGGGTTTTTCCGTGAGCAATTTCCTAGTGGATAGCGATATTATAGGCTCACTTCCTTTCTCATTACAGGTGAAATGTTGGTGTTGTACACTTCTCCCATACCCTTCTAGGTAATATAGGCATGATGTTTTTTTTCGCAACCTATAAAGAGGCCCGATGTTGAGCAAAGGTTTCCTTCAAACTTTTCCACACCTAACGGTCTTGGGCCACAAGCATCCATTTAATCCCGGCGGTCTAGACCAGGTCGTCGGCCCATCCTATCGGAGGCTGGCCCACACTGCTTGATGTTAAATACAATATATTCAGCGATACAGTTTAATCATTGACCTTTCCTCCAAAAACAAGCTGGTTCACAAAACCTGCACCTCACAATGCAACAATGAGACTGTTTTAATTTCCCCATAAAGCTGCAGGCGTGCCGTCATAAAATGTTTTACACTAAACAACATTGTAGGAGCACTCAAAGATTTTACAACGCTACGTCCAGTACTACGAATATAGTCATGGATTCATAATTTCAGCCTGAATTTTGTGAAAACCATAGAAATTTTTTTTTTTTTTTTTTTATTCCACTGAGGTGGCAAACAAGCATACGGCCCGCCTGATGGTAAGCAGTTACCGTAGCCTATGGACACTTGCAACGCCAGAGGCATCACGCGTGCGTTGCCGACCCTTTAAAAACCTATTTGCACTCTTTTTAAAGAACCCCATGCTGTAGTCTCTAGGAAAAACCTTGGCAGGGAGCTCATTCCACAACCTTATCGTGCGTGGGAGAAAATTTCTCGCGAACCGCACTGTGCGCGACGATATTGGTTTTAGTGTGTGGGGATGAGCTCGCTGTCGATGGCGAGAGGTACGGTGGTAAAACGTAGCCGTAGGTACCATGCCAAACAGTTCTTCAGAACACAGCCCATTATACAGGCGGTAGAACACACAAAGGGAGGCTAGATCTCTCCTCAGACTGAGAGGCTCGATACCGTCTGTGAGCTTGGGATCGTCGACTATCCTGATAGCTCGTCTTTGGACCGAGTCAAAAGGCCCAAGCTGGTACTCGGGTGCCCCAGCCCATAGGTGGCAGCAGTACTCCATATGGGGCCTGACTTGTGCTTTATAAAGCATGAGTCTTTGCCCCGAGGTGAAGTACCACTTGGCTCTATTGAGCACACCCAGCTTTTTAGAAGCCAGCTTGGCCTTGTCTTCTAAGTGACTGCGGAACTGGACATCACAGGATATATCGACACCCAGAATCCCAATGCTCTTAGCGATGTTAAGGGCCGTGTTCTGAAACTGTGGAGCCACAGCAAATGGGGTTTTCTTTGCGGTGAACGCGCAAACTTGTGTCTTAGTGGGGTTGAATTGGACTAAGTTTAGTCGTCCCCAGTCGGACACCCTTGTTAGAGTACTCTCGATTTCAGACACAAGTTTGTCTCGACTAACCTCAACAGCAGACCGAGGGATACCCGCATGACCCGTATAATATGTGTCCCCGGTACTGTCGTCCGCATAACAATGAATGTTGTCAATGGACATCATATCATTGATATGCAGCAGAAACAGGGTTGGGGACAGTACGGACCCTTGTGGGACGCCAGCATTAATGTCCATGCTATCCGAGCAACTACCATCAACGACGGCGCGAATGCTTCTGTAGGACAAAAGGTTAGCAATCCATGCGCACAATCCCTCGGGCAGTCCGTAAGTTGGTAACTTCGATAGAAGACTCCGGTGCCAGACCCGGTCGAACGCCTTATATTAAGATTTCTATGGTGAAAACCATTAAAATAAAACGACGGTCCCTACGTATATAAAGACTTGTTAAAAACGAGGTTTTCAGGAGAGCGTTTTTAATGTTTAAACTGCTCTAGAAATAATTTGTATGGACAATGTATATGTTTTTTTCCTAAAATGATTTTTTAGTTTTAGAAACTTTATAGTGGTATCAATACATATTTTTTTTTTTTATATTTTCTTGGAAAAACTGATAGATGACTGTTTATACGCCGATATTAAAATAAAAACATGTCAGACATGTCAATGATAGCTTTTTATACGCCGCAAAGAAGAAAACGGTTTATAAAATAGAACATAAATAAAATGTTTTATGAACACGTGGAATTTGGTTTATTTTTAAAACGTTGCAGTTAATATTATGAATAATTATAACTAAAAAACAGACTACTAATTCTGCAATATTGTATCAAAACAAAAATATTTCACGACGCGGACAAGTATCGACACGACTTATTGGGGAACTCGAACTACGCCGCCGTAAATGACGTTATGTCAGACATGACCGTCTTCGCAGCGAGTGGCGCGCATTAAAAAAACAATGTAGAAGACGACACGTATAGATATCCGTATCTACGACACTTATTCGCTGTAAATATATTACTTGTTCTCTTATACGATTTGCAAAAGACGTTAAATAGGTAATATTAAAAAAATATTTATATCCAGGACTATGTATATGGAAAATCTAAAGCCAATAGAGCAATAAAAAAATTTACATTTTTGACATGTCTTTATATACGTAAGGACCGTCGAAAAGTTCGCAAACTTTTTACCGAAAAATTGGCAACATCATCATAATGTTTAAATTTATCTGCTAGCATCCTTCATCTCTTCATTCGTTAATATATATTTGTATATATTATTGACATATTTAAAGTATTATGTATGTACCATATACGTAGGTATATAATGTGTGTAAAGAAACTGTATTCCTAAGTGAACTTATACATGGCGCTGTGTGTTGAAACAGATGACAACCGCCGTGTTTGTGCATAACTATTGTTAAAAACTAAATAAGCTAAAAGTGAATATAAAAAGGAATTGAGAGACGACTTTAAATGTCGTTTCTTTGTTTTCAGGTAAGATACCTATTATAAGTTTAATATGTAATAAATAACTTATCACATTGTACAATAATAATTACTTTCGTGTATGACACTAAACAATAAAAAACTTTGTTTTCAGAGCAACGCTTGTTTATTTCCACTTGCAATTCCTGATATAAATAGAAGTAGTTTTATATATGTATTTAATTAATTTTTACTATTAGTGATATCGAAACGCTTTTGTTTCTCTGCACTACCCTAGCTTGACTGTTAGAGAATGCCACTCCGTCAGTGTACCATGTTGTGTGCAAAAAGTTAATCAAATAAATAAAAAGCAGACCGAAGTGAAGATGTGTGTGAAAGATGACATGGCTGCATAGGGTGTAAGTGCTGAGATGAGGTCTGATAGAAAGGTATGGAAGGATAGAACATAATATATTGAACTGACTCCAAGTAATTAGGATAGAGGCAGGTGGATGAGTGTTAAAAAAATTGTAAGTAAAACCTAGCTAAAAAGCTAACTGTCTTTTTGGTCTACTCAATCTTATATATTTTATGGGACTTTTTTAAAGAAAATTTGAAAAATGTTTTTATCTTTAGATGGCGAAAGGGTCACCCTCCTTACATTACAGGTGAAGTGTAGGTATGATACACCTCTACCTAATCCTTGCCACGTTATATTACGTGTCATTTCATGTTTCTAAACAACTATGTAGAAGCATTAAAATTTTACAACGCATGTCGAGTACTCTGAATATGGTCATAGAATTATAATTTCAGTCTGAAAGTGTTCGTGAATTCGTAAATGCACTAAAATGTAGCTGAAAACATGTAGTTAGAAGTTGTGCTACGGTTATATTGGTATATCATATATTGAGAGAGAGAATGAGATATTATATCTATTTAGAGAATGCCTTTGGCATTAAGTCCTCTTCTGTACAAATTGTGCATAAAGCTTTAAAAAAATAAATAAATAAATATTGATTATTTTTATAGCTATAGTTAACAAATTATACCAAGAAACAGTTGAAAAAATTATGGGACCGGCAGGATTTGAACCTGCGACCTTCTGTACACTGGGCAGCCGCTTTAACCAACCAGCTACGGTCACCTCTTTCCAAAACCCTAAATTTTTCAAGTATATGTTACGTCATTTCGTGACGTCACGTTCATCTATTTGTTTCTATCTTAAGTAGGATACAACTATACAACTTAACTGGTTGTTCAAAGCAGCTGCCCGGTGTCGAGAAGGTTCAAATCATGCCGACTGATAGGACTAGAAAATTGAAATTTTTAATTTATACATTAAGGTGCCTTACATGGCGTAGAGGCGCACTAAGTAGGGGCTTTCCCTAATACCACCTCGAAGGGAGTAAAATGAAAGTCGAACGGTTGTACGGAAGTCCCCCATTTCTGAAGTTAGAAGCACAAAAAACATATAGTTAAATTTGAATACAAATTAATGAATATGTGTACTAAGGTTTTTCAAAATTGTATGCTGAATAGGGTTAGGTAGTTAGGAGTTTAAGTGAAAAGTAAGTAAGTAAAATCCAAAGATGGCGTTGTGCATATTTTCTTACTTGCGGGCACCGTGCAGAATAACCACGGGAATCATCTAGTCATAACATAATATCTGTAATTTCATACATAGCTCGCTCATAGCGATCTGTAACCCAACCTTATTTCCACCTCATCATGACGTCACCGTGACAATCAAAACGAGTGTTATAACATCATAAATCACGCCTTTGTTACATCTATCACTCGGCTAATCCGCTTGGACTAATATGAGGGGGTTCCCCCTCCCAATAATGGTCCATACCGTATCATGTGATTTATTAAACTATGATTGACGTCATTGCCTCCCTGGGACACGGATTAGGTAATTTTTTGCTCGGAAGATATAAACTACCTTGTTGGTCTACTGGTTAGCGTATACGGCCTTTCGCCGGTCTCGGGTTTGATTTCTGGTTCAAGAAAAAGTGTAATAAGAATGTTTTCATTAGAAAGATCTCAATATTAACACGGAGTTGGAATTTTGTCCGGTGAATAACTCATAACCTAAACATAACAGGAGAAATGTGAGTGATATACACTACTGCCACACCGTTTTGAGTAATATTGTCATGTTTTTATGTTATGGTAAGATATCAATCCATGTAATGGTTAAAAGTTTATGCTTAAAAGGTAACTAGTGAGAAAGCTAACGACTAAAAGTTTGCATTCAATCGAACAGTGAATACAACAAAAACATGGTGTATATCGACAAAGAGATAGACAAACTATAAACAAACTAAATAAAATACATTATAATAATCTAACTATTTCTGTCTAAGACAAAAGAAATACTCACAAGTTGAATAGAAGTAAGTTTAATATAGTACACATAAGAAAACAGTACATTCACCTTGCATTCAGCCGATTTTTTTTCGGCGTCGGACTCAAAAGTGCACTATTCATCTATTTCGTTCTACTCTGCTCTACTTAACCAAACCACAGAATAGAGTACAGAAAGCAAGCTACATACAGCGCGCATTCGAGCAACGCACACATAGACATCGCTCACAGACACGATTTGTAAGGCCTCTTAGACCACTTACTAATTATTACGATTGACGGAATTACTACTGACGTCACAATTGTTGTTTTCATGATTACTCATTCAGGATCTTCAAAGAAAACTTGACATTACTTTTAAAAGCTTTGTTTATTCAACGGGTAGCTTAATGACATCACAGAGAGGTCCGTAAAAATAATCAACTGATGGTTACTTAACTAATTTTAGAACAACCAAATTATTAATCTTAATTATTATCGACAAACAATTGTATATGAATATTGAATGAATGAATATCTTGATCACTGTTATATAATTTATATATATATATATATAAATTATTATATTAGAGACTATTATGTAATAAGATGCATGACATTTTTGCATGTCATAATTACAAAACATTGCTGAACATGTATTTAATATTAAGACCTTATTGTACCATTGTACCATAAAATTATCTCACGTTAGAGTGCGTATAAAAACTGAGATACATGCGTGAGCTGGTCTTCTGTACTTACTTTGTGGCAAAACTGAAGCCAAACCCAGAAGGTGTATACTCGTATGCAGAATAGCAAACATAACTCGAGCAACTGTGTTTACCTTCAGGCTTGAAATCGTAAACTAGTCTGAAATATGCGCCGAGTTGTATATTTGACAAAGAGGTTAAATGTACTGGATGAGGCATTTTTATTTGAAGATTCGTTTTTTTTAATATAATGCCCTTCAACTTTCAATTTTTAAACAGAAAAGCTTGTAAAAAAGTATTAAGAAGGGTTGATCGATCTTTTTTACGGGATATAATCCCACCCACACGCCCACCACTGTGACTCCTGTGACGCCAGGATCTACAGCGGTAACCAACTGAAAGGCACCGTGCATGACACACGGGCAATCCCAGGGAGAGTTAAAATTGTCTTGGAACCCGCAACGAATTTAATCAGAAGTATATAGTTGGAGTTGGAAAGTATGTATCTTTACTTCCCTCCAGAGCAAAGCGGGGGACTGAGCAATGCCAAATATAGACAAAGTGTCTATATGGAAAGAGTGTAGACACCACGGATAGTGACAAAATTATGGGGCCTAAATTTGATTGCTGTAATAGGTATGACAGAAACGGCTAAATGCACGGAAATTTATTCTGTTCATGCTGTGGGTTGATCGATCTATGTACACATTAAGGAACTTTCTCTTGAAGATCACCAGAGATTACGTAGACCTTTGGTTTACGTAAATACCAATATGATTTAAACGCCAAAGAATTTACATGGATAGGTAACATGGAAGACATTTAAAAAAAATATCAGGACCTCTCTGTGGTGAAATTACCAAGACTATTTGGCCAGACAAAACCCAAAAATCTTTTTTCGATACATATAAATTAGTTATTGGGAAATCATCCACAGAATTTGTAATCGAAACTTCAAACACAATAAACGATCCAAAATACCTTAATATTTATAATGATTTTATATCCAGAGGCTACAGTTATCATAATATTAAAGAAAATTGTTTCTAAAAAGGTTCTGGCACGGACATAATTATTGAATGTAATTTTAACATTATTAAAACAACAGTTTTCGAAGGTTAGCTGAAATGGTTTACGTTTATTTTGTTTAGTCTAGTTTTTATGTCTAAAGGCTAGCTCAAATTAAAAACTTTTGATTTTACAATGAATACTTCAAATACTTCTATTTTAAGGCGTGAACGCCTTAAAATAGAAGTATTTGTTACATCACGCCTATATTATCTAGAAGGTTGTAGCAGAAAAGTACTCACGTCACCAGTTATGTCTCCCGTATCCAATGGGATCTTACCCATTGAATAGGGGGCGAGCCTATCGCCATTCACCGGGCACAATTCCAACTCCGTGCTGCTATTGAAAATTTTATCCTAAATAACACTTTTGTCTGATCTGGGAATCAAACTTGAGAACTGTCAGAGAGTGATACCCAAATCCCCATTAGATGTTACAAATATAATTAGCGATCAAAACATTTTTATCAAATAATATTGACATGCAATCACAATAATTGTTTAAATTAAGTAATTAGATGTAGTTAACAGATAATATATTAAGTAGCATCAGTCAAAGTATACATTATTTTTTCATTCCTTATTTTTTGATTAATATTTTCATTTCAAATCGATAAAAATCGATTATAACACATGTGCATTTTCCAGTACAAAAGTAAAGTTTGGTCGAAACCTTAAAATTTCGCATTGTCTTAGAAATTCTAGCTCTTCAAGCAAAATCTTCAGCTATCTCGTCGACCCATTTCTCTGTTAGTTCCGTTCCATGAGTGGTGATATTCTTTAGCACTTTGCCGGCACCCGTAGTAAATGTTAACTTGAGTCTGAATACCGCAAGTGAAGTTATTCATACAAACACGACCATCAACACCATACACAGAGAAATGGTAATCCTGATATAATATGATCTATAGTGGTGGAATTACATGTATTGTGATCTTTAAGGATGACCTTGGAAGTTTAATATGTTTAAACATTATTTTTATCCAAATGAAAGTTAGTCATATAGAATAGCCCGCATGCGTTTTCCATAGATGGAATCACATGGAAGGGTCCTATATCAAATTTCTGTAGAGAAAATCGACACGATCTTCGAAATTTCCATTTCCATGACTGGTAAATTTCTGTAGATTTGATGTCACTTTGCTGGCACCTTTAGTGTCCAGCTAAAGTAACAATCATTGACAATTCAACGAAGAAAGATTAACTTTTAAACAGACTGCAATAACAAAACCTGGCCCAAAAATCTCTATTATTTAGAAGAGTATCAAACATATTTAATCAACAACCTAGGTGGTATCAATTCAATGAAGTGGAATGGGTGTGTATGGTAGTGGAATATTGAGATAAAATGTTGAGTTTCATATTATTTGTACAAGAGTATGCAAGCATGTATGAGCATTTTATGTCTTTTATCTCTACAAGGGTTTTAACCAGCGTGATAGTGACCTTGATTTTTTTCTGTAAGATGAAGTCCCCTACGTTGTGATTTTTTGTCTCATTATTGACCTTGATCGATTTATAAATATATTGAATATATTTTAAAATAAAACCCTAATCTCTTCCAGTAGACTTCATGATCTTTTAGTTACTCGTCGACCTACTTCTCGAAAAGTTCCGTTTCCATGAGTGGTGACTTTCTTTAGGTTGGGTGACACTTTGCCGGCACCTTTAGTGTCGAGCTAAAATATTGCACTCCTCTCTTGTTTCTGCAGTAATTAGTTTTATTTCAAACTGGAGGTTCTTTTGAAGAAATATTTGTTTTACTTGGCGAATAGTGTAGGTCTTATTTGTTTATGGGCTATCAAAATATTGTAGTGGATATAACATAACATAACAGCATGCCTTCACTTTATAAAAGAGAATATATAGTAAGCAGAGGTGTGTAACACCCACACTTCACCCACTATATCTAGATCTCGTGTGATAAGAAAAAGATCGAGAACAATCCAAGACTTCGTGTTGCTGTAAAGAATTTCAAATAACATCAGCACCCTACCCGAAAATCGAATCAGGGTCTTCACAGCTAATGGTTGCATTACACTACCATTCAAAGACTCGAGAATTAAGAATCAAGTACTTTATTTGCGTAACACACGGTTACAAGATGTCGTTATAAATTGGGTAGGTACAGTGGGCCAACGAGTTAGCTATGCAGGGCAAAAACTTCTCTGCCATAGTGCAAACTGACTGCAATAGATATGTATGTGTGAATTACATATGTAATTAAGTGTAATATACCCGCTATTTAGATATGTAACTCACTTATCTATAACTGGCGTAGTAAGTCTTTACTATGACTTAGAAGTTTTTGCCCTGCATAGCTAACTCGGTGGCCAACTGTACATGTTTTTCTCTTTAATTGAGAGCGTGCAAATATTTAACACATTAAATAACATTTGGTAATAATTAAATATTAAATATTTTTTAATTATTAAAATAAATAACTATAGTTATTAATGAATAACAATTTAAGTTAAAGTGTCGAATTAAATTGTTCAAATTTCAAATGTTTGTCATTATAAATAGTAGATATTAACTAAATATTATATAATTATCTATGTACGGTTAAGTAATTTAAGTCCAACTTTTTCTTTTCACGAATCAGGTCACGAAACAATATTGGAAACCATCTAATAAAAAGTTACAAATTACAGGAAAAACCGTAAAAATAATCACACCCAACATTGATACATCTTCAAACATTAATCTCACAAATCCCATATTTAGCAGCATTATTAATAGCATGAGACAGCTATATACGAAACACGATTGAAAGAGTGGGATAGGTATACTTTTGTGGTTTTGTCTGCTAAGCGACACAAATTTATTATTTTGACAAGACAAAGAGTGGTCTATTTATTACAAGTATATCTTAAAGGATATAGTTGTATAAAGATGGTGGTTGATTGATGAGGAGAATAAAGCAGGCTACAGATTTTTAGCATAAACATATTTAAAGAGCTATTTGTGGAGAGATCAGCGATCGATTTTCAGGTTGCTAACCGCGGTTGGCTGTTGGATGGGTGATCACTTTTACTGAACAAGTTTTCAATCTCGTCACGGGAATTAAGACGTCAGTGTCGGTTAGCATTTACCATCTTTGACAGTCGTCACGAATACTCAAGTACTGCTTTTTTACGTTGTTGATTTTCATTTAATGTCTAAGACTTACCACCAGTTTGACTATACGCCCGTGTACTACGTCCATTGTATGAAAATAACTTTCTTTTCTTTCTTTAAAGTTCCTATCATTTCACTAATCTTTCACAAACCAAACACAACTATTACCCGATACAACATTTATTATCACTACAAAATAGCGCTATAAATTTTCTGCCATATTATTATCGTGAAATCCCGGACGGTTCCCCATAGGAGAACCCTATCGCCATACCACCTCTATATTATAGCCATAAGGACAATTTTATCACACACAAAGACATTATTAAAAGACATAATTTCGAAATGCCTACAATAAACAACACATTTATGAGATTTAGCACCGAAATGCCAAATTTACGTCTATCCCTTTCACTCGTACTATAAAGATATATCGCTATCTTCCTCATCCTTAAGTGTTCCGAATTTAATTTGGCTAAAAGCAACAATTTATAATCCTGTGCGGGTACGTCATAACCTACGATACTGCAAATTTATATTTTGCGGTTCACTGCAGCGCTTACCACTGTATCTTCAAACAATTTTGTACTAAAATTTGTTAGTTCCTTTTTTCCGTTAGTGGAAATAAAATTGTTTGCCGGATCGTTTCATGCCAAAATGCGTTCAGGAAAATGTTTTAAGATTTTTCTTTTTAAATATTTGTTTATATCGTTTTAAATTTTTATACGTACAGTTTATTTTATTGTATTACATGCGTAAATGTAAATTGTCGGCCGTTTTGGAGGCCTGCTCGCCAAATTATTCCGAGTTTCAATAGCAGTAATAGAAACATGCAGATACTTATGTAATGGACCGTTTAATATCTTATTTTGAGCGGGAATTGAAATGTTTCGTGTTTGGAACGCCTGTTTCGCTTTTAGTATTCGACAAATTGACATGGCTGTAATTTTAGAATTTAGTTTCAGAGTAGTGCTGTTAAATCGATTTCGAAACCATGTTACGTGTTTTCGTATTAATTTGTTTTATGTAATACCTTTTTGTGTTACGCAGAAGCTTTAGCATGGAGCATGTCACCAAATTTTCTTCTTCTATATTTAGGTTTAATGTAATAGAGGGTGAGCCTATAACCATCTATAAGGCACAATTCCAGAATACGTAAATAATCGCTTTCACGAGTGGTCGCATATACTAACTACTACAGAAATGATAATCAATGATGCAGTTCATTTCTTCGTTTTACTTTGTCTTACTACCTTTCTCAGTAAAGGTATTATTATTTGTTTCTCTTCTGCCCTATTATTATTTATGCCTTTCACGAAGTTTCATCAAAATTACAAATTCACGTCACGAGTCCAGTTGCTGCGACAATGGAAGGTACTCGTAGAATTCGGCCTATTGTTTTAGGTATAGCTTTGGCCACAAGCTTTGTTAAAGTCTATCATTTTAGACGTTGTTATGAGGTCAGCTTTGGGTCAAATTTTATGGTAGCTTTCACCCGCTGCTTTAATCACACAGTACTTATGTCATTAACAAGTAGCCTTCGTTCTTTGGCTTACAGATAGCTCTGTTACAATTGTCAAGATTACTTTGCGATTCTTATTTATCCGTATAGATGGAAATAGAAATTTATGTTTAGACATCACAGTTCTGTGATGGTTACTCAATTAGCCATTCCGCATATCATACCTAGCCTTGATCACTAAATTCAATACCTCAGCAGTTCGAAAAGTATTTCTTGGTTGTATGAAAACAGTGAGCAAAACTCAATTTCGCTTCGGATGAGTACTCGTCTTTTTTTTAAATGTCACAGAAGTTCGACGCAACTTCATCTAGTCCAAAACTATGCAGAACTTGTGCTTTTGAGTCCCTCACTACGCTTAAGATTCTCACCTAATATCACTCGCTACGCTCGTGATTTTACTATAGCATCTTTGACTTATTCGGGACTCAAAATTAACACTGGAATAAAACACGAACTTTGCTCTCTCGTTGCACAAATCACATTTTCAGCACTGCGACTTGAATTTCTCTGACCTAAAGATGGTTTATATTTTTCTAGTTACATACGAAAAGCCTATACCGCAAAAGACTAAAAAAGTTTCGTATTATGTTTGAATACTCTATTGAAAGATTTTCGTGTTAAAAAATATACCGTCGGGACTCATCTTCCATAATAATATTGTGGGAGGATTACTTTTAAAGAAAATAGTTTCAATAGAAATGCCTTTTAAACTTTATTTCTAGATCATCACTTCAATTTCAGGGACAGCTTTTGTAAACAATATTGAAGTAGAAAATTGAATTTTCATGTACATGACCTTCATAACACAAAATCATGCTTAAATTACCCAGAAGAGTTTGTCAAAGCTGGACAATACCCACACTTCACCTGTTTTTTAAGTTTCAGGTAATAAGGGTGAGTCTATCGTCATTTACATGGCTTAATTTCAGTCTTCGCACTGCTTTAGAGAAGCCTAAAGTGTTTTGTTATTTGGGTTTTTTTCCTCCCGAACTACTTGGTGTACTTATTGCTAACCACTTTTAGCTCTGGGTGGAATCTCTGGTTCTAAATCCAATTTGAAAAAGTCGTTCACTGATAAAAAGTAGAATAATCTCTCTCATCTTTTTAAAGAGATTTAAGTTTTCTGACAGACAACGGAGCAAAACCTCTAGCGAATGTTAAATATGGCATTATCGACTTTGGCCAGCAATCTGGCATAACCCGTGGTAGTTTTCTAACGGTATAATATAATTACTATTATACTATCGAGAACTACTAACTTGTTTGCCACATTTTGAATAAAAGGTTCAAGTCGGTTTTTATGTATATTATTCAAATCTATGGGAACCTATTTCTCTCTCTCTCTTCACCATCACACTTTACCATCTTTTATTAGACAAACCAAGTTCACTTTCACGGAAATTCCCGTAGTAAAATATTGACTAGACCGTAACGGTTACTGAATTTATGGGCGCAATACCTGTCAATCAGTGGAGTTCACTGTGGCTTGGGAAATTTATTGGTCATAGCTTTTTGGTCTACTAGTATAGGTTTATAAAACAACAAACACGACAGGATTAATCCTTGTTTTTGGGGATTTTTTGAAGCTTAAAACTTATCAAAGCATAAAACAATCGCGGACAAAAACCTTTAGATATCTTTTATTTGAGTAAATTTGAAGTAGAATTTGACATTAGACAGGGCAAAACTAAGCCATTGTAAGCACATTGGGCAACTTTTAATTGCCCAATGTTCTTACAATGGCTTCAAAAAGGTTAGCAATAAGTACACCAAGTAGTCCGGGTGGAAAAATATTTCACATGTAGTTAGGCAATCTTACAGTTCATACAGAATAACTAACATTTCAAATATACACAGAACAGCGCACCAGCCTTTGCAACATTGATCGTGAATATTTTACACGTCAGAGTTAGAGTTATAAAAGTTTGTTATCCAGCAATTTATGCAACGAGTGAACATTTTACAATAAAATGCATTTTTACAGGTGTTTGTTAGGAACGACAAGGAACACGTTGAATGGAAAACTTTACAATCCGTTTTGGAATAACTATTACTCAATATTTTATTATTTGACTGCCTTAGTAGTATGGTTGGCATATGTGACTGCTCTTCGAGAAGTCTCTAGTTCGATTCCCGGGTCTAGCAAAGGTGAAAATTTTCAATAACAGCACGGAGTTGGATTTGTGCCCGGGATAGTACCACCCTCTATCACATAGGACTAAAACACAAGAGGTGAAGTGTGGGTTTTATAAACCTCTGTCACACGCTTCTGAGTAATATAGGCGTGATCTAATTTAAACAAAAAAGAAAAGAATCATTTATTCTGGCATAAGTCAAAAAAAACATTACAAAGCGTCCAAAACTTAATAATTTTAAAATATTATTCATAATGCCAGAAATGGTACGCAACTCAGCACAATACTGCAGTGCTAAAAGCACCGCAGCGCTGATCATTCTGATGCGCCCAGTGAGTAAGTAAGTAGCAGTGTGACAAAAGAATAATAATTACATATTATATTTTTTTGTGTGTCACAAACATACAATATTTTTGAGAAACAACTAAATTACATAACTAAGAAACAACTACATCTATATAATAGTAAAATAATACTTTGACATAACAAATCATATTATGCAAACTCATATTCAATATCAATACATGTTATAATAACATGAACATCCCCGATCAATTAATGTTCAAACAAGAATAATCTCCATATTAAAATGGACGTACATAATAAAAGGCGCAATAATTTATTCCCGTGTTAATTTTTATACATGACGTTAACATAGAATTAACGAGAGTATTTTAATTCTGGCAACCCTATTTGAATTTTGATGGCAACATTCGAATACATTATGTTTTATCTGTTCTTTATTTTCTGTTGTCTGAATAACGTTTAATTGATCTACTATTTTGGAATAAAAACAGAAACCATATTGAAAAACCATAAAACCAGCCAAGTGCATGTCGGGCCACGCGCAAAAGGGTTCCGTGGTCAGCCGTGACAGCATAATTATGGACTCAAAACAGGTTTAATATTTCTATCTTAAACATTAACAACTGCTAAGTGCATTTTAGACTTTGGACGCCATTATTTATAGTTGCTGCCCTGTGTTGCAATCACCTTCAGCCAATTTTTTTTTTTTTTTTTATACTACGCCCACAGCGAACGAACGTGCAGTCCACCTGATGGTAAGTGGAGTACAGCCCATGGACATCAACAATCCACAAAAGCAGATTATAGATGCGTCGCTGCAGCTGAGGACTACGGTGTTATGCCTCATGTGCCAGTAATTTCAGGGCCTGATCTCATCACCAAACCGGAACACAGCAATGTAGACACCACTATTTGGCGGCAGGTTAAAGGTGAGACGGTGGTGCTGCCTCCCTCGAGCTCATTCACAAGAGCTCTACCACCAGTAAAATAAGCCGATTTAAGCAAATTTTCTTCACGACTGAAACACATTACACAATAAATTTTCGAAATATCTCAAAATTGACGTGGTGACTTAAAACTACGTACACATGGCTACCGATTAACCTATACATTTCCAGCATAAGCTGGTCTCGCATTGCACGGGAAGTCTGTACGACGCGAGGCCATCTTACACTGGAATGTATACGTTGATAAGTAGCCGTATGTACGAAATTCTTTCGACGCAGTCGACGCCAGAAAATTATGAACGAAATTTCCTCGCGAATATTTCAGCGTATACGTTAACAAAATGGCATTTTATGATGCAATAAAATTACAGAGGTTTCTTATTACACGGTTATATTACGCAGAAATTATTGTTTCTAATGGTCGTACTATAGCTATTAGCTTAAGCCTGCGACAGTGCCCGCATTGGTAACTTTAAAAAAATATAAATAGATAGAGTAATCTTTATTGTACACCAATATTAAGACAGGCTATTTTGTAAACAAATGCACGTAAAAATTATGTTGCACAATGGGCGGCCTAATCGCTATAAGCAATTTCTTACAGGCAACCTTAGACAGTTGTTGGTGCGTTAAATAAAGAAATAATAAAAAAATAAAGTAATATGAAAGTCATGATAATGACAATGGAGATTATAAAATATAACTAATACAGAAATAAACTACGTATAGTGTCTTAACCCTAAAATTATACATACATGTAATGAATACGTAAATACCTTATTAAATATATTATAATACTAAATATAATTTATCTACTTATATATACCTAAATATATAAATTATATACTATATATATACATAATAATATAAATATTATCTAATATTCAGGACACAATATTACTAAACATCAACAGTAGTTGCCTTAAGTGACATGAAATGCTCATAGACCATTTTGGCAAAGATTGAGCGAGCTTGTCTAATGCATACGGGCAAAGCATTTTACAATCGTGTTGCCTGAACAACGAAAGATTTGTCATAAAATCTAGTGGAATGCATTGGCATCTCCAGTCTCAGGTCCTGCGATGATCTCAAGGACCTTGAATGCATATCGTTTTGAAACTTTAAACGTTCCTTTAAATAACAAGGAGTGGAAGGATTAAAATACATAATATACATATATTTTTATTATAGCTCCTTTATTGCACCACTCACAAAACATACATATAATTCAATTATTGTTAGGTATATTATTATATACCTAACAATAATTGTAACTTAATTTACATCAGTTAATAAAATTTAAGACATAACAAGTACATAATATATGCCTCGGCTTATATTTCGGTCAGTGACTTAGTATCGCAATACAACGCGGTAATGCTGCCAGCGTTTTGGGTACGAGGCCTTCTGACAGTGACTTATTAAGTTTAGATGAAGTTATTAGACTAGTTTAATTTAAGATCCCACATTGAAATGATTTTTTTTGATAAAGATGCCACGTGCCAACTATGCATTAGAGAACACTCTATCTATAGGTGAAAACTGCATGATAATTGGTTCATTAGTTTTTGAGTTGTCACAAACAGATAGACAGACGCTTTACTGTACGCTACACTTTGTTTTATAGTATTCAAATTTCAAAAAAGTATATAATTATTCTGGAACGAATACCGTGACACGAGTACTTTGAATACAGAACGACGAGTACTCTAAATTCAAAATGTTCTATTAACACGGCAGTGTTTTTTTTAACGGTCAATAGCGAGTCGTGTTAAAATGTTTTGAAAATATGCATACACTAGCTTTTTTTTATGTCACGTATTCCGCGTAAAAAGTATTTGCATTCTAAACAAAAATATGGACGGACAGGTTGGCATGTTAAAAATATTATAGAATCATACAGGATGGTGACATAGCACCATTTTTTTTAAATCACTGATTCTAGGCATGTGGTCTCTATTTCATGTTTACTTCCAACGGTTAAAAGAAATATTGGGGTTTTTTTCGTAAATCCACTGCCTCGTTGGTCTAGTAAGTAATTAGCGTATGCACTCTCGCCGCTAGGTTTCAGGTTTGAATTCCGGGTAGAGCAAATGGGATTTTTTCGGTCAGGAAATTCTCAATAGCAGCACGGAGTTGGATTTGTGCCTGTTGGATGGGACCTAAACAAAACAGGTGATTTGTGGTCTATATACAACTCTGCCATACTCATCTGGGTATTATAGATTGCAATGAAAAAATACAACAAAGCGGCCGTGGCGCAATGGATAAGGCATCGGTCTTACGATCGAGAGGTCGTGGGTTTGAATCCTGGCCATTACACCACGGACGTGAACTTCCTCGTAATACAAGCAAATTAAGCTTAGCTTGAGGGGGTTAACAAGAATACTAGTAATTTGTATTAATTAACAAATTACTAGTAAGCTCTTTTAAACAAAACCTAGCTTATATCTGTGGTTTCAATAAATGTCGCTTTGTTGCATGCTCCATGTATAATATTATAATACGCACACTATTACATAGAAAATACTGGATAAAGGGACCCTCAAGCATCGTAATAACCAGGCAATTGAACCTTTCTTTAGGATTTCGGATCCTAGGCTACAAAGGAATCTTTTAAGTGAGTTTTCGATGTCCAGCCACCCATGACAAAGGTAAAGTCGACTACCTTTGAAATGTTAAAGTCATTTAATATTTAAGAAAATGACTCATCTAAGTTAAGTTTTAGTTACAAAACTGATTTGTAACTAAAACTTTATATTCTCTTAAAGCATACAGAAAGTCTTTTAAATTTTAGCTTCTAATTAACTAATCGTTTAGTTACTGACAAATTATTTTATTTATTTTACTATTCCCTACGCGTTCGTTTGGTTTTGACCAATTTTACTGTTGCACTTCTTCATCATACCTCTATGTAATGAACTCATTCACTTTTGACTGTATTAACCGTGTCAGTTATAGCAGCGTACAATAGGTGAGGTGCGCGTCAGAATCCTCACCGCTTACCCCTTGACTGCTGAAGTTTACGACAGTTCAAAGGATGGTGCGACCTGGGCCAAGAGATCTCTCTGCTTATCGCTTGGACAGCGCACCGGTGATCCCGGGGCGAACCATGTCCAGTGGTGAGTTCTGGCTTGGCTGCTTGCCGCAGAGGTGGCCTTGATGGGACTGTTGCCTACTGGTGGCATGCAGTCCTACCAAGTGAGGTGAGCGGAGTTTTCCCCACTACCGACAAGTGAGGTCGAGGCTAGAGAGATAGGGGTTTAATCCACTACCCGCATAACTTTTAGAGACGTTGCAATTCTATGGTGTGCAAGAAGTCGCCTAGTGAGAGAGGTGCTGGTTGGTTCCATGGCAAGCACCATGGCATCGGTCGCCGCTTGCAGGCATAGTCGCGGTGGTCACTGATGACGTATTTGCGGTTCCGGTTACAACACATGGCTCGACGACACACGGCGGTGTTTTTAGTTGGTTAGGGCCCCACAAATGACAATGTAAACCCTAATGGCTGGTATGGTATTCTTTCAGGTATATTAAACGACGAAAGAAAATAAGTAGTTTTCAAGTGAGTTAAAGTGAAGCAGGAAAAAAAATGTAATCTTGAAACAAATGGCAATACGTTAGATAACGCAAAGCTGCCTAGAATGACATACCTACTGTATTTCAACATCAATTTTACTGTTCCTCTCCAACAAGACCTTTTTTCATAAATTGAGAAATCATTTCCCATTTATAAACACTAAAACACTCGTATACATAAAGGGTATACAAACATTGATTAATTCTTCGTATAAGAGTGACAATCAAATCGCTAAAATATATACGGTAACATCTATTGTATCATAAAAGTACTAGGCAAGCAGCAATCGTAAAGAAATGTTTTATGTCTTCACGTAAAAATTCAAAATGGCGTCTTTATTTGCCGCACAAAAGAACACTGCGAAATTGAACCTTAATAGAAAAGAAATAGAGTCGTGAATAGAACTCTAAGGTTAATATTGTTTCTGAAGGTTTTTATTGCGTTTAATGTTCGTTTTTATTTGGTTGCGTTTCGAGTTGATGTGTTCGGATCTTGGACTTAAAGGTCTGGGCATTCATGTGGAATCTTTGATAGACTTGGTAGACTTTTGAAGGTATTTAGAATTTATCAGGCGTGGAAATCAAGGTATTTGCTGGTCAACTGATTTTTTATGAGAGAAAGGGGACATCAAAACTATTTTTCTAGTGCCCTGATGGTTAGTGAGCAACTGTAGCTCATTAATTATACATTATCTGTAAAATACTGCTTTTATTATTTGTGTATCTCTCACCGTGAAATCTCGGATTCGGTTCCCGGATCGGGCAATAGTTATTTGTGATTTTACCGACATGGGAATTCTCGATAGCAGTACGGCGTTGAAATTGTGGCCGGTGAATGTCGATAGGTTCATCCCTTATCACATGAGATCTAAACATAACAGGTGAAATGTGGTTAATGTACAACTCTGTCAAACTCTTCTGGGTAATGTAGGCTTGATGTTTGATCAATGTGTGGTTATAAAACGAATTCTACATGAAAACTTTCAGCATTCAATACTGTAACATTTACTCAGTAGTGAGAATAATACTGTTATTATTCAAATTCAAATTCAAATCATTTATTTTCATAGGCCCCAGGAGGCGCTTGAACACGTCAAAAGATTACAAACAAATGGTATAAAAATAAATTATAAGCTAAATTATACTAATTACAATGATTTGAATAACCGGGGCTTAGATTAATTTTAATCCAACTGTTTAAAATCAGATTAAAATCAAACTAAGTACCAGCTCCGATGGGTATTGCATTATGAGAAGAGCTGGTGAGAAACTCATGTGCACCATCTTTTCAAATGAAATGAATAATATACAATTATATTAATATATAACAATTACAACACATAAAAAGAGCAGTTCATTTCCAAATACTATTATCATTTATGTAGTCTAAAATACAGTAAAAATATTTTTGAGATAATCTGATTTTAATATATTTCTTAAATTTACCTATCGATAATTCTACTGCGTCTAATGGAAGTTTATTGTAGAAGCGTATACATTGACCTGGAAACGAGTTAGAGATTTTATGGAGCCTAGTAGTGGGCACAGCCAGTTTGTTTTTGTTCCTTAGATTTACTTTATGGAGATCACTATTTTTCTTAAATTTTGTTTGATTCTTGTGGACGTACAATAAATTTTCATAAATGTATTGAGAATGTAACGTCATAATATTTATCTCTTTAAATTTATTTCTTAGTGTCTCCTTGGGACTCATCATATAGATAGCTCGAACAGCTCGTTTCTGGAGCACAAAGATTGAATCTACATCCGTGGCACTACCCCAAAGCAATAAACCATATGACATTATACTATGAAAATAGCTAAAATAAACTAAACGCGCAGTGTCAACATCGGTCAGTTGATGGATTGTTTTTACCGCGTAAGCTGCTGAGCTGAGTCTACCAGATAACGTTTCTATATGTGGGCCCCATTGTAATTTAGAATCTAATGTTATACCAAGAAAGACAACTTTATTGACCATTTCCAATTCCTCATTGTCCATCAACACACTAGTTTTGACTTGTTTAACATTTTTTGTAAAAAATCTAACATATTTTGTTTTATTACCATTTAAAAGCAAGTTGTTAACACTAAACCAGTTTACTATCTTTGACAGAGCATTGTTTACATCGTCAATTACTGTTTGTTGTCTATTTACCTTAAAAACTAAAGAAGTGTCATCCGCAAACAATACTATCTCATGATTGTCCTTAACGAGATGAGGTAAATCATTAATGTACAAGAGGAACAGGAAAGGGCCCAAAATAGAGCCTTGAGGCACCCCCATTGCTACAGCTGATCCATGCGATCGCTTTCCATTGACATCAACTCTCTGAATCCTATCACCTAGATAAGAAGTAAGAAGTTCCAGAGCGATGCCTCTTATACCGTAGTGGTGTAATTTTCTGACTAGAGTTTCATGCTGCACACAATCAAAAGCCTTAGATAAGTCACAGAACACCCCATAGGCGTCCCGCGACTCCTCCCAAGCCTCGAATATACATTCAAGTAATCTAACCCCAGCATCACATGTTGACCGTCCGCGAGTGAAACCGAATTGTTTAGTGTGCAACAGGTTGTTTTCATTAAAATATTTAAGTAACTGCGCGAGAATTATTTTTTCAAAAATTTTACTAAACGTAGGTAGCACCGATATTGGTCTGAAGTTTGTGGGGTCTAATGTACTACCTGATTTAAACAATGGAATTACTTTACTTAATTTCATTAAGTCAGGAAACACACCACAATCAATACATCTATTAAATACCATTATTAAATCAGGTGCAATAATATCAATCAACGATTTTATAATATGTACAGAAATGCCCCATAGATCAGCCGTTTTCTTAATATTAATTGATTTAAACGCGGCTTTAAAATCAGATCCATTAACATGACGAAATGCGAAATTATTAAAAAACTCAGGCACATTATCTTTAAGTAACGACTCGGCAACGGAGGAGGAAGAGCCTAAAGCACTAGTTAGAGAGACAGGAAAAGCAGTAAAAAATCCTTCAAAAGCATTGGCAACTTCTAAATCTGACTTGGTTACTTGACCATCGATACTTAACTTAAAGTCTGAATCTTTTGTTCTACCCTTCCCAGTCTCTTCATTAATAACTTTCCATGTGGCTTTAATTTTATTACTACTGTTTTTGATTTTAGATTTAATAAATGTAGATTTGGCAATTTTACAGACGCGTTTAAAAATCTTCGAGTATGATTTGACATGTTCTTTAAACTCTTCACTGCTATTAAATTGTCTCTCATAGTATAAAATGTACAATGTTTGCCTACTCTTATGGATACCTGCGGTTGCCCAGTCACCAAAGACGGGGCTATAATGGTAGTCATTCAACGTAAAATACTAATATTGATATAACGTGAGAATGGAAGCAGGGAAGGCTAAGCTTTCAACTCCACCCGGCTTTATTGAACCAGCCGAGCATCTACAACTTGGTTACAGTGGCCAATTTGGAAGTCTCTTAACCGCCTCCGGACCCAAGTTGGCCGCTGCAAGGAGAACCTGGTCAAGTGGGGAATTACACCAACAAATAACATTAATTGTGAGTGTAGGTTCCCTACAAAAAATATGGCTTACCTGCTAGCATGCCCGTTGTCTCCTACCACGTGTACACGTCAAGATCTAATGCAGGCAACTAAAAACTGTACTTATATATATAACTTAACTGATAGAACTGATAGAAGAATTGATATAAACTGACCACAGTCAATATAATGAGAAACGACTATAACATTGATGAATAAGTCATCACGGGGACTGCACGCCCGTTTGCCACATTAATATGTCAGATAAAAAGATCCCTAATAATAAATACAATATATTTTTTTATTATTACGAGACACATAAAAACAATCCCATGAAATAAAACGCGAAACAGTGTGAAAAGGCCTTCACAACTTTTTAAATACACCAAATATATTTATAGAGTTCTTGTAAATGAGCTCGAGGGTGATAGCGTCACCATTACCTTTAACCTGCCACCAAATAGTGTGTTCCTTGATATCTGGTCCTAAGATTACTGACACATCAGGCATAACACGGCAGTAAGGCGACACAAATTCTACAGTATGCTTTCATGGATTATTGATGTTTGTGAACTATAGTTACCATTTACCATCAGGTTCCTTCGTTATGTAATAATAACAGCCCTGTCAATACATGTCCCACAGCTCTTTTCATGATAAGAAGGGTTAGGCCATAGTCCACCACGCAGGCCAAGTGTGAATTGGTAGACTTCACTTGACCTCGAGTACTTTTGAGGCACTCTCAGGCATGCAGGTTTCATTCACGATGTTTTCCATCACCGTTAGCGAACGATATTTTATAATAATTATGATAAATACACACATATCTTCGAAAAGACGAATCTTAACGATTTATTGATAGAGGTGTGTGCCGTGGGTTCGAACCCGAGACCTTTGACTTCGCAGTCCTACGGTCTCCCACTCGGCTATCGCTGGTACATACGAAAAAGAAAATAAAAATCAATCATAGAAAAGTTTTGTTAAGGCGGTACCACACTGTTTCGTATCGTCAATGGACCTCTTAATATAGGGCTGTTGGTTTATTACTTTTCTGCAAGTTATGGTTTGCGTAATGACGCGTAAAGTTACGTGACTGCCGTAAATAATATTTCTATTCTAACTATACCCCTATTGTGATGGCAATTGAGCCTTTTTTCGATTGTACAGTTGAATAGGGATGGAATTTTTCGGATATATTTGATTCGGCATTTGAATATTTCGGATATGCGACGGAAGTCCCGAGTATTTAAGGCATGTAAAACGTTTTGAAATTCGAATGGAATCAATCCTGTCAATTTGAAAATGGAATGCTTGTCGAATTTATTTGATTTGAATTGAAGATTAATTTTCATTTAATTTTGATCCATAACATTTACAGAAATTCTCAAAGTTATTGCTACTTGAAGTTGTTATTCAATTTTCCAATTTCAGAAATGTAAACATATCAAATACAAATAAATAAAATACTAGTGTCTATTTTGTGTTTAGTGACAAAATAAAAATATTTATTCATAATGTTGTTTGCACAATACCTTTGCCTACAACACAGTTTTTATATTTTTTGTCTGTCTGTCTGTGTCGTCTACTTATATCGGTTAATCTTCGTAACGGCTGCACCGATTTTAATAAAATTTTAGGATTAAAAGGCGCGTATGTTAAACTCAACGGATGCAGAGCAGTAAGGTTGAACACGGTTCAAAGCGCGAGAACAGCTACTACTTAATACAACGAATTCCTAGCTTAGCCTAAGCAGCAGCTAGTTTTATTCCTAAAACTTAAATAGTACTTAAATAAAAGGGAGTTGCTGCGGTAGCCCACGGATTCTTGTAATACAAAGACTGACGTATTGCCAATCGCACGTGGAATAGCATTGTTTACGCTTCACGTATGTTACCTTTTTTTTCTATCTAACTTCGTCAACTATTAACCTCCTTGTATTTTATCCCAAAAGAGAGTAAAAAGAGAGTGTAAGTTTATATAGGACGTTAGTCAACTTCGAAAAAGAAAACCACACTCACCGTTGGCGATATTGCCAATATTTCCTTCGATGCCATTCACCACTTTATATTTTTTTAAATAACACTCATTCATTTGTTTATTCTTTTAAGGTCCTGCATTCCTCATCTCCAAATATAATGTTACAAGAATCAAAAAATCATATATTCGTTTTAATTTCATGGAAACAATGAACAGCAATTCTTATTAATATGTATTACATTCACGAATCTTTTTAATATTAACAGCGAGCAAAAAACTCATATAAATATTAAATATAACTTACGTTATGAAATTTACAGAATACGGTGATACTCCACCAAAAACATTTGCTTTAACTGAGAAAATATCCGAAATGAATTTAATCTTTTAAAAATTTTGCCGGAAAACGTTAACGTGATTTAATATTTAACCGAAAGCCTTATAAATAAAAATAAAAGTCAACAACATTATAACCGCACGTATCGGAAAATATCCGAAAAATATCCGCGCGGTACAACATAGTGCTGGAATAAGCGGTATACAGAACGATATTATTATGTTTTATGTTAGTTATATCAAATTGAGCGCATATTCTGCCCAAATTCTTACGAGGGAAAGAGGCTTTAATAATGTAGGTATGTATGTGTGCTATGATTGTGTGTATAGCTTCAAGTGTTTTATTATTTGTGTGGGTGCCTTTTGTTTAAATATAGATCATTGATAAGTAACTTAAATGGGGTGTATATACATGAGTGAGTGAAAATGTGTCTTCTTATTGACTTAAACAGTCAGTTATCACTAGAGATCATATAACCTCGCGGTCCCAAACGAGAATGAATATAACAGAGTTGATGTTACCAATTCTAAGTACCAGCGTTCGTAGGTTCTTAAACTTCTTCTTCCTAAACTAACTTCAAACAAACACTAAACAGCAATAAAATTCTATTAAATAGTTACCTATTGAAAGTATTTTTTACAAAAAAGGGAAATTAGAAAAAAAGACTTCAAGAACTTAAATGTACCTAATAGTAAATGAAACTTGGAAATTTCATTATTATGATAACTATTAAATGTAGTACATACTCTCATTGTTATAAAAATTATTATTATTATTGCGAGCCTATAGTGTCCCACTGCAGGGCAAAGGCCTCCCCTCCCTTTTTTTATAAAAATTTTAATTTAATTTAAAAAAATAATTTAATTTAATTTAAATTTTATAAAAATAAAGGCACAAATAATTTCAAAAATAAAAATAATCGGCCATAAAATCCTGCTATCAATGAATACAAAAGATAAAACGAAATAAAACTTCTAACATCAATTTCTAAAGAAACTTCATAAGCAACGTTATCTTTCTCAACACTCGTAAACTCAAAATGTAACTAAGTTGCAACCATAGATTAATGATGCTCAGATCGATGGTTTTCATACGAGCGCTTCGTCTCAAGTAAAGCCAAATACCGATCATGCACTAGTGAAAATTACTCCACGCGCTGCTATTTTGACACGCACTTAAACAAAATCTGATGAATACGGAGGTTTAAGCAATTAGATATGGGACAATATCTTTTACATCATAGTAAAGACTGCCTACACTGTTATGGATATAATATATATGAGTGATGAGATACTCAATAATGTATGTATATAACACTCATATTAAAGTAACTCACTCATGCATATCTAAAGAAAACTTAAAAAAAAACAATCTTAACTCTGACGTAGAAGTTTTGGCCCTGAAGACATAGTCGCTTGGCCCACAGTCACTGTACGCATGAGCCATATTGAGCGAAAACGGAATAATATAAGTGGCTTCACTTTTCAAGTGTGTACACGGTTTTTAGGTGTAATAAATCCATGGTCCAACTTTGCAACTTTACTGCTGGCTTAGACGGAAGTACTTACATACGAAGAACGTAACTTTACTTCGTAGCTCGTAACCTCGTGCCTTTTTAAATACTTTGTTGCTAAGAAGACTAGTTATTAAGCTGAGCTTTATTTTACTGTATAAATATGATAATTAAAAAATGAAAATTTAAATAGGTGATTTGTGTATTTTAAGTCAAAATTCAACAATTTTTTAACCGACTTGAAAAGAGCAGGAGGTTCTCAATTTAAATGTTTTTATTTATTTTATGTTTTTTGCCGATTACAGACGCCTGGACTGATTTGAGAAATTCTTTTTTTTTTGTCTGCAACCTTAAAATTTTCAAGGCTTCTATATTGTTTTTCGTACATTACCTAAACGTACTCGGATATTTGCATCTAGTATTGGGGTGCATGAAAGGAGCCTTCCCGAGTGACGTACACAACGATTCTCTACGTCCGGCGCACCCTGGGCAATTCGAGTTCTCCAAAGCGAATTGGCTAATCCTTTCACTACGAGGGCAAGTCAAAATAAAATTTGACTCAGCCATCGACGAAGAAGAAGAAGAAGACTCGGATATTTGCATCTAGTATTGAGCATTTTATGTTGCTGAGCTGACGCTGGAAGGTACTACTTCTTTACAGTTAGGAGTACGGTTATAATGCTTTGTATATCAACCTTTAAGTTATACACAGATTTCTTCTTCGTCGTGTCGATGGCTGAGTCAAATTTGATTTTGACTTGCCATCGTGGTGAAATGATTAGCCAATTCGCTTTGAAGAACTCGCGAATTGCCCAGGGTGCGCCGGACGTAGGGAATGTACAGATAAGGCGAGACGTTAAATATTACTGAAGTATTTTTACTTTTTAGTGCATTTTATGTAATTGAGGTCTTTTTGTTTATTTTTTATTATCTAGCAACCGTCGATCGATGCCTTACAAAAATAATAGTAATGTACATACATTTAGAGAAAAATAAATTGAAAAACAGCAATAAATAATCAGCAAAAAGCTAAACACAAACAGCTCCTTAGAGTCGATTCAATCAATCACTGATTGTATTATAAAAAGCTAACAAATGGCGCGTTTACATTCAACTAATACAAAAAACAGCTATTGAAGAAGATTGATTGGATAACGAAGAAAGCTTTTTACAAAGTACTAGATAGATTTTGTTAGTTTTATTTTATTTATTTATTTATAAAACTTCATATACACGTGTATATTGTCGGACTTAATGCCTAGGGCATTCTCTACCAGTCTACCTTCAGGTGGTGCAGAGATAACAAAATAGGCGAAGTCAAGTACTCGATAGTTCAAAGAGTAAACAATAAATTATATTAAAAAACATAAAAATAAAAATAAAAAGAAATCGCGGGTATCAGTTATAAGAGCTATAATACTTATCACAGGTAGATGTCAGTTGGTCGAATCAATTCACTTCATTTGTGAATCCCTGTTTAAGCATGCACACTAAATGCTATTATTAACGTTATTAACACATCGATAAATCTATTGTTATGCATATGCGATTATGTCACATGTAATATTAATATATATTATAATAAATAGACAGGATGACTTATTTATTGCCAGGTAGGGCATAAATGTTATTTGCGAGTTTTCTGCCAGGATTTCCCGATAGCAGCACGGAGTTGGAATCGTGCCCACTTAATGGCGACAGGCTCACCCCCAATCACATTGGACCTAAACTTGACTAGTGAAATGTGGGTGTTATACACCTCTGGCACACCCTTTTAAGTAAAATAACCGTGATGTTATTATGTAATATACTTAAGTGGTCATAACACAAATTTTAGATCCATTCAAATTTTAAAACTAAACGCCCAAAGAACCTTTCTGAGTCCCTTAACATTAACCATAAAACAGCATTGTCCACAAAGTGTCATTAATAAAAAACCCACACAAACATCATTAAATCTTAATTATACATAACATCACGGCTATACTCCCTAGAAGGGTGTAGCAGAGGTATGTAACACCCACTTTCCATCTGTTTCTATGTTAAGGAATAACTGGAGGTGTTCGCATTCTTTGCCTATTGTTTGCATTTCTTTTCTTCATATTATTTAATTTTAAGTTGCAAAAATGTCACCAATTTTTTTATTTATATTTTGTGGATAACGTTGTGAGTGCACATTTAATCACTGTTTAATTTGTCAAATTTTTGAATTCACTCTTAATGTCGTAACTGTTTGTTTATCCCTAATAAATAAAATAAAATAAAATAAAAAAATAAAATAGAAATTAAAATGAAATAACGAGCACTCCCTTCTTAGGCTTCTTAGGCCTTTTGCCATCTTTCGGGTATAATTCAAAACCGTGCTTCTCCTGAGAAATCACTTTCAAAAAGATCTCAAATAACACTTTGGCCAACCCGGGAATCGAACCTGAGACTTCGCAGTAAAAGTTCGCACAAACAAACCACTATACAAATGTCACAGTCCCAAAACATTAACCATTAAACACCATCTGCCTACAAAGTGTCATGAATACAAAAACCCACACGTACATACACATTACATACATCACATACAAAGGTCCAAATCATATCCCTTCATTTACCATCGCCCGTTGAAAACAACTCGCTATAGAATTTTCAATTAAACCCATGAATCTTTCCCACAAAACACATGGGGTTCGCTATTAAATATTCTATGGAGAGTGGAAGGACACGTTTGGAGTGAGCTAATAATTTGCAGATTACTATTTGCTATTTTGACAAATAATTTGCTTAACTTAACATGACTGTATTGTAAGCCTGCTTGATTTTTCGAAGTACAGATAAGTGGTATGTCTGTTTGTGTGAGGAATCTTGTGGGCAGATTAAAATATAAATTATACTAATCACTACATACCAGTAATAAATTAATTGATTCTGCTTAGACTGCATTAGTGGTACACCTTTTTCTTTCCCGTTGCAATCTAAAATAGCACATAACACAAACAATAATTTTTAGACAGAGGTGCATAAAAACGTGGCATATGGCGTTCCATTTTGACGTCACAGCTTATTTTTTTATTAATAAAGTATAAATAAATTAATGTATTTTGAAAGTATTTTTGTAATGTAAATTGATATTAGTGTCAACTATCAATTCATTCAACAATAAGCGGCATATCCTTTGCCAAATGCGACTCTTTCCCGAGCCGTGGTCATTTAGACCGAGGGTTTTTGCTTTATTTTTCAAGAGGAGGGTTAATGAGAAGCTATTATGTGAAGGATCTATTTTACAGGCTTGTTTTAATGACATGTTGTGTCTGATATACGACTCAAATATATTATTATGTGTCAAAGGATTATTTTTTATGAAGTTGGTCCTGTAAAGCACTAAAGAAATGGTCATATTTACAAGCTTCTGCCCGCGACTTCTGCCGCATGGAATTCGATATTAACAAGCTATTTCTCTCAAATGGAGGAATTTTCCTCGTACACTTTAGACTATCCCTCTCTCTTTCGGGCAGTGAAATGCCTGAAAAATCCATTTGAAAATTAAATAACTCAATTTAAAAAACCTATGTGCAGAATTTCATGTAATTTTCTTTAAAACTTGACAAACTTACAATCCCTAATTCAACTTCTTGAGGAGTAATAATTGCGAAAAATCTATCTTACAGTTCATTTACTTAAGGTAAGGAACTTATGTGCAGAATTTAATGCATTTTCCTGCTAGTTTGCAGAACTGCCTATTAAACTTACACCTCCTAATTTACCCTCTTAAGGTTTACTGGCAAAAAAACAGGGTTGTATTAAAAAAGCTATTAACAACTATACCAGAAGTCTTGAGTGCCACTCATGTTATCCCAGGGATCATACAATAAATATTGTAATTTGATTTTAAGACACTAATTGTTTTTTTTTAATGAATTTTATTAATATGTTTTTAAGGAACCGGCAACACCGCTACACCTCTTTTGCGACTGCAAGCCACTGATCCATAGACAAACTAATCATTCTAGGACGCCATATCTTAGATCCGGATGATGTCAAGTCACTCCCGATCGGCCGACTGCTCCAATTTATGGTGGCTATTGGCCTAAAGGAGAGTCTATAATGGGAATATAATCACAAAAGACCCACGGAGGTCGACGTGAACACACAAAGCCTCGTGCCAACAATAATAATAATAGTATGTTTTGACACCAATCAGTGAAGTGTCGACGTCGTGTGATCGTCGGCCGAATGGCTGAAAAGCCAACGTCATTCGAGTTGAGCAAGCACCTAAAAATTGCTTGTATCATTTTTAACATTTTCATTCGGATAAATAAAGAACATTTTATCTGAGCTGGCAAGCATAAAAAATCTTAGTTGATATTTTTTTATATAACATTGAGACATCTTTTCTCAATTATAAATTAATAAGTTAACATTGAAGCACGCTCCACCATTTCATTCATCTACCCTCAACTAAAAAAACCTCCCCAAAACATTTGCATTTCCCCTCCCTCTTATGACGAAACGATGCCAAAAGCTCTACATCCCCATTCAAACTCTTCCAGGTATAAACAAGAGCTATTTTAAGAGATAGCTCGAGTGCTTTTATAAACATTTAATTCCGACATTTTGGAGAGCTGTAGAGACTCTTGTGTCGTCATGTTAGCTCTACGTAGAGTCGTTTGTTGGAACGTTTCATAAATATTGTAACACATATTATGTTTTTTGTGTATGTAAATAATATATCAGTGATTTTATGGTTATTATGTAGGTATGTTAACATTTATAGCTCCGATTTCACCACACTTTTTGATGTACAGTTTTATTAAACAAGTAATTGCACCTCTCTCTGATTTATATTTGTACGGGACAAAAAGATAGATAGCTGCAGCTTAGTGTTAAACTTGAGTTAAACATGTTGGTTAATTCGGAACTAACTCCATATTTCACAGGTGATTAACCTTATTGGGAGGATAAGCATATTATAACACAGAAATGAAAGCGACATCTGTTTTTTTTGTTAAGTGTAACTTATGTCACTTTTATATTAGATCAGGCTAGATTTTATGGGTTGGAAAAGGTCTATCCGGCACCTCTGAAACTGGCTAAGGTTACAGATCATAATATAATAAAATTAAGACTACGCGGATGCATACAAATTTAAAGGAATTTGAATTGTTCTTTAATACTTGGTATGGAACCGACATGTTGTCTTCCTGATGGTAAGTGATAACTCGGAAACTCTTGAATAGCAGCAATCCTCAAAATAATGTGGTACCAAGTTTCAGTAATTTCAGAGCCTGATCTGATTAAATGATTAGAAAGAAAAGAAAGAAAGAAAATTATTTTTTATTTTCTTACATAATATACAAAAATAGGTAATTATTAAAAAAAATATGTAATAAATATGTAAGAAAACAGTGGTGGTTGCTCAGCTTTAATGCTGTGGAGTCTTGCATTTCTGCAAAACTTCCACAGCGCTGATTTTCAGCAACCACCACGGTTGACGGCACAAATAGAAAACAGGTAAGTACAGCAACATATAAAGATGACAGTGACAAAATTAAATTAAGCTCAAATTAAATTACACAAAGGAATAAAAGTAATGAAACATAAATTAGGTTATAAATACATGCATAGAATATATTATGGTTACAAAGACGGCAAGAAAAAGGAAACAAAATAAAAATAAAAATATAGCAAACCTAAAACAATTTATAAACTAGATTATAACTAAACTAAACTTAAAATATAATTATTAAACATAAAAAATGACCGGATGGCGCTAGTATCGCCTTGCGCTGGCGACGCGACGACAGTTGGTACACTGTTTATGGCTTGCCCAATCACAGTGAATGTCAGGCCTAATCTAAATGTATTTTCCGGTAAATACTTCGCATGATTCGTACAACTTGTCAAATTAATCTCGACAACTATTTATTCTACACGATTATTTTTCCCACGACAGTTACACACCAAAATATTACTCATAATAATAATCTTTTATTATGAACTCGTGTCCAATAAATTTTCTTGCCAATAAAACTCATAGGTATCTAACGGCCATTTTTGTCGACAAGCGATCTAGAAATGAGCGTCATAAATTTTATTGGCAAGTTTATTGGCTAGGTCATTGATCTTTTGGGTGGCGAAGGGGTACATGGGGAGAAGGGTGAATGGCCTACATAAAATGTCTGAAAGGTAACTTTGTAGGTATTTTGGGAGTACTAATCTGTTCTTGTAAGTTAATAATGAGGATATTAAGGTTTTCAGAGCTCGTACGTCTTTGTAAATTGTATTGATTGCTTGTTACTGGAATAGAAGGCAGTTTTTGTGAACTTAAATTTGAGGGAAGAAATACTGCTATTTACTTTTTACGTCTTAAATGGATTAGTTACTGCTTTTGAATATAAAAATCATTACTACATTTTTATTAAAAATATAATGCCGTCTCCTAAGTAATCGGTTTGGCCGCAAAATTTCATTGCAAATAATAAACTAAATAAAATAATAATGAACTGTGAGTAGTAATAAACTAAAGAGTGCTTCACTATTTTATTTTGAAACTCTATATAGAAATGCCACGCTAACTATAATCATGTCAATAACTATACAAACTTCTTATTGATTTTGAACCATAATTATAAAGACACAAACACTACAACATAAAAGTTTTTAACTATTCGAATTAACTGGTGAAGTGACCAATTTATTTAAGGATATATAAAAAACATTGTTTTAGTTTTAACCCCAAGTGTCGTCACCTTCCAATTAAATAAAAAAACCGCTGCAAATGTCTGGTACACGAGGGCACTCTCCATTCAGTGGCGGTCTCAGCGTGAGTACCTCTCCTGCTTACCCTCTATTATTCAGTAAGAGCCTTTTACAATCTGAAGCCTTAAGAAAAATGAAAAATGGAAATGCAAGCGCTTTTTTAGCGATTTTTCCGTAGGCTTGTTAATGAGTTGAATTCAGAGTCCGTAATTGGAGTGGAATTGCCCTGCGGGTACTAGTGCTGTATTGTACTTCTTATTTTGCCTAGGAACTTTTTTTTTTGAAAATTTCGTTGAAAATCTTAAAATATAGGCTTGGCCAACTAATAATTCAGATAGTTATTCACTTATCTCTTATTAAAGATAGCAATGTGACAATTTCTTTTTTGTCGCATTTATAGGAGTCTAATAGCTTCAGTCCATAGCCCGGCCCGCATATGACGTTAATAATAAGACACCTGTATATTATGGCTACCAGGCTATAAGCTACATGTGTGCAAATTTGACAAAATTCTTGTAGTTTCAACGCGGAAGGTCAACACATCTACGTCTTAAGCCAATACATCTCTACAGTGATGCCTACCCTAGAACCAAAACTCAATCTACGATTATTGATGTTATAAAGAATCCAAAATTTGATTGTTATGATCAGGCTGAAGTTTTTTTTTTTTTTTTAATTATTTCACAACTCACACACAACGCCATCTAGTCCCAAACTAAGCAGAGCTTGTACTATGTGTACTAGAATAACTGATACTAATACATAGATACTTTTCTTTTGTAAATACATACATATTATACATAGAAACACCCAGACTGAGACAAACCTCCATGTTCATGCACACAAAGATTTGTCTTAAGTGGGAATCGAACCCACAACCTCGGCGTCGCAGGCAGGTACACTACCCACTCCGCCATCCGGTCGTCACGTAAAACGAAATCAATCAATCAATCTGCCAAGCTTTTTTCCAATTACATTGAGGATGGCTTCTATTTAAACGGATTTGCTGACCTGAATATCAGTATTTTACACGGAGCGACTGCCATCAGATCTCCACAACCCAGTCAAACTTTCTGTTCTCTAAATACCCGTAACGACTGTCATAGATAAAATGAAATATAGGTTCTTAACTTAAACCTGTCGGCATAACCATTAAATTATTTTTTGTTTGTAGATCCATTTAGCATCTCAAGATATTTTTTATTAAAATTAAAATGAAATCGAAATTATTATTCAATAAATCAGCTTGCTTCGCTGAATCAAAAGAATATCAAACAAGAGAATACGATTAAAAGAATAATATTTAAATATAAATAACTAGACGAATATAAAATGAGTACAGGCACAAAAAATTACAATTTCTAATTTATCTTTTGGATTACAATTGTGTTAGGTCAAAATCTGAATCCTTTTATTTTCATTCCGGTCACTTTTTTTTAACAGAAAACATTTTCAAAATATTTACGGAGATACTGAAGTGAAAAAATGTTATACCAAATTAAATAAAAATAATTATTTTTTATGTTTTAAGTTGGGATTGAAATTATAATTGTGTTCATTTAATAATACATATCTACAACTTTGTTTGGCAAACCGAATTTTAGTGTTATTTATATTTAATAGCTTCCTCGATGATTTAGCGTATGCACCTCTCACTATGAGGTCTCGGGTTCGATTCCCGGGTCGGCCATAGTGTTATTTGTGAACTTTCCGTTGGAACGGAGTTGGAATTGTGCCCGGTGGATGGCGATAGACTCACCCCTTATCCCATGGGACCTGAACATAACAGGTGAAGTGTGGGTGTTGTACATCTTTGCCACACCTTCTGGGTAATATCGGCGTGATGTTATGTTATACTTTATTAGCCTGTAGAGTGTAATGACGTACTCACGACTACTAACCAACATATACAGGGTTATTGGGTAAGTCGACCTAGATCCGTTAAGAGGTGGTAGTTCCCATCATTTCTGACTGATCTGACTATGAAACACCCCACCCTAAACCTAACCGTTTTCGAGATATTGGACTTAGAAGGTTTTTTTAAAAAATATCCCGATTTCTTAACTATAGCCTATTTTTTTTGTATCCTATGCCTTTTATTTTTTTTTAATTCTGATTTTTGTGTGCCAGATAAGTTTGTTTATAATTCTCAACCCAAAAAGTGCAAGTATCTGAACCAATGGGATCGTAGTAGACGATTGATACCGTAAAAAAGTAATTAATTTGAAAAAAAAAATTGTTTCTTTTAGTAATATTTAAAAAAAAATCTATGGCGTTAGTTCTGCAGATGTTTTAAATAATATCTACGTTCCATTAGCTATCCAACAAGGTATCACAAGCTAGGGTCTTATCACAATTCATAGAAAAAAAATCGATAAAAGGCTCCCAGGTAGTAAAAAAAAACAATGGTACTTAAGATTAAACTTCTCTTTTGGGCCAGGAAACGAAATAAAACAATACAAATAATTATTAAACAACATTTATTTAAATTTATAAATCTTGTTCTACATGGCCGCCTCTGTTTCGCACACACACTCTCATTCGGTGTCTTAGTCCGCTTTTAACTACTACAGTCGTTAAGTCTCTTCGAATTTCGTCAGCAGCCTCAATAATCTTCTGTCTTAATATGTCAATAGTTTCAATTGGATTATTCTCATTGTAGACTAATGTCTTCATGTGTCCCCACACATAAAAATCCATGGGAGTCAGGTCAGGACTTCTTGCTGGCCACGATATGGGTCCACCTCTTCCGATCCACCTATTAGGATACTCGTTGTCTAGCCATTCCCTGACCCCTCTTCTGTAATGTGCAGGGCAACCGTCGTGTTGGAACTTCATGTTTCTAATCAGATTTAGGGGTAAATCCTCTAATAAATTTGGTAACTCTTCTCTTAGAAAATGTTCGTAAAATTCTCCGTTTAAATTATCAGGTAGAAAGAAGGGCCCAATTAATTTGTTTGCTATGATTCCCATCCAGACATTTAAACTAAATCTTCTTTGTGCGGCTTTTGTCCTCTTCTGGTTAGGATTTTTTTGCGCTTTTGGGGCCCAATAATGAGCGTTGTGGTAATTTGTAATTCCATCTTTATCAAATTTTGATTCATCTGTCCACAAGATTTGTTTTAAAAATGCTGGGTCTTCTAAATCTCCATGAAGCATAAATCTACAAAAGTCTAACCTCCTCACTGGATCTCCCTCTTCGATAACATGTACTGGCGTGTAGTGATAGGGGTAGAGGCCTGCAGTATTCACCGTAAACCACACTTTCCACTGCGAGAGTCCAAGTTCTCGGGCAACAGCATTAGTTGAAGTAGTTGGATCCGCTCTAAACCGTTGAACTATTTGATTATCTTCATCTTCATCATCAACAATGATCCGTGGTCGGCCTAGGTCTGCTCGACGCCTTAAAACAGAGCCAGTCTCTCTGAGTCGCCGGTAAGCGCCGTCAAAGACAGTGACATCCGGTATTCGGCGGCCGGGATAACGTGCAATGTATTCGTCACGAGCTCGTGCAGAAACACCATTGCAGTACCCATAACAAAGTAGAATATCCGCGTATTCCTCGTTCGTGAAGGTTGCCATCTTCAACAGTTCCAATTCAGAAGCACAATTCAAAGTCCAGTTAACAAGCACAGTCACAATTTGTAGGAAACAGTCCAGAAATACAAGCCAAGTCGGGTAAGAAATGAAGAGCACTAAATATCGCATCTACTACGGACGAATCACGGAAGCAGACTAAAACAAAACAATAACAACAAATTGGCCGGGATTATTTTATCTCGCTTGCACCTGGTCAGTTTGTCCCGCTCGCACGCACCACAGCTCCGTGGAAGAACAATAGGACCAAAGAACCCAAATTTGTACTGCTACCTGAGAGCCTTTTATCGATTTTTTTTCTATGAATTGTGATAAGACCCTAGCTTGTGATACCTTGTTGGATAGCTAATGGAACGTAGATATTATTTAAAACATCTGCAGAACTAACGCCATAGATTTTTTTTTAAATATTACTAAAAGAAACAATTTTTTTTTTCAAATTAATTACTTTTTTACGGTATCAATCGTCTACTACGATCCCATTGGTTCAGATACTTGCACTTTTTGGGTTGAGAATTATAAACAAACTTATCTGGCACACAAAAATCAGAATTAAAAAAAAATAAAAGGCATAGGATACAAAAAAAATAGGCTATAGTTAAGAAATCGGGATATTTTTTAAAAAAACCTTCTAAGTCCAATATCTCGAAAACGGTTAGGTTTAGGGTGGGGTGTTTCATAGTCAGATCAGTCAGAAATGATGGGAACTACCACCTCTTAACGGATCTAGGTCGACTTACCCAATAACCCTGTATATACATTTCCAATATAAGTTTATGGAATACCCTTGTTTTACCAAAAGAAAATTGGCAACTTATCACGTCCCAAAAATGTTTCGCTTAATTTAATTTGCTATGTTATTACTTGCCCAATGAACTCTTCCCAAATTTATTCACTTCCAAAACCAACTTTAATCAAATTTTCATGAAGTCAATAATATAAGCCAAACAATTTCTATGACTCCCTACCTCTTAATTTGTAATTTTTATTAACTGAGATATAATTATTAATTTAATATTAATTAGAAAATTTGTATCGTAAGTAAACATTTCTATTCAATCAATTGCTTAGTCAATGACAAATGATTAAAATCTTTATAGTTATTTGCACATAATATAATATTATTATGTACCAACTACAATATAATGCTTTATCACAAATTTTACACAGGTAATATTGTTTTACAGTAAAAAAAAATTACTTTTTTAGTAAGTTTTACGTTCTAAAAATTGTTTCTGGATTCTCGACATCGGGCCATATTATAAAATTACATACGATAGTAAAAATCTTTCGTCTTTCTAATATACTTCAGTATAATAGAACTATATAAATAAAACAGTTTTGCCACGCACGGAATACACCATGAGTGCATGGTTGGCATAGTGGTTAAAGTGGTCGCCTTGCCGCTTTTAACTGCGCTGGTGTTGTGGATTCGATCCCCACACGGGACACATTTTTTGTGTGCTTTTTGGGTGTGCTTTTTGGGTGTGCTTTTTGGGTGTGCTTTTTGGGTGTGAAATATAATATGTTAGTGGACATCCCCGTCGTCGTTCAAAAATTAAAATAAAATAAAATATTCTAACACCACCTTATTCTAATCCCAAAGCAATACTCGAATAATAATCAATCTCCATGGAGTACTTAACACCCAATCCCCAAACTCCAATCTCACGGATACTCAAGCTACTAAATAATGCATTCAAAAATTCCTTTACATTACTTAAGTAACTCTCAAATTAGATTCAAGTCCCACTTTCTTACACTTTTCAATTCGGTAAAAGAAAAGTTAAGAAAGGTAACGATTGTGTACTTTGTATTGAGATTTAAACTTTTACCGGCTTTTACTGGTCGAGTAAAAGGTTGTTTACATTACCGGCGACTATTTACTTGAGAATTGTTTTTCTATTGTCGCTTAAGGTTCTGTTCGCTTAAAAGGTTTTGAATTGTGTCTCTATTTGAATTGATTGTAATGACAATAGTCGTTTGTTATGTTTTGTTGCGTTTAAATTTATTACTATAGCGAAATTTTGCTTTGTATTAATTTATGGATTCGTGAATTGGTTATGGCGTGGAACTTTGACTCTCTTGACTTTTTAACCATTACGATATTTAGAAGATTTAATAACAACATTAACAGTGCATGTAAATGCGTGCTGCAAATTGCGACAAGGTTCCACATAACAAAACATCACGCCTTATTACCCAGAAGGGTGTGGTTTAGCTGTTTATCACCAACATTTCACCTGTTGTGTTCAGGTCCCATGTGATCTTTCTATCACTATTGAAAATTTATTGACGGAAAATCACATGTAACACGTTTGACCGAACCGGGAATCGAAAACGAGACCTTGTGGATGAGAGGCTGCAAACATTTATCACTAAAATAACGGGGTAGTTAATTTTTGGTAACTAAAGAGTTTTTCCGCACGAGAGGGAAAGCAAGACTATATACGGCCTCATCTTAACACTACCGCCAAATAATACTATTTTTTGTTTCTAGTCCTTTAGAAAAAGCATTTAATATTCTAGTATCAAGCGTATTAATTTAAGTAAATCTGATTTAAAGCACGAATTCCAACAGAATATCCAAAATCCCAGAAAAAGTATCCATGCAACATTAAAGGCTTCCATAAACAAGATAACACGATCCAAACCGAACCAAAGACAAATTCGAGTACAAACATTCAAAAGGAAACACCCAACTCGATTCGATATCAAAGACTCGAAAATTTTCGATCAAATACTTCGAAAACTTCAAACACGTGCCCTGGGGAAGATCTGCGGAATTGAATCGAGGGGAATTAAAATTCTATTTGTATCGAGAAGTATAACAATCTTATTTATCCGTAGGGGCTTCTATTATATGGATAGATATTAGATCGTAGATCAAGGTCGTGTTTCATAGCTTTTTCTTAGTATTGTAGAAGAAAACTTCAATAGAGCAATTTATATTCTTTTAATATTTTATTTGTGAGAAGGTATGTATTTTATGACGTTTTTTTACCATGTCACGCTAAATATTATCAATGGATATGAATTTGGCTGGCGCACATGAATTTTATAACCTATATTAACTTACAGGCTATTATTTATCAATATATCACGTAGTTGAATGCTAATCTTATTCAAGTTATACACAGATTCACGTAGTTGAATCTGTGTATAATTTGAAAGAATACAGTAAACGGCCTCAAGGAGCCTATATTTAAAGAATTATCCCCGTACTCCTAACCGATGAGGAGTTGTACCTTCCAGCATCAGCTCAGCAACATAAATTGCTGACTACTAGATGCAAATATCCGAGTAGCTAATAGCTAATATACAATATACAAAAAACAATATAGAAGCCTTTTAAATTTGAGGGTTGCCCTCGATTTCTCTAGGATCCCATCATCAGAACGTGACTTGAAGAAAATGGGACCACATGACAAGTATATCCTTTCAAACTAAAAAGAATTTCTGAAATCGGTCCAGGCGTCTTCGAGTAATCGGCGAACAAACATAAAAAAAATACAACTGAATTGAAAACCTCCTCCTTTTTTTGAAGTTGGTTAAAAATAAAACGCGTTCAAAAAATACATCCGCATCGATGTCGACCGCAGGTAACGTGCCCAGAGGGCTGGCGGCATTGCCACGTTGTATGGCAATGCTTGAAGTAGAAGCCAGCCTTCTGTATGACATTTGCATGTTTAATGCAGGGGCCTAACTACAATATGCTCATAAATACTATTAGTCTGCATTGAAACAATCACCAGCGAACTGTGAGTGAGTGTCTAGTTAGCCAGTTTGGTCCCAGCTATCTCTTTTCAGAAGGATCATGACTACCTGAAACGTCTGATGTATATGTTTATTCACAATTTTCAGCAAAAAAAGAGCTTTTAGGCCAAACTACAAGCACAATACAGCACTAGTATGCCCAGGGCCATTCCACTCCAATTACGGACGCTGAATTCAACTCATTAACAAGCCTACGGAAAAATCGCTAAAAATGCGCTTGCATTTTAATTTTTTTCCATTTTTCTTAAGGCTTCAGATTGTAAAAGGCTCTTACTGAATAATAGAGGGTAAGCAGGAGAGGTACTCACGCTGAGACCGCCACTGAATGGAGAGTGCCCTCGTGTACCAGACATTTGCAGCGGTTTTTTTTTATTTAATTGGGAGGTGACGACACTTGCGGTTAAAACTAAAAACTTTTTATTGTGTTAAATCAGTTTTTTACTTTTTATTTAAGATTGAGAATAAATAAGCAGCTACTTAGAGTATCTCATAACTTTTAACTATACAGGGTGTAAACGTCATCGTGACGAAACGGGAGCGAAATAAATCACTGGAAAATTTATTCAATTTTATATAGAATTATTTGCAATTTTTCGGTCAATTTTAGGATTGCTCGTAGAGCTTTACAATTATATTTTAAATTACTGGAATGTGTTTTCACAAGCTCATGCTCAGGCATTTGCGATTTTTCATGGCATTTATAATGTTAAATCCAAGACAGATTTTCCGATGTGTGGCAATTTTCGGTGTAATGTTTTTGCACTGGAGTCTCAGAATCATGTACTGAATCACTGGTAAGCGACTTAGTCACGATGTCATTTACACCTTGTAAAAAATCTTTATTTTACACGCACGCATAGTTTATTATTATTTTATTTCTAAAATATTAAATGTAAAAATGGGTACGTTAGTTATATTAAAACTCAATCGTACAAATATTTTTCATCAAAAGAATATCAAACAAAAGCACCTGATTCGGAAAATAATAATTTCTATTTAAAAAGAGTACAAAAAATCATATTTCGTAGGATTATTTTCGCTTTGACTGACTGCAAAAAACAAATTGAATATTACTCTGAAACTACACTACTATCCAAACAAATATTATTCTGAAAATTTCAATGTATTTTTTTAAAGCAACTTATTTTTGTACTTGAGTATAAATTTCTAAATTATATCATTCATAACATAACATAACATCAAGTCTATATTACCCAGAAGGGTGTGGTACAGGTGTACAACACCCACGTTTTACCTGCTATGTTTACGTCCCATGGGAAAGTGAGCCTATCGTCATCCACCGGGCACTATTCCAACCCCTTGCTTCTATTGTTAATTTCCAGTTAGCCCGACCGGGCCATCAAACCGAAAAATTTAACAAAATACTGTGTAAGGTAAAAACATTAAAGCAAACTTCGAATAAATAATAAAAATTGTATTAGTGATGTATTCAAACAGTACTTTTAATATGAAGAAGTTGAAAGTAAATAGTGGTATTTGTTTAATATCTCTAATAAACAAGCAAAAAACAAACAAATGTACCTACACGTACATTGTGTAGGTACATTTAGGTAACTAGATTTGTTTAATTTGAACCTCTTTGTACGGTGGGCCAATGCATTAGGTATGCAGGGCAAAGACTTCTACGTCACAGTAAAGACTGACTACGCTAGTAATGCACATGTTACTTACATATTTAAGAAGTGTTATATACGCACTATTAAGATATTTAACTCACTTATCCTTAATTGGTGTAGTAAATCTTTACTATGACTTCAAGTTCAAAAAACCTTAATATCCTTATAATTCACTTAGACGAACTGATTAGTACTCTCGAAATACCTATATAGTTACATTTCAGACATTTTATGTAGGCCATTCACCCCTTCGCCACCCAAAATATCAATGATCAACAATGCTCAAAGTATCCGTGAGATTGGAGTATTAGATGTAAAGTACTTCCATGAAGATTCATTCTTGTTTAAGTACTGGCTTAAGGAATAAGGTGGTATTAAAAATTGTTTTATAATGCCCGCCAAATGGTTATGGGATTTTAACCTAAATTTCATGTTTGTTTTGACGTTAAAAAGGCTATAAGAACGCATGATACCAGTCAAGGAATTTTTTTCACAGTTGACTGACATGCAACACAATTAAATGTGACAAGGTTCAATCCTGTTACCAATTCGACAAAATATACCTGACTATGATTATTTTTAACTAAGGTTAATATTATGTTGTACATAGGGCAAAACAGGGCAAAAATCTTCTACGTAATATTTATGACGGACAACACCAGTTATATATAAAATGTGATTACATAAATAAATAATGATAGTGACTCATGCATAACTCATACAATGTAGTTAGTCTTCACGATGACGTGGAAATTTTTGTCCTGCATACCTGATTTGCCCTTTGTACGTGTAAGTGACCTCTGTAGGCCAAAATAATAAATTTTATAAAACATGATTATTTTTTGTTGCCTTTGTATTTCTCCATAAATAAATTGCAAATGTTTTCTGTTAAAAATATGTGACCGAATTGAAAATAAAAGGTTTTTTTTTACCATATACAATTATTGTAATCTAAAAAATATAAATTAGAAATCGTATTGTATTGTGTCTTTACTCTTTTTATATTTAAATATTATTGTTTAAATCGTTTTTCTTTTGTTTGATATTCTTTTGATCCAGAATATTGATGCTCGACTGAATTTCAGCGAGTTAAAATAAACCAACTGTTTTTATTGAATAAAAATTTTGATTTCATATTTTATAAAAATATGTTGATAATGCTGAATATTAACAATGATAAATAAATAGAATATTTTTTACTTACTTACATACAATTTTTAATGGCAGCCTTATCAAATGTTATTCTTAAAGGTTAATTATGGTTTATAATTAAACAACATTATTTTTCTGATCTTGTTAATTTAATTATCACGGATTGAAATGATAAGCTCTTGAACTTGTAATGGTCGTTATCAGAAGTATTATTTAAATAAAATTATATTTTATTAAACCGACGCCCGCACTAGGAATAACTCTTGTATCGCGAGGGTGTTCACAACCATACATTTCACACACACAAAGCACAACCAGAGTCAACATACATAAATCTTTGAGGATCACACGAAAATTATGTGTCCCGTGTGGGGAAACCCATAACACCAACGCAGTTAAAAGCGGCAAGGTGATCGTTTTAACCACTTCGCCAACAGTGATCTCAAATCTGCATTAAAACACCTGCCAGCGAGGTGCGCGTGAATTGTGAGCGATGAGCTCATGGGCTCCAGATATTTCAAATTTTCAGTTAGACTTTAATTATATAAACCATCAGATGGCCAAGTTTATTTACTATTTTTATTGAAATTAAACGCGCTCCTAGGCAAAACAAGAAGCACAATACAGCACTAGTACCCACAGGGCAATTCCACTCCAATTACGGACGCTGAATTCAACTCATTAACAAGCCTACGGAAAAATCGCTGAAAAAGCGCTTGCATTTCCATTTTTCCATTTTTCTTAAGGCTTCAGATTGTAAAAGGCTCTTACTGAATAACAGAGGGTAAGCAGGAGAGGTACTCACGCTGAGACCGCCACTGAATGGAGAGTGCCCTCGTGTACCAGACATTTGCAGCGGTTTTTTTTATTTAATTGGAAGGTGAAGGTGACGACACTTGGGGTTAAAACTAAAAAAAAAGTTTTTATTTTATAACCCAAAATAAATTTAGGTAAGGATGTTTGCATGATGATTATTAATTTAAAGTTGCTGTTTTATTGTACAGTTAAAAGTCTAAGTCGTTGTCCTAGCTAAGCGACAAGTGCAACACGAAGCGATGTGTCACCATACAAATACCTTTATTGCCATAGCAACCGTTGCGTGTCCACGCGTAAAGTAACGCGACGCAATCCATAAATTGCGTCGCGTCACGTCGACCTTGGTGCTCAGCTAGGACAACGGGTCAAGCAGATGGCAGTTAAAAAACTTTTTGAATATTTATCTGGCTTGATATTCCATTTTTAATTGTTTTTAAAAATATATTCTCTTTATAATGTTCATTATTATTTTACTATATTTGATTCAAAGCTTTTTAACATATACAAATAGTTATTTATATTAAAACTCAGTCACGCATAGTATTTTTAATCAAAAGAATATCAAATAAAGGTGACTGATTTAAAAACAAATTATTTGCATTTGAAAAGAGCATAACAAATACAATTTCTAATGAATATTTTTATTTGGATCACATTTTATATTTTTTTAGATGTCTGCTTTCAATCTTTATTATATAAATTTAAAAAAAAATAGATAATAAAAAAATTGTCCTTTAAAAATACTGCTTCAAAAAACTCTTTTGTATTCTTTTAGGTTCAAAATATAATATTTTGTTTGAATTAATGTAGCAATTAACTTTTTATTTTGATACATATCTTATTTTGACACTACATGTTGATTGCTCATTGCTTGAATTTTGAAGGTCAAACATTAATAAAAGAACTACTATTTGACGACGGACTAAAGGTACAATCTTGATAAATAAATTCTACTTCAAGTGTACGAAAGTAAAAAACAAAATTTACACAAAGGATCAAATAACCTTAGCACTTTCATTATTTGCTTACAAGATCAATCAGTATTCCCAAAGTACCTATAAAGTTACCTTTCAGTCATTTTATGTAGGCCATTTACCCCTCCCCCTTCCCCTCTACCCGAGAGATCAATGACCTAGCCAATAAAATTGACAACAAAATTTATGACGCTAATTTCTAGATCGCTTTTAGACAAAAATGGTCGTTAGATACCTATGAGTTTTATTGTCAAGAAAATTTATAGCAAGAGCTTATAATAAATCACTATTCCCAATTTTTTAGGTGTTAGATAAACCTTATTGATAAGATAAAAACTGACTTTCAAATGCCTAGAAAAACTTTTTTCTTCTTTTCACAATCTTAGTCACAAATAATGTCATTAAATGTCGTCCTACAAAGTCGCCAAAAGTATCTAATTTGTAAAATTGAAAAAATAATGTAGTCACAAAATGGCTCACAAAATCGAAAAACATGATACTTAAAAAATTAGCCAACAAAAGCCATCATTATGAGTACGGTTTAAAAAATGAGCTCATTTCACCCCCTTTCACCCTGTATTCACTGCTCCACTTGAGGCTCTTAGGGGAGAATAGGGCTACAACGATCGCTCATTCAATCTCGACTGCCATGATTTTGAATATTTTTTGTATTGTTCTATTCAGGGTAGTTTTTGAAGGACTGTTGTTAGTCTTATTGAAAAATAGTACACGTGAATTTCAGGCAAATATCAAGTGAGCTTCATTCAGTCTACAAATCAACTCAGATTGGTTGGATTTAGGTATATTGTTAAAGATTTAAAGAGGTATTACGTAGATTTATATTTTTTATAATGTTCAGGTAACAAACAAGAATACTGTCTGCCTAATAATGGTAAATAGATACTGTAGCTTATTAAAATAATGGTCGTCATTATTTATTGCTCTACAAAAAATAAAAAGAAACGAAATGGAAAACAGAATTTCATCTTCTGTTTTCCATTTCGTTTTTTTTGGAGTATTTTATAAGTTCCAAGACTAAACATGTTTAATTAATATTAATATTAATTATATATTATTTTATAATTATATTATATAAAATAGAAGAAAAGCTGCCTCAACTCTTTGGTACCTAATAAACATGAAAAGTGTTACAATTTAAGCATTTTTATTAGTTGAAATATAGGTTCATTCATTTCAATTTATCGTTGGAATTAAAAAGAAGGAATGAATGAATGGCGAAGTTTTAATCTCTGTTTAGTTTTTCAAATTGAATTGAAATATTTTTACTAAAGTAATAGGCATAGTGACTGATCTTAGGATAGTACAATATATATATATATAAACATCAACCAAATGCAATATTTCTTATACTATAACTCTAATTAATATTATGATCATTCAAAGTTTAATGGGGTATCAAAAAATAATTTAATCACTAAATAACCCACACTATTAATAGCAAATTTTGTTATAAACCATTTTCAATCACGCAATATTTTGTATAGCTATCAAAAAAAAATCAAAAGTTAACATACAAAATACATAAGCATGACGTCACGCCTAAGAATTGTTTGTTTGGAGCGTTTGTGCGAGTCTATTATTAATGTGAATTTAAAATTGTATTATCTCAAAATAATAATCATCATGTCTTTTGTTCTCTTCTGATGATTTGGCAGCATTTTGTTACCCACTTACACACTTACTGCTAGATTTTATTCAATTTACAAATGAGCACACATCATGATGGCAAGCAGAGCCCTTACCATGACCACTTATTGCCATTGAAATGCTATCCTCTTTCGACATTTAGACAAACAGCATTAAAGTAGCCTTTTTAATAGCAAAAAGGTCGCAATTTAGGTCTTCTTTGTTTATTCGACAGAGTTCTGTTTGTACCAAATGAAATTTAATAATCAAACTCTAATAATTATCCAAAATGGGCTTATACTCGTAATAAGCTTTGTGTTGTGTTTTATTACACACCAAATACGTTATCTTTCTTTGAGCAGTCGAGTTAGAATAAAGATAGAATTACTCATCCAATTTAAATAGCAACACCATACCATCCTTCAAAAAACCTCACATAAATATAAAATATCTTAGTTAATAAATATTTAACAAATCTGAAGCAATTTTCCTCTATACATCATAATAAATATGATATACATGGAAATATCTCTTTATTATTAAATATTGCGTGTTATATTTCCTCGTGACCTTTGACCTTGAACCTTGAATGTTTTAAGGAAATATTAAATATAATTTTCCTTTCATTTGATTGTCGTTATTATACGGAATGAATAGGCCTTTGAATGTTTACTTTTACTATGTTATAATATTTTAATGAGTTTTCATAAGTTGATGTGTGAGTGAGCACCATAATTTTATAATACTTTGAAAATAAGTGATTACTATATTTTTTATATCTCATGACATCACGCCTATGTTTACCAGAAAGGAGTAGCTGAGAAAGGAGGAAGAAAAAGGTGATCCACATAATAATATGTGTCTCTTATTATCACTTTTCATGATTAGTTCCTACACTTCACCTGTTATGTTTAGTGAAGCTTTGGTAACTACTATTGGTGTTTGGGTTTGCTTACATTAAGTTAGCTGCTTATTGCACCAAATTGATCGATGCCATTGATCGATTAGTGTCATATATTCGTTAAAACTGTTGAAATATGTCGACTCTTATGCCTTTCGACCATCGATCGACAATGGTTTTCTGTTTTTTAACATAGTAATTTGCAAACAAAAATTACTAGTATTCTTGTTAACCCTCTCCAACTAAGATTGGTCTAATAACGCTTTAATATAGAGTCATATATGCCTTGCTGGTCTCGTGGCTAGTGAAGGCGCCTCTCACCGCGAGGTCTCTGGTCTGATGCCCGGGTCTGGCAAAATATTTTTTGTGAACTTTCCGTCAGAAAATTCTGAATAGCATCACGGAGTTGGAATAGTGCCCGGTTTATGGCGATTGACTCACCCCTTTTCTCATGGGACCTAAACACAACAGGTGAAGTGTGGGTATTGTACACCAATGCCATACCCTTCTGGGTAATATAGGCGTGATGATATGATAGAATTAAACTTTGCAATTATAATGCGAAAACAAAATGTCACATGTTGTCAAAACCTGTTGTTTACAAAATTATATTACATTATAATTAATATCCTTGCGTTTCACCACTAAATTTATTCGGATAACGAGTTGACGAGAATATTACGAACGTATATTATGAATTTATATTAAGAACGTTGCATAATTAAGTATACAAAATGATTTTCATAATTATATTACGTTGGTCAGTTAATTACTTATAAAGCGCTGTTGAATGTCGTTTTATTAATGGAAATGTTTAAATTATAAAATCTGTGTTAATGTTTGATGAGATTGGGGAAGTTAATGAGAATTTTATAGGAGCTTCTTTTTTATTTAAATAGCAATTTAGTACACTTTTACTTTTACTGTATAAGTAATTTTTACGTGGTCAAAACGAAGAAATTTTTGAAAATTATTATTAAAATATATATTGTTTTTTTAAATGGCATCCGTTCACAAACATACATTTTACACACAACGCATACTCAATGCCTGGATTTAAAAATAGCACGAATAAATTGTTAGTACCGTCGATTGTACATTACCTTTAGCTTTTCAAAGGACAGCACCAATTTCAAGCCATTTTATTGTTGAGAAACCAGTTAAATACCTGGAACAAATAAATATAACTATTAATATTGTTTCATCCATTTGCCAGCAGTTTGACAATCATATATCATCGAGATTAAAAAAATAATATGAATGAGAACTTGATTGCACAAACAATATGACACCTCTCCGGTTTCGATACTTGAGTCGGCCAAAAGTGTTAGTTGGGATTTTTTCGATAGGAAAATCCTAATAATGCATGAAGTCTTGGAATTGTGCCCGGTGTATGGCGATAGCATCACCCACTATAAATTGTATCTTAATCAAACTCTGCCACAATCATTCTGGATAATATAAGCGTGACGATATGTTATATTCAGAACGATTTTCAAGGTTTGAGCTGCTCTAGTGTGGTGGTCAAAAGGGGCAATATACTTCATCATACAATAAATGAAAACTCCATTATACCAGCCAATAGAAAACATGACATATACATCATGTTGTGTATGAATACAGTGTATTATGTGACCGAGAAGTTTCCTGGGTGTGCGAAAGGTCAAGGTCATCGTATTATTGTTCTATTGTGAAAGTCGCTCTGTTGAGGTTATGTCGTACGATGATAAATAAACCCCTTAAAATTATATACTGCCTCGATGGTCTAGTGGTTAGCGTATGCGCCTAACGCGAGGTCTCGGGTTGGGAAAAGTGTTATTTGTGAACGTTCCGTCAGGCAATTTACGATAGCAGCACGGAGTTGAAATTATGCTCGGTGGATGGTGATAGGCTCAATTCCTATCTCATAGAGCCTAAACATTACAAGTGAAATGTGGGTGTTGTACGCTTCTGAGTAATATGGGCGTGTTTTGATGTTATGTTAAAATTATATTTATGTTAAAGAACCACAAATATGTATTTTTAGCCAGGATTTGAAATTAATTCTCCAGTCCATAGTTGCTTTGTTGGTCTGATATTACCAGGTCTGGGGTTTGATTACCGGGTCGAACAAAAGTGATATTCGGGATTTTATTGTAAGAAAATTTTCTTTAGTCGTACTATATTATCTGTGGTCGTACGGAGTCTGGCATTAATACAGTGAATGACGAAAGGAACTACCCCTATCATATGGAACCTAAACGCATCAGGTGAAGTGTAAGTTATATACCTCTTCCACACTCTTCTGGATAATAAAAGCGTGATGTTATGTTTTGTAGCCGTAGTCAATTTTACCAAGAAACATTTTACTGCAGCTTGTTCATGTGTAATGGACGTTTATCGGCTGTAATATTCTGCATAAATTGTTGCAAAGAATCTTGCAGTCTACTCGGTAGTAATTATAGCCTATTAACAACTAGCACAGGCATTTAAGTGCTAATATTGAAGTAACACGATATTATTTCTTTTGTTCATAAAAATGCAGACCGAATATTGAAGACTACGGGCCAGATTCTGAGGTTCCGGATAGATAGATAGAGAAAACTTTATTTGCACATAAAATTTGTTACAAACATACAGAGAAATAGGTACTTAAAACTATAACGTGCAATAGGCGACCTTATCGCTTGACACAATCTCTTCCAGGCAACCTTAGGATGGACATAATAGAAAGTATATTTGCGGTAGTTTTATTGCACGGATTTGTTGATAGATCTTTATATACTCGTAGTTCTTATCCGACCCATAAAGTATAAACTTTCCGAATTTAATAGTGACACAAGGTACACTTAAAAAAGAACACAGCTGTCACTTTCACTTATGTGTGATATATGCTTATACTGTCAAAAAGGTTTACCTTATACCCGTGAAATTGGGGCTAAGAGTCTGTTTTGTCATGGATAAGTAAGAAGTTGATTATTATTCATCCAGTAACTTTTTGGATTCCTTGCCCAAAAAAACCCTCTCTAAGACTACGCTCTTAGTCCGTGCGTCTGTCACCAAGCAGCATTTCAGAAACCGTGATAGCTAGGCAGTTGCAATTTTCACAATGATGTATAACTGCTGCCGCTATAACAACAAATACAAAAAAACTCAATAAAATTAATATTCAAGTTAGGTTTCCCATACAGCAGACATGATTTTTCCCTTATGACAGTACCCTTCGTGCGTAAGTCCGACTTGCACATGGCCGGTTTCTTTTTATTCTTGTGTGTAGTGAATATGCATGTAGTCCACCTGATGGTTACTACAACCATGGTCATCAACAATCCACAAAAGCAGATTTTAGATGCGTTGGTTCATCTGAGGACTACATTGTTTTGCCTCATGTGCCAGGAATTTTAAGGGTAGACTACCGCCCACATATAAAGGTATTGCTGTCTCTATCGGTCTTTTATATAAATGTGTGAGTGAAAATACATGTTGATGTTCAGTTGTTACTCAACGGTGCAATACCTAGGATTTGTTGTTTGATAAGTCTGCCGATTTTCAACAAAATTTTGTTGCTATGATAACAATGGCGAGATTTGTATGTGGAACAGGGATGTGTATTGTTCCACAGTCAGATGCATTATGCACTAGTCGACCAACTAGTCGACTAAAAATCTACTAAATATGTATATTCTATACCTTTAGGCATAGTTCAGACTAAGAACTTACGACTCTGTTTTAACAGGCGGGCAGGCTACTAAAAGAGATAAAAGATTTCACGTCGCGTTTTACGCCATCGGTTTTTTAACATAATAATATTTATATTTATACATATCTTCATTATGTGGGCCTGCTGAAAATATATTAAAGATTAGCCCAGCAATTTAAAAGAATCATAATTTTAATGAACTTAAAAAGCTGATTTTGTTTATGTTGTATAGCTTTTTAGTTCCATTTGCATTTATCCATACAATTTGTCTAGATCTATCTTGGGCTAAATAGGCCATATAAACTGGACGCAACGCGACTACGCAGTGCTTCTGTGTCAACGTCACAGATTACTGATAAATATGAAGCTAGCTAGTCGATGTGAGTTGAGCCTAAGGATATAGCGCGTCCTTATTCTGTAACACGATTTAATTTTGGCGTCCGTATTCAGTTTGATTTTGATGATGATGTACAGTCGAATTCAAAATTGCCATGAGGTTTACAGCAAGATTGATTATTGTTCTTTGCGCTCTCACAATCCGTCCAGTTTGAGTTCGCTTGACGCCTTGCCCGACGCCCACGCTTGCATATACGAGGCTATAGACACAAATTCGACATCTTAAAAAAAAGGCGTGTTTAGACTTAATTAAGCGGACTTCGTCAATAAAAAACATTAACACTCATCAAGATCGATTAAAAGATTTTATTTTGCAGGAGTAACAGACTGACAGACATTCAAAGTTCCTTTGGGATTTATAATATCACTTGTTTCTTCTGCGACTGCACCCACGAAGTATGTCGATAGTATGTAATTGTATCAAAACATTAGTACTATAATATAATGTGATAGTACCGTTAAACTCTTGATTCTGAGTGTTTTCTTTATTTAAATAACTAGCGACCCGCCCCGGCTTCGCACGGGTACAATGCTGATACTAAATACACTACAGAACAGGCTCGCTCCCGCCGCCCCGACCGGCCGATACCGCCGCAAACGCTACGTCCCGCAATTTTTAAATCTGTAATATCTTCGAAAATATTCATTTAAATAACATGCTGTAAAGGGCAATTTTGATCTACATGAAATGCACAACGTATCTAATGTATTTAATTGGATAAGGAATGATACTGTATCGTTTAAAATAGCTTGGTAAATAACCCATATTTTTTTTGTAATATGTAAAAGATAAAAATGGTTACTCTGGGTTATCCTTAGGAGATAAACATATGCTGTCACGGACTTTTTATTCATCTTTTTAAGATATGCAATTCCGTGGGGTTATTCGCTTATTGAGATTTTGGTTTCTTAACAAATAGTTTCTGTCAATTAGTAATTCTTTCACTCAAAACATGCATTTTTGACATAACGAAACCACGGATTACTCTCCTGGTTACTTGCCTGATATTAATACTTACGCTTAAAAACTCATTTCAAAATAGCAAAAAAATAGAGTGCGTGTTATTACTAATGGCTTACGACAATAGGCAAAACTAAATGGAAATGACCAATTTGTAAATTATTAACTGATATTAAATTATTTCTTATTTAATAGGACGAGGAATATACAAATTTATCCACTTTTATTGTTGTGTTATAGTTTTAATAGAAGTAAAAATTATTTTGTTTTATAATTTTTTACTGAGTTGTGGCGCGCACTGTATTAGTTAATGATGTTTTATCTGTGGTTGAAATAACTTGAGTCGTAATCATTGACGTATAAAGTAAGGACACGGCTAACGCGCGATAAATGAACTGAACCTTTTTGGAGTCAATCAGACTACAAAAAGCGCGTAGTGAAATTGTCTGTGGTTGGCTGCCTCCGTGAGCGGTCAAACACGACAAAATGCCTAATTGTGCACTGAAAAGTTGTACGAACTACCAAATTAAACATAACAAAAAAGATTATGGTATTACATATCACCGGTAAGTCACAAATATCTTATTATATCCACCTCTTTACATTATTTTATCAATTTTATTTGCTAAAATTTTTCGTTCCGACGCCATATTCCTTAATCGTGAATATCCGCGTGACATGACTTACTGCGCTTAGTTGAACTATGCCGCGGGTGTTCAAGAGAATATTTTTGGTAATTTAAAAAAGTATTTGTTATGAATTGTCACATGGTAGTTCAATGCAGATGGCGTTACTGATCCTGCTATTCATAATGTCAAATTTGAAGGGCAATTTGTTCGGACAAGCCATTTCTATAGTATATATTTCTATGGTCGTAATAAAAGGTTTAAACGTTTTATGATTATTAGCTAATCCATACATATAATAAAATTTGAAATTATAAATGCCTGTTCATTAAAGACATTTAAGAAAAAAATAATAAGAGGAAACTAGAACAGCAGTAGAAGCCGAAACATATTTTTTGGATTTTTGTCTGGCTGTATATGTTCATAATTATAGGTAAAGTAAATAAAATAAATTTTGTAGATGAATTTGGGATAAATTTTTTGGCAATTTAACTCCCAAAGGGGGTAAATTATGGGTTGCAAGTGTATAAGGAAGGTTTCTCAATTTTGAAAGATATAATAACTCAGAAATATCGAACTTAACGGGGATGAAACCACGGGCAGAAGCTATTTAACAATAAAATAATACTTTTTAAACTACATTTGAAATTGATGTAAAGAGTGAAATATAACTTCTACATTTTTAAAAATATATTTGAAAGTGAAAAGACGCCTTAAAATTGCTGCCTGCCACTTAGAAAAAAAATAAATATGTTTAGTATTACCTTACAAGTAAAATTTGCGGCCGCTTACCGTGAGGTTTCGCCATGTAGCTATAAATAGTATAAACACAAAGTCATAAATTAAGTTTTTGGGCTTTCAATATTTAACTTGAACATTCTCCATATATTTAATTATATAACTACTTTGCCTGCCACCTCGTTTGCGTGGAATTCATTATAAATTAGTAATAGCTACGCCCACGCTTTGACCCGCATTAAACCTTACAGCTCCATTCCCGTGACGTTTAGCGTAATCTCAAATATCAGTTCAATATTCAGTAGTTCGCGAGAATAAAACAATAAAATAAACGAATTGACTTTCGCTCGCGGATTTGTCTGCGTGGTAGCTAAATAAATTAAAACTGATTTTATAAATAAGTATCGAGCAAATAACTATAACATTATATTAAAAATATTGTTGTTGTGACATTAAAATAAAAACAGACAATTCAATATTATTTATTTGTATTGATAAAACCTTCTTGTTGACACCTACTAAAATGCATGTTTACTCTGTGGCAACTAATGTCTTTGGCTGAAGAAAATTGGAACGTTTCATTACAACAAAAAGCATTTAAATAGCTTTAAACTGAATTAAGAAAGCAACAAATTCAAACAATAAAATTCAAATTATTTAACTGATTATATCAATAGAAAATTGTACACATTATAACAACAAACACAATATAAGTCATTATGGTAAGAGGTATTTTCGGAGAGATTTTCTCTTTAGTGTAAAACGAGTGCATAAAATTAAATAAATTAAGAATGGAACGCGATGTGATGGAAAAAAAGTTATCCTTATTACAAAACAAATATCTAAGATCAAGACAGTCTTTTATGACAACTATAAAAACGATATATAAATGTGATTTTCACTCTTTGCTTCTGCTATGTACTAGAAACAGTGAGTATGCGTTATAATTTCTACTTAGTCCTCCGTGACACGATGAAATCACATATAAATATCTCTCACTTGTGTTGTAATGTTTTTTGTCTTTCAGGTGCAATACACGAATACAGCACACCTATACTTAAATAGTATTATGATAAAGATGATAGCGGCGGGTGATTTCAGAGCTAAATATTTTTTTAAGACTTAAGTTTCATCAGTGCAAGCCTAGCGAACATTAGAAGAAAATAAATGTTCCTGAAATTCTGTGAAATAATAAAATTTTCAAAACTTCTGATTTTTCTTTAATATATTCTTATTTCTCTCACATAATTATCATAAACATAGACACTACGTTACGTACATAAGAAATTATAAATGTAAACTCCAAATAAATTAATAAACGTGAATACAGAATGTAAGCAGTTACATTATCTGGTGCATAACCTGTATTGTCCCATTGTTGGGCAAAGGTCTCCACCATCCTTGAAATGGAATGAATCAGGTTTTTCATTTTTTATTAAAGTATGTAACTAGATTTGAACTACGTCGATAAAAAGCACTTACCCGTGTGCCAGAATTCATTAAAATTTGTTTAGTTTGGCGAGAAAGAGGAAGCCTACAACCTAGCTACATAATATTATTGTTCCAATATTTTGAAGATACATTATTTTCATTTAGTGCTTTTTATATCCCAGACTGGCATAATTCGTGCTACTACTTGTCATATTTATTATTTTTCGTATGAAAAATCTCGAGATCTATGACTGAAAATAATATGACCTAAATTCTATTGCATTACGTATTTAATTAGTATTTTATGACATACATAGTATTAATCAGTTATTGATTTGTTGTATAACGTTAATCTGAAGTAAAAAAACCTTTTAAATATCATTATTTTATCTCGCCAAAGTACAAGAAATTACTAAGAAACTGCTCCATGACCAGTTTCCGATTTTGACATAAGAAATTGCGTTACTTGCCTGTAAAGCTGTCAAATCTGCTAGAGGATAGTAACTGGCAAGCTGTCAATTTTTTGCCAAGCAGTTATCAACCGTATCTGTATGGATATAAGGATGTACTAAATCCGAGATGTACCGGTTACTTGCCAAATTATTAGTCGATTTCGAAAGCGACTGGAAATTAGTCACATTTACAGAATAGCATAGCCGTAGTACATAAATTTGATCTATCTCGTAAGGTTAAGCCAGCGTTTGCAATGTAAGCGCAGAAAAATATCATAAAAACCTTCCTCTTGAATCACTCTATCTATTGGAAAAAACCGCATCAAAATCCGTTGCGTAGTTTTAAAGATTTAAGCGCACATAGGGATATAGGGACAGAAAAGGCGACTTTGTTTTAAACTATGTAGTGATACATAAAAACCTTCCTCTTGAATCACTCTATCTATTGGAAAAAACCGCATCAAAATCCGTTGCGTAGTTTTAAAGATTTAAGCGCACATAGGGACAGAAAAGGCAACTTTGTTTTATACTATGTAGTGAAAAACCTTCCTCTTTAATCACTCTATCTATTGGAAAAAACCGCATCAAAATCCGTTGCGTAGTTTTAAAGATTTAAGCGCACATAGGGACAGAAAAGGCGACTTTGTTTTATACTATGTAGTGATGATACAACAAAGTTTTAGAAAAGATAATATTTAGAGTTTAATAATAATATTTAACAAAATATATAATAATATTTAATAATATTGCGCTAATATCTAGCACATTGCGTTTCTCTTGAGACAGTGATAAAAGAATTGCATTATTTTCTAACATGGCATTCGTTATTTATCTGATAATAATTACTTTCTTCAGGTCTATTTTACGTTTATTCTTATTGATATTTCGCTCTCGTGAAGTATAAGCTGACAAATGGGCCAAGTCCTCTTTTCACTTCTGCGGTTCACTAAAAATACAGAAATGTAAATAATTTACCTCAGCACAAACTCAAATGACAAAAGTATTTATGACCATTTAGTGTGTTTATATGCTGCAAATATATCTTTTAACATACTTTTGTCTAAATTTTCTGAAACGGTTGTCTTTGAGTGTACATATTATTATGAAAGTACAAAAATGACATGCACGATATAATGACACTACAATTTAAGTATTCGTAGATATTATGATATATTTACTAGGTAAATAATTAACAATACACAATTTAAAGATTGTTGACCCATATTTAAGTCCAGAGAAACTATTTAAATATTATAATCAACATTATAAAATACAAGTGTGACATCATATGACACATCGAATTGCAATGAATGACACTGTCAATTAGGCCGAGAGCTATGTATTTTGAATGAATAATATATCTGCATAGTTATAATTATGCATGTAGAAGATTTTGGGTTCGAAAGCATTAAACGATTATTATTATTACCCCAATTCAATGATAAATTAATAAGACAATTAAACGTTGTCTTTTCGAAGATAATGTGGCATGTTTCTATAGATACTAATACACGGCTTGGCATATATAGCCGATTATTAATTTATAACAGCTCTTGAAAGTATGGGATGATTAGGTACATGATAATTCCTTTTTAGACTTAAACTTTGGTACTTTTAACTTATATGCCATGTATACAGCTTAGTCTCTAAACGATTATTTACCTACAAAATATAATTCAATTATATTTATTAAGAACGAAAAGATTCTGCAGCTAGATCTCGGACTATAACTTATTGCAGTCGTGAATGTCAAAAAAGGTTCGATGCAGGTCAATGCATACTCTCTGGTCGGTAGACTATGGTATGTCATATCTCTCGGCTTGGTTCGGTATCTCACTGGGACCCCCCCACACTTCCGAGTAGCTAACGAATGGTTGCCTCACCCCCCTTCAATGAGTTGAGATAGATATTGTAATTTTCTTTAATTTGTAATATGGTATTTGATGAATGAAAATGAGGTACTTTGATGAAAATTATTGATAAAATAGAAAGTACATTATATTTACGAGGGTCCTTCGTTTCGAAAACTTTTAATAATCTGTTGTATAATACTAAAAAAAGTCGCATTTGTCAGGCCGTTCAAAACTACGGATGTTTGGATGCCTATAATTTTTAAAATAGGCAGACTAAAGATAATTTGAAATCGAAGGAACATAGATAATCATGTTTTAAATTGACTATGCAAAAATTATAACATTGTGATGAAAAATGTAAAAGATACAACCATACTCATTTTGTATGAGAATTCCATACCGGTTGTTCCCTCTTAAGGCCTGATCTCTTCACCAAACCGAAACAGAGTAAAGCAAGCTCTACTATGCACTACTATTTGGCGGCAGGTTAAAGGTGAGACAGTGGTACTTTCGCCCTCGAGCTCGTTCACAAGCCCTCTACCATCAGTTTTAAAGTCAGTGTATTTAAGAACATGTTCATTGCGATAACTATAGTCTTGGTGTACGTGCAACGATAATATAAAGAATATCCACTCGTGCGTGCGCCCCGCGGTCCTAGCGTGGGTACGGTTTGAGAAAACTGTTTATACGATACGATGTTATTGTGAACATTATTTAAATATTTGAAGAGGAAAAACAGTACAAAAATATTAATTTTTATTCTATTCTTATTTTTTTTTCAGTCTGTTACATTTTTACTTAAACCTGATGATTTTTTTATTGAGATAGTTGAACGTTTAGAAATTTACTTAGAAAGTTGGCCTTATTATTATTACTATTTGAGATTTCCATTAGGGTATTCTTAATTGTTATTATTATAATTTTGACGGGAATTAACGCGGTTTTCTATAGCGCTATAGAAAACGGCCGGTGTAACCCGTTGCCGAAATGTATAGCCAAAAGGTAAATAATATGCATGTTTCGCGTTAATTCCCGTCAAAATTATAATAATAATCATGCAACGCGATAGTTTAAAAGTTAATTTCTTAATTGTTATTAAGAATACCCTTGATGCACCGGGCATGATAATAATATCAACCCTTTCACAGAGTTGATATCATGCCCGGTGGGTGCGCATCGACTCACCTTCTATAACATGGGACCTGAACATTACAGGTACAGTATATATATATGATGCACCTCAGCCACACCCTTATGGGTAATATAGGCGTGAAGTTATTACAAAAAGTGACTATTAAAATAAAAATGCAATCAATGTTTATTAAATGACAACACGATTAAAATCGTGTCGTACCCGTGTCGTGTGGTATAAAAGCATCAAGGAGTGTGCAACGACGCGTGAATCCGTTGTGTGCAAAGTAACCGAACGACGTATAAAGAGGTTTTGTTTGCCACCAATTTATAACAACTGTTTCTTTTTTATTTTAAGGTTCTTCTTGAGACAGGTTGATGCTGTTTCATTATTAACATGAGACGTCGCATTATTGTATTCATTTTTTATGGTGCCTTGAAATCGCCAAACAAAGGCCTAATATCGTATGTATTAAATGCATCTACTTTTTAGGAGCTACTAAAACTAAAATAACGCTAACTCATTCACACTTTTAACAACAAATTTCGATTTTTTTAATTATGTATAACTTTTTTTCTTGTAGGCAATCCCAAATTCTTTTTTTTTTAGGTAATTCATAAATACTTTTGACTGATTTTACAGATATCCAACTCTAATAAAATCCCAATAATCACTTTAATTTTTAAATCAATTTTATGCAATCGCATCGAAACCAATATCGCGTAATTTGCATTAAACTTCACTTGGTAAGTTCGTTTGATCTCCAAAAATACATTACGTTATGTATTTTTATTATTGCCAGATATTGAATCAATTTATTTGGTTTAAAAAGCACTAAAGTACGAATATTATTTCGAAGCACTTACGAATATTGGAAATGTTTCGGATTAACAGACGTTTTTAATTATTCTGTTCAAAGGAACTGCTTTCATTGTACACATAAGTAAATTTAAAAAAGAAACTTATTTCATTCCATTCAAAAGCCAGTCTTGCACAGACTGTCAAGACTGGCTGTGACTCAGGCGCGAAGTGTCGCACTTTCTTAAAAATGCATAAAAGTATAGATTAGGCGAAACCGCGGTCGACTTAATATACCAACATTACGTGAGTAACACCCTTTTTTCATAATTTGAATAATGTTACAAACTCACGTCAGTTTAAAAAAATAAATAATATTAAAAAAGAAAATCGTAAAAAATTGCAGATGTATTTCTTTTGTACTAGATTATACCATGACCTTTTAATATCCTCTTTCTTCAAAGTTTATGCTATTTAATGGAGTAAATACGTAGTACTACCGGTTTTTAGGAACCATTTTTTTTAATGTATCTTTATCAACGCCAATTAACTTTATACATGTTTCGTCTAGTCCTGTATATACACAAGAAGTATTCACTCTTCTGTGAGTCAGTTGTTTTCAAGGTCACAGCACCCATTTACTAACTTTGCTTTTAGTGATAAAATTTTGTTGAATATGGTCGCGTAAACACTACCATTCTACCTATAAGTAGGCTGGATTCACTGTGTTAAGTTTTAATAGTATCTACGGTTAGGATTTTCCTCTTATTTATGATTCAATGGCTATTTGCTTAGACCCGTAACTTCTATAATTAAGTTTACTCTGCTTCATGTGACTTAAATCTCTTGGTTTATCAAATCAAATCAAATATTTTATTTCCATGGGCTCCAAGGAGCGCTTGAACACGTCAAAACAAACATTAAAATACAATAAAATTTTCATTAACCTAACAACAATAAATATAATCTTTAAAACGAATTAAAGAAATAACTAACTGTATATGCATCAAATAAAAGTATAATATATAACATTATTAAATAAACCAAAACACGTAAAAAAATCAGGTGTCAAAAAGTACGTCCGCATCGATGTTAACTGCAGGTAACGTGCCCAGAAGTCTGGAGGCATACTAGTAAAACTATAATACTTATTGCAATAAAATTATTTGACACCGAAGCTTAGATTGACTTTAATTCAACATAGAAATTTGAATAAAAATAAATCCAAGTACCAGCTCCGATGGTATTGTATCATGAGAATAGTTGGTGAGAAACTCTTGTGCACTTTTGCAATTCAAACAATATTTGTTTGTATTTGACAATAATTCTTTGTGTAAGTTATTACAACAAAAATTTAATGGCTAAAGATAGTTTGGAAAGAAATGATCGCAAAAGCTTAATATAATACTTCTCTTTAACAAACATCGTATCGTCCCGTCCCGTATAAATAAAAGAGTGTTCACTGTTCCGTGACTTCGTCGCGTTCAAGGTCACAGCACCCTATGTGAAGGTATTTTAAAACCACCGTGTTCGGATATTTTTATAGTTGCCGCAATTTTGTGAAATTTCCGCTGGCTTGAAGAAGACTGTTTCATTTTTATAACATGTTGGTCTGAAATAAATCTAGATTTAAGTTACAGGTATATTCAGATAGGTAAATATGGATAACGTTGGCATTCTGAGAGCAGAGTTAATGAGTTTTATAAGATTGTAAAGATGTGTGGATATTTGTTATTATTTTACACAAAAACTACTGTGTCAATTTTGATTGAATTTCTCACACATTTAGTTTATAAACTAAATTGACATTAAAGTCTACTTTTCATTGACGTGCCTCACATCAGGTTTTAGAAGATAATATGACGTATTATCCAAGCACAGTATTAAAACAATACCATTATTTACAAAACACATAACATAACACCAAGCCTTTATAACATAACATATGCCACAAGGGTGTAACATTTCTTTGTAACGTTTCGATCCCATGTAATCGCGCGAGCCTATCGCCATCCACGTGGCATAATTCTGGACTCTGAGAGAAATACCTGCCGGAAAACGTATACTACAACTCGCTAAATAAACATTTCAATACACGTTTACCCCATCCTCAATTTTTTCCTCCTTGTTCCACTTGAGTGGTTCCAACCGTTACTTCCTGCGATATAGTTACCTTTAAGGAACCCTTCGTACAACATTCCTTAAGAGGACTGAGTTAGTTAATTCAGAGCTACTGTTTTTGCAAACTTAATGTGGTGGGTACAACTCTGGATAACGAGCTCTAGAAATAATAACTATAGCCTAAAATTATATAATCGACTGCGAAAACTGTTTTCATTTCTTTCAACGACGTGCGGTTCACGTCATAACTTCAGCTCAAGAATATAAATATCCGCAATAAAAGATGCACTATCTGAGGACTACGGTGTTATTTCTCATGTTCCCGTAATTTTAGGGCCTGAACTGACTAAAACGCTTGCTTGTCGAGCAAACATTTTATGATTATAAAGAATTTTTCAGTTTTAAGGTACGTAAGGTTTTAACTAATGTTTGACATAATTACTATAATTTGTTAGTAAAAAGACATTTAATTAGAATTGACATTGTCATTAGTTAGTGTAAAAAAATTGACATAAACTTTCTTTTTTTTTCTGTATTTATAGACATTGTGTTTTACTTGACAAAATTATCGGATTTGTTATTTTTAATTCATTTGGAAGTATATAATTTAAATTGACATAAACTATGCAATAATATAATTGACATCTTATAGTGTATTGTGAGTGATAAATAAGTGGGTATTGGTAAACATGACATGTAAAATGGCTTTTTGCAATTAAATTATTATGCCTGATTATGACCACCAGACCGACACACTGTTGAGTTGACATGTTAATGTACTAATTTTAAATAGAAATAATTAGTCAACAATAATTTTTCAACTTTAATATTATATAAAATAAATGCATAGCAAAGCTAAAATTTGCTTTAAATATTACAAGTATTGATAAAAATGCGTCATCTCTCGACAGTAATGAGTTGATCTTAATTCAAACGTACTGTATGCGATTATGTAAATAAGTAACTTATTACATCGCATAGATGGCGCTAAAACCAAGTAATGGTTCGTCTAGCTTCGGCTGGCACAGAAAGAGTTGAGAAATTTCGAGTCCGGCAGCATACGAATTCATAGCTGAATTGGCAAAGCACTTGGGGCGTATACCCAGGGGGTGCAGGTTCGAGTCCTGCTGGATTCTTAATTTTTCAACTTTAATATTATATAAAATAAATGCATAGCAAAGCTAAAATTTGCTTTCAATATTACAAGTATTGATAAAAATGCGTCATCTCTCGACAGTAATGAGTTGATCTTAATTCAAACGTACTGTATGCGATTATGTAAATAAGTAACTTATTACATCGCATAGATGGCGCTAAAACCAAGTAATGGTTCGTCTAGCTTCGGCTGGCACAGAAAGAGTTGAGAAATTTCGAGTCCGGCAGCATACAAATTCATAGCTGAATTGGCAAAGCACTTGGGGCGTATACCCAGGGGGTGCAGGTTCGAGTCCTGCTGGATTCTTAATTTTTCAACTTTAATATTATATAAAATAAATGCATAGCAAAGCTAAAATTTGCTTTAAATATTACAAGTAGAAATAATTAGTTTTAATATTGTTTATAAAAGTATGACTTAATTATTCGCCGAAATAAATGCATATAATTCTTATTCTTATCATTTTGATTAACACTTTTCGGTTAAAGATGAGATGGTGGAAGCTGTTTTTCACCTTCGAGCCCGCTCACAAAAATTCTTCCACCATTAACTACAAAAAGCAATGTTTTGATTTTTTTTTAATACAGTGCATCTTTACCTCATCCTTACTTTTTTACCTCCGTTCCACTTCAGTGCTTCCAACCGTCACTTCCTCCGATATTATTACCCTTAAGGAACTACGCACCGCTTCATACCCCTTTGGATAACATAGCTTGACACGACTTTGTTGTCGTGAAGGTATGTTTGTGCGAAACTTTAACTGATATAGGTTAAGTGCCCCTTTGTAACTGTTAACTTAATCTTGATGGAACTTGATGAAGTGTAAACGTAAATTAGTTAAATTATAAAGGTAATGAGGTGCAAATAAAATAATGTGCACCTAGAATCTAAGTTCGAAATTTTAACTACTATGAAAACGTGTTGTTTTATAACGGTCAGCCACCCAACGGCCGACCTTGGCAAGCATTGTTTAACCTGAAAATCGATCGATTCGAGTGGCTTTGTCTGGCCACGAGCCTAAATGACAGTCATTTAACTATTTTGAGGTTTTTTATTAACCATACGGCTGAAGTCGTAGACAAGCAAGTTTCTAAAAAACTAGTATTTTACATAATATAACATGGCGCGTATAATACCGAGAAAGGTGTGGCAGAGGTGTACAATACCCACATTTCACCCGTTATGTTTTGGTCCCATAGGATAGGGGGTGAACTCCTTGCTGCTATTATGAATTTTCCGACGGAAAGTTCTCAAATAACACTTTGCACGACCCGGGAATCGAACCCAAGACCTCTCGATGAGAGACGCATACGCTAACCACTAGACCATCGAGGCAGTTAGATAAAAATTTTAGACAGTTAAACCTTATTACCATAATGAACGCGGCTATTTATAGAAAGGCACATAATTATGTCTAAAAAGAAGTACATGAATTTTATGAACAAATGAAGATCAATATCTGCTTTCGTGCCCGTTGTCTCCTTCTACATGTACCCGTGAAGACCTAATGCAAGCCTCAAGCAAGGGAGTAGAAGTTGCTACCTACTGGGCAAAAACAATATAAATAAAAAATGAGAAACCATAATGCCATTGATACGTAAGAAGAAGAAGAATGATGTTCTCGGCCAGTGTAACTATTATTATAAAATAGATATTGCATGATCGAGCTCATTTCCAAAGTAATTATAAAACAACAATTTTATTTCTTATTGATTATCTGAAAAAAGTTTGTATCCTATTTAAGATAGGTACAAATGGATGGATGTGACGTCACAAATGACGTAACATACAAATGAGAAATTTAGGGTCCTGGCACGAGGTGACCGTAGCTTGGTTATAGTGACTGCCTAGTGTGCACAGGATGCAGGTTCAAATCCTGCCGGGCCCATATTTTTTCAACTGTTTATTAGTATTATTTTAATTGCAGTAAACCCAGTAATCATCGAACTAGTCCACCAACAAAAAACAGCAAACACACCTTAGCCTTCCATCTTATATCCTCACATAGTATCCTATATCAGACCACCACGCAGCATCACATTATTGACCATACAACCTGGCCTTCCATCCCAACCATTACAAACCTTAAACCTAAGAAATAAAGTCCATTATCCCACGTTAAAAGGTCTTATTAAATTGGTTCAGAAATTTGATAGCCGAAGCCTTAAGAAAAAGGTGCTATCCGCTTGGGTGGGATGAGATTTGTACCCGTTTTTTTTTCAATATGGTGTAGGAAGTTTTAAGGGTCATCACGGTTGATTTGATCGGTTGTGCCATATGGCAACCCTGAGAAATTGCGTTACAATGTATCTAAGAGGTAGTTACTTAAACTAAAGGAATTTGATTTTGTATAGTGCTAGAATATAGATTAATTATTGCAAAAAAAAGTAATAGCTAGATAAATGTAAACAGGTTGGAAATTCTATTTAGTGTTTTTAAAATTAAAAGCCATTTACACTACTTCCTTTCTTCTATTATTGAGAGTATAGGTTACTCATGTTATTTTAGCCGTTATTTTGATATTATACTTTTCATTTCTTTTAAAAAAAACGCCCACACTAGGAATAACTTCTGTGTCGCACACACGCAAAGCGCACCCAGAGTCAGAACAAATCTTTGCGGATCACACAAAGATTTGTCCCGTGTGAGCATCGAACCCACAACACCAGTGCAATTAATAGTGGCGGGGCGACCTCTTTCACGACTACGCCAACACAGTGCACTCTACAATATTATTCCTAATAAACTTTATCTATTAGATTTGTAGCGATCGACTTTTATTACCTATATAGTTGTATATTTTACACCACCGTTTCAGTTGTAGCTCCTTTTTAGTATAGCTAGCTCCAATTTACAAAAGCTCTACCCTCTCTCACATACATTATAATTATCATCCACAAAAACTAATTCTCACTCCCTCTAACAACATTGATACCATTATCCTCACATAACCTTTAATTCACATAATTATCAAACAAAAAGTATTCCCAGGAGGTAGCGAGTTCAATCCAAAGGTCGCAAGCGGAGCGGAACACCGATATTAATATTAACTCACCTCGTGGGAAAGATCTTCTTTAGTACTGAGTATTTGTGGCAGTATAATAGTTAATTAAAATACTACTGATGGTCTAGTGGTTAGCGTATGCGCCTCTCACCGCGAGGTCTCGGGTTCGATAGTGTTATTTGTGAAATTTTCATTAGGAAATTCATAATAGCAGCACGGAATTAGACTTGTGCGCGGTGGATGGCGATAGACTCAAAAAAATCATTTTCAATTTTCAACCATTAATTTTTCAATCCTTTTTTCCATTTACATTGAGACATTTTAACAGATTAACGGTTTCAGCTGAATATCAGTATTTTATGTAGATCGACAGCAATCACAAACTTCCACAACCCAGTACGAGGCAATTCAATACTAGTTCTTGCCTTTGTCTACTTAAAAAGGTAAACTAGTAGTAGAGAATCTATACCTATTAAAATAAAATCATTCATGAATTCACAAGAAATGCTTGTTAACAAAGACATGGTTCTACTTTAACTTAAAAGTAAATTTAACAAAACATTAACATAATTTTGTTAACAATATCATTGTACACGCGGCGTATCAGCAAAATACTTACAAAATAAGCCTTTCATACAATGCAACCAAGCTTAGTACAAACGTAAATACAAACAATTTTGCATCTTAATGCGAAAAAGATAAAACTCACAATCGAAAAATCATTACGAAAATACAAAACTTTAATAGCTTTTATTGAAAATTCAATTTTAAAACTACAGCTGCAGAGTCTAATTTTCTATCCCCTTTCTCTTTATTTCCAAGATACGCGATTATAAGACTTTGCTTTTTGAAAATAAGGTTGAAATTGTAGTGTATAAAATAATAGGATCCGTAATTCTGAAGCTGCAGTGGGTAATATCGTTATGTTGCCTTCTCTCCAGATTTTGTTCGTACTTCGTTTTGAAGCTCGAAGGTGTTTTCTTATGAAAAAACTTCCTGCACAAAATACACGGAAAGAATGTTAGGAAAATCTTAGGAAACTAACTCGAGTTCAGCCCAGCTTTGGTGTAAATACGGCTATCACACGCGAGAAAACTAAGGAATTACGTGAAGTAGAAAATTCTTCGGGATATGGGGCTAATTTAGAAGTTTGTATTTCACGCTAGCTTAGATCTTAGTACGGAAATTCTTTGGTTGGTGTGAAATGGCTTTTGTTTTAAATTCATTACTTTACGCCTATATTACGCAGAAAGATGTAGCTGAGGTACGGCCATCAACAGGGCCTAATCGCATATCTGTGCTGGTATTAAAAATTTCCCGATGGAAAAAAAACTATCTAACACTTTTGCCCGACCCGTGCGTCAAACCTTTATGGTAGTAAGCCGCATACGCAATAGTTATAACAACTAGACTAATAGGAAATTTCGAATCCAACCATAATTATTTGTCATGGAACATTTTTAAATGAATAGAAACAACATTTTTGTTTCAAATCACCTTAATCTCTTATCTCATTGCCAATAAATAACTATGAATAGATTTCGCATATAAATCTAAACTCGAAACCTAATTTCAGACTATAAAGTAATTTGTCATTCTGTCATGATTCGATTACGATTCTATTATCTTTGTGTCAAAGCTAACCGCACTCACGCAATACTACTAACAATATTTTGCGAATGTATAACTGCATAAAAACCACTCAGTGTTTACGCAATTTTACTAGTAAAACTAATAATAATGCGTGTGTGTGTCTAGCGTTATATAGAATGTCTGCCTGTACGTCTCTGAATATAATTGTATTGTATATTGACATATATTTACTATTATTGTTATAAAAATTGCTAAAAGCATGATATAAACTCTTACCTATATCAATTATTAAAATATTTGTAAAACTATCAAAATTTACCAATTTTATTAAAATGGGGTAAACCACAAATGGTACCCTTAAAATAAATCAATGGCTTTTATAACCACAGATGAGCTAAATAAAAAAATAAATAGTCGCCACAGGTAATCAATATTTAATATAATACCACATTTCTGTTACGGAACTTCAGATTATGATTTCAGATTATTATTTTTTTATGCACCTAGTAATTTAGTGATGCATAGTTTGGAAGTAATACAGTCTTTTTAAACTCAGTTGCTGTTATTTAATTATTAAACTCAATTTTTGTCTTGTACAATAAAAAAGATAATCCAAAGGATATTGACCGGTTTATGACCAATTTCTGCTCTAGATTAAATTTAGCTTCAATGGCAAAAAATATTCGTTATAATATCGCCCAAAACATAAAAAAAAATGTAGTTAGCAATTATTTTTTAATAAATCATGTTTTTGAGATGTTTTTCGCTCCAATATAGATATAATTCACATCTAACAGATTTTATAACATTGTCCAATAGTACCTCCTAGCTCACTCTTATGCGATTTAAGGCTTTAAATAGGCAGACTGCTTTTTCACTGGTATTGTTAAAAAGACGCAAAGTTACACTGAGCGATAATGAACCTTCAATTTCATATCATTAGACCTATTTTTCTATATTAACTGGTAAATAGTGTTATCGATCGCCTTCAGCTTTTTAACCCACATAAAAAAAAAGTAGGTTCTCAATTCAATTGTATATTTTTTTCGTTATCTTTTTATGTTCGTTCGCCGATTACCCGAAAAAGTCTGGACCGATTTGAAAAATCTTTTTTGTCTGAAAGTGTATACTGATCATGTACTACACACTACTCAATGTGAGTCATTTTATATAAAATCTGAGTGAGAATAAGTAGCGTCCTTTTAAGGCCAAAATTTTCATGTAAACCGTTAAAGATAAACAAAGCTACTGCATTCGGGTAGAAACTCAGCTACCGTTACTAAATGTATTCACTTCATTACCAATGCTAAACACTTGACGATGGGCAGAGTGTAGTTACGTCCTTATTCGTGCGAAATTGTGCAATATTCACTTCATTTTCATGTCATTAATTTAAAAATGGAACTTTTATGGCTAAAAAACTGAACCTATCCTAACCTATAAAATCTCAAACGATCCCCATACCATTTTCATCAAGATTGATAAAAATGGTATGGGGATCGTTTGAGATTTTTAAAAGGTAAAAGTGATTTTTTATTGACGACCCACTATACGGAGCTGTGGTAGAATCTAGTTTTATATAAAATCTGAGCGTGAACATGTAGTTACCGTCCTTTTAACGCCAAAATATCTATGTAAAGAGTAAAATATAAACAAAGCACTGCATTCTAGTAGAGGCTCGGCTACCGTTACTAAATGTATTCACTTAATTACCAATGCTAAACTCTTGACGATGGACAGAGTGTAGTTACGTCCTTATGCGTGCGAAATTGGGAAAGATTTTGTATTCAGTTTATATAAAATTTAAACAAAAAGTTTAATGTTCAGTTTGTAAAAAAATAAATATTAATAATATTTTGTTTTATGATGTGTTTAAACAATTAGATACTTCATAAAGATTACAATCTAGTCTACATATATCATTAGAAACTAATGAGTAATATAATTTTGACCTAAGTTACTGAATTATTTTATGCAAAGAATGTGTCCATTAACACCTATCTTATTGTCTCTATTATTGAAACTGACTATGAATAATAATTATTAATAAGAATAATTAATAAAAATAATGTTAATTTTTAAGCAAGGTTAGAATTATAGACCGAGTACAGCGCCTATGCAAAATTGATTCAATCAGATTCATCAATTTTGTGGTTTTTACTGCCTCGATGGTCGATGGCTAGCGTGTGCGCCTCGCACCGCGAGGTCACGAGTTCGATTTCCGGTTCGGCAAACAGGAAATCCACAATAGCAGCACGGAGTTGGAATTGTGCCCGGTGAATGGCGATAGGTTCACTCCTATCCCATTGAACCTAAACATGATAGGTGTAATGTGGGTGTTGCCACCTTTGCAACGCCCTTCTAGGTAATATATGCGTGCTTGTATTGTATGTTGTGGTTTTTCAATGACTTTAATTAAATTTAATAATAATATCTGCTTATTGACATGAATCAATATAAGGAAAATAAAGAATCACTAATTATCTTCTAAAGTCATAAAGGCCGTCTATAATATCAGCAGCGATCGCTATCAGAATAGTCACACAAAAAAACTGTTGTCCTCATATTTTACTGGTCAATTAACTGGAAAAGATTGGCCGCTGACCCGAAACGTGTGTTACTAATTTATGTTGTGCACGTTTTTTTTCGGCATAGCCTTCATTTTTACATGCACTAAGCAAACGAGCTATAGTCTACCTGATGGTAAGGGGTAATAATAGACCATGACATGCAAAATCTTACAATATACATTTTTTTAATGCGTTACTTCATCTCCGCAAAGATTTATTCTGACTCTGGGTGTGCTTTGTGTATGTGGAATGTATGTTTGTGAACACCCCCGCGACACAAGAGATAATCCTAGATCAGGCGTAGGTAGTTTATAAAAAAAACTGAGACCAAATACGTCTCTAGTGCCAGAAATGTCAAGGCCTACCTATTCATCCCAATCTCACGACCCAATTAGGACACAGTTCAGATATCAGAAATATTTATTTGTATAAACACAGGTACAGTGAGTGTTGTTTACAATAAAAAAGGTTTCACTATGTTTTACCTTTTAGGGTGTACAAATTTTTAACATATACAAATAAGATAAAAATATAAAAGCACATGCATAACATTTAAAATCTAGCTTGTTAGACTACTATTTGGCGGCAGATTAATGGAAAAACGATGGTGGTGCCTCTCTCCAGCCCATAATTTAAAGCCCTATAATATTTAAATTTTCTTATAGCTAAAACATGTGGGGCCACAGCTTGGAATGGGCTAGGCACTCTTGGGTACACTGGTTTTCGCACGATGTTTTCCTCTAACGTTAGTGAGCGATAATTTGCATGATATATACACACATATCGCTCCTTGAATACAAAAGGGGCACAAATTGAAATTCATACATTTTACGGGATAGACAAAACAAATTCTTAATGTTTTTTCATATATTTTTTTTAAATATAGGATGTTAATATATCATTTGATGCGTATTAATTAGCCCTATTTATGTACATTATGAATGTTGTTATAGCTGTTACTCATTATGATAGAAATGCACAAAAGTCCCTTTTGTATTCGACATTCGAATCAATATCATGAAAATTATATTAATTTTTGAAAAGTCAAATCTTAACGATTTATTGACAGTTATGTGTGCAGTGGGTTCGAAAGCGAGACCTTCAATTTCGCACTCTAGCAACTGTTTTTATTTTCACGCTATTAAATGTTTACTGACCTCACCAAAAACTGTAGCTAATTTTGTGTGGACCCACTTATTTTTCAGCGCTGCTTTAATTTCAGTAATTAAATTATATTTCCCAACGAGTATTGCGAGAGTTTTGATCGATATAACTAAATTTGTTAGCGTGCGGTGAATAGGGCTGCCACAAAATTGCTGTTGGTTTTTTTAATATTAAAATTTTAAAAATCTTTAGAAATTATATGATTTTGCATTACATAGTATCACGCCTATATAAACCTAAAGGACAAAGCTGTATAACACCTACAGTGAGCCTATCGCCATCCATCGGGCATAATTCCTGAAGGTAAAAAAATAATAACACTCTCGACTTTTGCTAGATCCGAGAATCGAATCTGAGTCCTTGTATTCGTAAACCATTAGGAAAATTTTATGTCTGTAAAATGACAAAATATTTTGCGGGAAATTAATCTTTATAGCAGAATATTTTTTCATAATTGGCTCAGGAAATATATTTTTCATTCAATTTTATTCATATTGAGAGTAAATGAGATAACTATAAAACAGTTACAATCAATTTATAGTGGCCGTGGCGCGATGGATAAGACATCGGTCTTACAAACTAGAGGTCGTGGGTTCTAATCCTGGCAATAACACCACGGACATAAACTTCCTCCTAACACAAGCGAATTAAGCTTAGCTGGACAGGGTTAACAAATATACAAGTAATTTATATCTGCAAATTACTAGTAAGCCTAAAAAAACGAACTTTGAAACTTATCCAATACGAAGAGAGCAATCGTTCTTACCTTTAGTAAAAATAATAGAGAAACTTTCAGCTTTTATAAAATTACGTAAGTCAGACACCGTCGGCTCCTAGTCCATAATACAGCTGGTCAGATGAAGTTAGCACGATTTTCAATGAAACTACGCTGTTTATTGTTCTATTGTTAAAAAATATATCAAGAACATCATAAATTAAATATCCATATTTATTTTGAAAACATTTGAGCAAACATACGAAATTACACATTTATAAAATTATCATAAAATATTGACACAGGTGTTTCATAATTATTTTAGGTAAATAAATAATATGTGAAACTATTTCTATATATATACATCTTTATTGATTTTTGTTTTACTTGGATGTTTTAATTTTGATCCATTTTTTTCAGCTGGCTGAATACTACATAATTTATTTCAAAGCAATGAAGGCTATTGTTTTATGTCTCAACACGTGGCACCACTGTGGAAGTCACGTTGCGGCTCTCGTACGCAGAAACTATCGACTTGACGAAAAAACTGGTTGTTGTAATTTGTCGGATTCTCTCTCTAGTTTCATTTTGAAAAGAAAATTGTTAATTTTTTTATCGTAAAATGAGTCGGAAAGAAGGTATTGTCAAAAAACTGAAATAAGATGCTATTTGTCGAATATGGCGGCGTGGCGGCGCGGCGTGGCGGCGCGAGCGGCAAAGATACGAAAACTCCAGGCTAATTTTCCTGGTATAACTACCAAATGATCGTATGTACTACAAACCCATTATACAAAACAAATACCAAAATATGCCCGATCATTTAAATAATAAATGTAAATAGCATTTATGAGCTTAACTGTCGGCCCTAGCGCGGTCTGAACCAGTTTTAACTAGTTTTCAAGCGGTAGTGAAAATATTCAAAATATTCTACATTAACATAAATATGTTATTACATCGCTTCGGGCATAACAATGGCGACAGGTTTTTGAAGTTTATTATTATTATGGTGGAAATAGATATTTGTTTAAAACAAGTATCTCGTATCAAATATTTACTAGTTGTAGAGTTTTTATGAACGAGCTTGACGGCAGCACCACCACCGCTGCACCGTCTCAATTTTAAAACTGTCGCCAAATATTAGTGCTTGCTTTACTGTGTGCCGATTTGGTTGTGAGATCAAGCCCTAAAGTTACTGGCATATGAGGCATATCTCTGTTGTCTTTAGCTACAGAGACGCATCTACAATCTGCTCTTGTGGATTGTTGTGTGTTACCATCAGGTGGACTACGCGTACAAACAGTTCATCAAAGTTTAATACTACGCAGAAAATTAATGACGTTTCATTCTCTCTACTCCCACGAGGGAAAAGGTGTCCCTATTACTTACATATAATAAACTACTAGCTTCTCCCCACGTTTGCTCGCGTGGTTTGTCGATCAATAGTCTTTGTGGGCCTTGAAGCATCAACCAATTCCCATCAAGATTGGTTCAGTGGGTAGCAGACAGACAAACATAGTAAATACAAAATATTACTAAAGATTAGTAAGAAAAAAAAATACTAATTTTTACTATCCGTACTATGTTTTATTATTATTATCAATGCAAAAGAAACTATGTCTGTTTATCTATTTATAACCTCTTCACGGCTAAACTAATGAACTGATCATAATGAAAATTGATGTGAAGAAAGTTCAAGACTTGACAAAAGACATAGGCTACTTTTAATCAACACACCACGCGAGCAGAGCCTCACGCAGCAGCCAGTTAAAAAAAACCTCTTCCTTATTTGACACTGCCAACCGTGCAAACAGAAGTGCTGTGTCGGCAAACAAATTTCAAACTGAAAAACTTTCGAGATGTCTGCGCAGAACACCAAGATTCAGTTTTTAACTTTTTTTTTGTTTTTCAAACATTTCCCCCTTTAAATATAAACTTTTTTCACCACTTAGTTGTTGTGAAAAAGTTTGTGCGAATAATGTGTTGGATACTACGTTTTTTGGTATAAGTGACTGCCTTTGGGATAGTAGGCACTAAATCTGGATATTATACGATGAATGTAGCAAGACACTACGGATTACTAATTAAACATAATTAGATTTTTTGAAATTTTTAGGAGAAACAATTGCTTGGCTGTTTTCCATTCAAAAGTAATATGGGTTGAACTTTAATATTATTAAGTTTGTATCTATTATTAAAGACAAATCATATCTAAATCACTAAAATGCATGTTTGCATGTCACTAAATTTTGACAAAAAGGCCACGACCAAACATGTATTTTAGAGCTTAAGACATGATTTATCTATAACAATAGATAAAACTCAATAATATTAAAGTTAAACCCATAACATTTTAACACTAAGTTATTCGAAATAATATTATGCGACAAAAAAGCCCATGTTTATTATGATAAGTAAAAGTGTATTAACTTCAGGTTCACATACAAAAACTCATTTTTATAACATCATTAAATCCATATAATTCACATAGCCAAAATTAAAAAAAAAACACAATATCCAATTCTAACCTAATTGGATTATATATTATGATATTGTGGTAAGTGGTAACTACCATGGTAGTTACCACTTACCACAATATGTGTAGATACGAGGTATTACCATGGTAATACCTCGTATCTACACATCATTAATTAAGCTTACGTTCAGAATTAGAACTGATGACTGGGATTATGATTGATTGAGAAGGATTAATTATAGGAATTATATTAATTAACTCTGCCTCGATGGGCTAGTGGTTAGCTTATGCGCCTCTCACCGTTAGGTCTCGGGTTCAATTCCTGGGTCAGGCTAGGAAATCCACAATAGCAGCATGTAGTTGGAATTGTGCCTGGTGGATGGCGATAGGCTCACCCCCTATACCATGGGACCTAAAACTAACAGGTGAAATCTAGGTGTTGTATACCTCTGCCACACCCTTCTGAGTATTAGAGGCGTGATGTTATGTTATAAGAACTAGCTTCCCCTCGCGGCTTTGCGTGTGTACCTTTGTAAAATATAGCTTATGTTACTCAGTGATAATGTATTTATCTATTAGTAAAAGAGTTTTTAATTTTGTTTGAGTTGTTTTTCGAGTTAAATCGTAACAAACAGACAGTAGTTATTTGTGCAACAAGAGAGCAAATTTCCTTTTTTCTTCGAGTGCTAATTTTGAGTCCCGGATAAGCGAAAGAGTCTAGGTTCGAATTCTCAGCGTAGTGAGAGACTCAAAGGCACGAGATGTAAAGTAACTTTGATCAAGTGTTGCACATGCAACTTTTCACCATAGCAGCTTGAAATAGTACCCAAAGTATAAGTGGTGCTAAGTGTAGTAAAAAAAAAAATATTAACTTGGTTTTTTCCTTCAAAGCCAGCTGACCGATATATTTAAACGCCTGCGCTGTGTCACGTCATATAAATTAAGCTCTCACGTCATGCGTGCTGCCATGCGTGAACTCGTAACTTAATTGTAGGCTGACCAAATTATTATTTATAAGAATAAAACAACCAAAAACTACCAAAAATTACAAAAAACTACCAAAATTTACAAAAGTTAAATAAATTGTGTGATTTCAATAGTGAAAAGCCACAGTCCCAAGGGAGCTTAGTTTTCCACCTATTACATCCCGCTGTGGAATACGTCTGAAAACCCTAATTTTCTATAATTATATTTTCCGCATCAGATACGCAAAGTTGTTCTGTCTGCGTACGAGTACTAAAAACTTTTATTTACTTGTATTTTTTCTACCTGACCGACTCTTTGAAACGCGTGCGCGGTGTCACATCATTTGAATTAAGCTTCCACGTCATGCGTGCCGCCGTGCGTGAACGCGTAACTCAATGGTAGGATGACCAAGTTATTTATAAAAAAAAACAGTCTTTGACCCTCTAAACTCAAAAATAATAATAATTATTATTATTAAAATTAACTCTTCCTTGGCGTAAGAGGGTAGGTTATAAACATGACCGCTAAGTCTGTGTGTTTGTCCGTGGCAGCCCAGCTCTTGAACGGGGATTTGGATGTAGTTTTATAATGATGGTGGTAGTTTTAGATACATGTTAAGTCTGTGATCAATATATACATTTCGTGGTTCTTCACCTGTAAAGTGCCAAGACCGTACCGAAGCCACTAGACCAACAAAATAGTGTTCTTTGTTTTTGTAACAAAACAGAACAATACACCTATTTTTCCAGAGGGTGTGGCAGAGATGTACAACATCCACACTTCACCTGTAATGTTAAGGTCCCATGAGATAGGGGGTGAGCCTACGTCATCAACCGGGCACTTTGCCCGACCCGGGCATTGACCATGAGACCTAGCAGTGAGAGGTGCATAACCACTAGACCATCGAGGAAGTTTCGAGTCTTCTTTTAGTATTTAAGGAAAATCAAAAGAAAATTGATAGATAAATGTTTATAGCACTCAATTTATAAATAAAAAGACAAAAAATATTCCACATTTCAACATAATATAAATAATGTCCCTTCAATCTGACGGTCACCCTACATCGCTGTAAGGGGCGCAGTGATTTGTAGCACCACAGCGCTGTATATCAAAGTTCCGGAACACCTGGATTTGCTATACCCCCGGGACTCGAACCCGGGACCGAACAGTTTTGTTCAGCGTTTTTTTCGATGTGATCGATGGCTGGAATTGAGGATGTATGTTTGACAGGTAGTAGTTTGGGGTTGAAAGTGGTCCAGTGTTTAAAATTATGGGTTTTTCTTCTGGTCATGGGTTGATTTGTTTGTCATGGATTAAATGGATGGCGGCATCACCCGCCCTATTAGCGGTTTTGTTTACAAACATACATTTTCCACACTCAAAGCACACCCAGAGTCAGAATTAATCTTTTCGAATCACATAAAAATGTGTTTCGAAAAGATTTGTTCTGACTGTAGATCGAACCCACAACACCAGCGCAGTTGAAAGCGACGAGGCGACCGCTTAAACCACTTCGCCGATTGTGCACTCACTGATTATGTGTTTAACTTTTTAGTAAAGAATACGCTAGTAAAGTAAACGAAATTATAGAATCGTAAAACAATCTGGTAAATAAGCTATGAATTACGTATATATCATATTATCCTAAAGGGTGTCTTTTACCGCTAAAATAAAATTTGACTACATATACATACATAATAAAAAATAATATAGAAAATCATAATATAACATTACGATTATATTGCCCAGAAGCATGTGAAAGAGGCGTACAACACCCAAATTTCATCTGTTATGTTTTAGTCCCATAGGATAAGGGGTGAGCCTATAGCCATTCACCCGGCCCAATTCCAACTCCGTGCTGCTATTGTGAATTTTCAGATGGAAATTTCACATAAATAACTACAATATAATATCAAAAAACATCAAGAGCTTCAAACATCTGAAACAGAAGCCTTACCTCGAAACAACTTATCGGTACCAAAAGAGAAAATTTCTTTGAAATTTTAAGGCCAATAATTTCAGTTCCCCGCGGGCAAGTTTCGAAAATTACTTGTAAAGTTCGGAATTACACGGTAAGGTACCCGGTTATGGTATGTTTGTTCTTTTACGTATATTGTTAAAATAATAAAGAAAGGTACTACCTGTTTACTTCGTCTGGGCTGCTTGCCTCCCCCACCTCACCAAGCAAAATCACGTTATTTTTCAGCTTGTCGAGTGCCTTTTGACGTTATTTGGAATACATTGTCACGATATGTTAAAGGATACGTCAAAGGTTCTAGCCAGCCAGAGCTTTATTTTTATTTAATTCGAACGAACGAGTAGTTCACCTCATTGTAAGTGGAGTACACCTATGGATTTCGACAATCCACGAAAACAGATTGTAGATGCGTCGTTGCAGCTGAGGAGTACGGTGCTATGCCTCATATGCCAGATATTTCAGGTCCTGATCTGACCATCAAACCGGTTCACAGTAATGCAAATACAGTTACTATTTAGCGGCAGGTTAAAGGAGGTAGGTGGTGCTGCCGCCCTCGAGCTTGTTCATAAGAGCTCTACCACCAGTATGTATTTATAACACGTAACAAGTAATAGATTACAAGAAAATTATACTCACTTGGCTGCTTACAACTATATAATTACAAGGGGGTATGGGGAGCGGGACTTGAAGAGTTGGACCAATTGAAATGGTATGAATAGCCTTTATTTCCTAGAAAGATATGACAGAGACATACATACAGCCAATACTTCACAAGTCATGTTTTTGGTTCCCCTAAGATAGAAAGAGGTAGCACACTTTTATGATATTATTATGTTGTTGCATAAATATAGCTTAGTGTCACTCTTTATGTTCTGAGGATTATAAAATTTGTGAAGTTTTTAATCATATCGATAGGTCTATGCACTTTTTATCACTATAAAGACGAAGCTGCGGTGGTAAGCGCTAAAACCATTTGCGACGATGCATGCGTGGGACTGCCGGAGTCTCGCAGCGCCGCCGCCGCGCCGGCGGCCGGCGTGACATAAACCTTGCCATTTGCATGATGCATGCTGCTTGCTTGCGGCTTGCATGCTGCTTGCTACGTGCCTATTGCTAGCATGCTTATGCAGCTATATGCATGCTTGATGCAGGCTATTCACATGCTTACTGCATGGTATACTTTATTGGTGTAATTTACCTATTTATTTATTATTTATTTATTTATTAAATTAGATACTTTTTGCGCTAACAGTAGTACCCAATACGCACAATAAGCTAGGTATACATTTTTATGACATAAATAACATAAATTAAACCTACTATTTAGTAACACGTTAAAGGTAATATCTGTGCTTTATAACAAGAGCTTGTTATAAAATCTCACCCAGAAAATCTCTTACAACATTAATAATCCATTTTATATAGTTGAAAAATTAAGAATCCAGCTGGATTCGAACCTACCCTATGGTAAACGCCCCAGGTGCTTTAACAATTAGATTCAAAATTTCTCAACACTTTTTGTGCCAGCGTCATAGGTACCAACCTCACTTGGCTTTACTTTAATATGATATAAAATACAAAAAGGCATAGTAAAGCCATAATTTACTTTAAAACATTTCAATTAATAAAAATGAAAGTTGATTTTATATTTCAACAAAACCTACTATTAAACCCAATATAATTTAGAATCTAGACCCATCATTAAATGATATGACTCAAATAATAGCCCAATACATATTCCTCTCACCGCGGGTCGGACAATCAGTCAAGTACGGTTAGCATAAAAAGCGCCCCCTGGTGAGTAATGACAGTAGTTTCGGCGAGCGCCCGGCACCGCATAAATCAACTTGTACCGATAGCAAATTAGTTTTAGCTGGGTATAGATAGGGCTTGGATCGAGAAAGGTATTGATGTTCGAAGATAGAAGGTATTGTGTCCTTGAGGTTGGGGAGGAATTTATTTTGGATGAATATTACCTACAGTGAAATAATTGAACTCATTTTTGAGGCATTTATGGAAGGTAACCTAAGGCGTTGTCCTAGCTAAGGCACAAGTGTGACTCGACGCCTCTGCTTTCATATCAACCGTCATGTGCCATCGCGATCAATGTATGGATCGCGTCGCGTGGCATCGCACTTGACGCTCATCTAGGACAACTACCAAATAATGCTTAATATATTGACTGCATTCGACTAAAAATGTGATAAACTGTACAAATGTTGCACAGTTTAGTTCTATTATATCTGTTTTATTATTATGTGTAGTTTTAGAGAATTTCATTATTGTATCCTAGTATTTAGTTTCTAATTTATTGCATGCCACAAGGTAAAATACAGTGTTCCTCAAATGTATTCATATGAACTTAACATCCCATGTACCTGTATTTGCAACAGAATAAATGAATTGAATTAAAAAAAATAAATATGGACGTAGAAGAGGCATATTCAGTCGATTTTCGCCGAACTACCATACCTATATAAACCACCATATTACCCAGAAGGGTGAGGCAGAGTATGAGAGGTGTAAAACACCCACACTTCACCTGCTTTATTATGGGTAGTATTTAAACGCAAATCATAAAATATCCTTTTTCTATACAATTAAATTCCGAATTCCCATCAAAATTACTGATTGCACAACAAAATATTCAACTCAAAATATCACTAAACACACTACAATTTATTTTCACAGCGCACAGCAATTTTTCCTAAAGCAAAAGCTTTTTTATCAATGCACAGCTAATAATCTTAATGCGGGTGCGGTCTATTTGGTAGAAACTTGATACTCCGAAACCTATTTGGGATAACTGACTTCGCAGAAACTTCTTTAGTCGATCATTTATTAGGCATAAAAAATATTTGACATAAATATTTTTAGGCATAATGTGCTTATGACCGAATTTAGAATGGCATACATTTAAGATAGTAGAATTTTTATTGGCATATTTACCTTTGGCATAGGTAAAATTTTGTATAATTTCATTTAGCATAACGTTCATTTAGAGTACAGATTATTTGGCATAATTTGACTAGGCATACTATGAAGATCATAGAATTTCAATTAGAATAATATAGATTGGGTTACTTTCTTCTTTAAAAATGCGTAGGTTAGGTTAGGTTAGAACTGTGACCTCTTATGCCAGAAATGAACATGCTCTCATGGGCACAGATATAAAAACCAAATAATTATCATTAAATCAACTTTTATTTATTACAATTAAGCATTATGCGAAATGATGGTTCTACTTTTAAATAGTTATGGATAAGAAATATATGCCAAAAGATGAATCTGGTTTTGAACTTTCTGCGATGTGATGATTATACATTGTGATTATTATGGATATCAAAATTATGCGTACAGATGATTCTGACTTACAGAATTATGGGTTCCAATGTATGCTAAATGAGTTTATGACAAACGATATTCTGCGAAAAGAGGTTTATGCTATTAGTTGTAATGCAATATAAAATTATTACTTAAAAAGTTCTACTATAATAGGTGTACCCTCTTAATGCACATTATACATGTTAACTCTTTTTCTTTTAAATATAGCTTCTATTTTTATAATATTTACAGCAGTTTTTCTAAATCAAACAACATTTTATTAGTCACAGTCATCTTATTATTTATTAATTATCACATAATGAGATCAGCAAAATATAAAATTAGATACAAAATTGTAATTTATTGCATTATTAAAGCGGGTCTTGCTTTCGCGGGGCGTCCACGCTTCCTTTTTTGCCCAATAGGCACATCTTTTAGCTTCTGCAGGTGGCGCCAAGTACTGTCGTCTGTTACGATCTATGATAATAAGAAATTGGTAGGTAGTATAATATTATTTTATTTAGTGGGTGGATTCAAAAAGGGGTCGGAGTATCCCACAGATTGATTCTATCTGTTATGGTCGCAGTTCTAACCTAACCTAACCTACTATCTCACTCGCTCGCGCCAAGTTTTTCAGTTAAGTTGTTCTGCTTTTAGAAATAATGCAATGTAAAAGGATTTTTTTGTTATAATAATCATTAAATTTGCCGAGCATGGCTTCTTGAAAATTAAGACAAATATGAAGAACAGATTTTGTTGTACTTACTGGTTAATATGCGACTGGGATAGTTATTTTGCTATGAAATATGGTAAATTTGATGTGCAGTCAGTATTTATGCTATGCATGTAGTATTTTTGTACAAAAATAAATTTAACTGTATTGCATTATGAGGAAAAAAGGAATGTCATATTGATGTGTAATTTCGAATTATCTGCAGTTTGAGTTTTGTTAAACATTTAGTTTATCTGTAGTGAAGTAAGTTATTTGATGTAAAAAAGAATATAAATGATGAGTATGTATTGATAGGCAATTATTTATTTGATATGCAATATAAAATATCCCCTTTATTATGGTCTCATGTGATAGTAGGTAGGTAATATCACTTATGTCCGACTCGGGAATTGAGCCTGAGCCTTTGACAGTTATTTCGAGTGATTAAAGGCAAGAAAGTTTGACAACTAGATTAACGATCAGTGTCGTATTGCCCTGTAATGAGTATTCAATAAATGATGTGGCTGCTATTTTACATAAAATACTGATATTTAGTTGAATCTGTTAGACTAGAAGTCGACCCCAATGCGTAAGAGAATGTTAGACATTTAACCTTAAAACTTCTGAAAAACGATCATTTAAACTTACAATAGTTTTTCCTGAAACTAACTTCCATAATACCCTAAACTTTGGCAATAACCCGGCAAAATTTAGTAGTACCCCATCAATTTGAAGACGGTGCTTAAGTCGCGTCATTCTACGCGGTCGGGTTATATATTGCTGTTGGGAAGTTGTTACTACTACAGGTGTTTTTGTGTTATGGGACGTGATCTTTATCTTTTTTGGTGAAAGAGTTTTTGACAGTTATCTTTAGCTGGATGCTTCGTTGGTCTAGTAGTTAGCGTATGCGGCCTCTCACAGCAAAGTTCTGGGTTCGAGGTCTCTTGGTGAAAACCGAATTAAAGTGTAGTTAAAAAAGGGGGTGCGATATCTTTTTATTCTAGGAAAAGTAATAATAGCCTAGCCTATCAACTAGTTCTAGTTTTGACCGCCATGAGCGCTGTGATCGACAACATTACGATAAGTAGATTCTCGCACCCAGCTAATACAAGACTATCTTATACTGCAGATGTCCAGATTGATGTTTAACCGTGTATACACTATACAGGCATAGTCCAATCTTATTCACATCTAACACAGTATAATAGTGATTAAACTATTGTTTTAGTAGTCCAAGATTGATGTAAAATATATAGAAATAATATCTACACAATTATGGTACAAGATAATAAAATGCATACTTTATGTTTGGCAGATTTTAGGTCCTCAAAAAATACAATTTAAACCCTAAAATAAAATTTCACTTTTACAATTTACATTTTCAATTGGGATCCGAAACAAGGCTTGTAGAACCGAATAGATCCGGTTCCAGAGTACAACCTTGACTAGGTTCTGCATGCTCTAGTCAGAACCCAACAACTCAGTTCAATACCTTTTATTTATTTATTCAGCACACCTTAATATATAATTATTTACAGGAACTTAAACCTAATGCGCTAGATAAGGAAATCTAAATTAATATAATAAATTGAACTTATTATTATATTACTTAAATATCTAATTAACATTTTTAGAAGTTATTATTGCTTTTATATTATGCAGTTATATATATTTATAAATAAATAAGTAAATTAATGCATTTATAAGGTAAGAAGGAAACATTATTTTGATAAATGAAGATAGGACGGCAACCAACGAGATTTTCCTGGAGCAAAAAACAGAATATTGCAGTTCTCCCTGAGGAGCATATTATTCATCAAGATTTTCTTTTCTTAGGTTGTATTTTATCCACGCTGATTACAATATCAAACTTTATTCAAATCTCTCATTTTTAGGGTTCCGTAGAACCAACCACAAACCCTTATAGTTTCGCTAACTCTGTCTGTCCTTTTGTCCTATAGTACTAGAAAGCTGAAATTTGGCATAGGTAAATGTAATGAAAATGTAAGTTAACTATTTAGCTAAATATCAGTATTTTACGTGGAGCGCCTACAACCAGACCTCCACAACTCAGTACATGGTAATTAGAGTAAATGCATTCACTTAGCTCTTGTAACCTAAATATTTAAGCAGATAAAATATTGGTGTACCTAAGTTAATAATGTAATGTTTTTTTACTTGAAATGTAGTAATTTGTTAATAGCATTTACGACTGCTGTACTAGACTGCAGATAAACTTGCGCTGCAGGCAAACCTCTGTGGTTTTTAGCAACGCATTAAGATGTTAATTTTTTTAAGATGGCTTTTGAAAATGTTAATAAATAAAAAAAAAACGACTCTTTGTTAGACTAGTTGTCAGAATTTCTGGTCTCTGACCTACCCGTAATGACTGCCATAGATGTTCAAAATGGCAACCGGGACCGACGGCTTAACGTGCTCTCAGAGGCACGGAAGAAAGCTTGTTGTATTATAGATGGTCACCCACCCACAGCCGACCGTGGTTATCATTGCTTAACCAGCAAGATCGATCGATCTGTGCGGCTTCAAGTTGGCAACACAAAACCAACAGAAAGGTAAATTTCTGAATATATTGTAGTGTGGATAATTTTCTCTCGTCCGATAATGTGGGATATCGTAAGGTAGGCCTTTAAAAAACGTAGAGAAGTTGATAGATAGATAGATAGATAGATAAAATGCTTTATTCATAAATAAAAACATACATTTTAAAACAGGCTCCACAAAACCGAATGATCGGTTTGTTTGCAAAGACAATTTTGCGATTTAGAGATCCGTTTGTGAGATAATTAACTTTAAAGAGCAAATTTGTTTAAGTAAGGCGTTCTTTTCCTTTTAGTCTGATAAAACTATGACGGTAGTATACGTAATGATCTTTTAAAGAAAACTATACAGACTAAATTAACCTTTTTAGTTCAAAACGTTGCTTGGAATATTTCGTACAAAATACGTGACCCAAAAATTATGACTTGTATTATGTTGTTGCTTATTCAATGCTTTTACTGGTAGTATATCCCCTTTTAAGTCCGTATGCTGCAACGGATGACTACGGAACCCAACATCGCGAGTGGCCCAACACGCACTTAGCCGGTTTTTTAATCTCAATCCAACTGCCCCACTTTTCAAACCCAACGGCCCAACTGCGCCATGATTGCCAGTGACACCTGTCACCAGACATTGGTCACAGGTTGGAATCCGTCGGTTCTAATTCGGAACAAAAAAAGGTCCTCCCTAATTGTATTATTCTCACGACTAATTTTAGCAATTTTTTTCCTTGAGGTGTTACTAAAGGTTTTCGAACTCGAGGCTTTGTCACCCATTAGTCATTATTAAATTAAATTAAAAGTTTTGAATACAAATCGTAATTATCTTTGGAAAAACTTTACATAAGGTTATGCCTATTATTATCCAGATAGGTTTGGCAGAGGTGCGTAACACTCACACTTCATTATTATTGAGAATAGGGGTTACTCACGTTATTTTATATGGCGACTAGTTTCGAATCTATTACGTAGATTCATCAACAACCGTTTTCTCAATAATAATGGTGTCACCTCACGTCGGTTTTAGTAATATTACTCACACATCACCTATTATATTTAGGTACCATGTGATAAAGGGTGACTCTATTGCCATCTAACTGTAAGGCGTTACAGTTAGAGACTCCGTGCTTTTTAGATAGAAATGTCTCAAATAACACTTTTGCCCACCCCTGGAATCAAACCTGAGAACTTGCGGTGAGGCTCATAATCAAACCATTAGACCAACGAGGCAGTAGTATAATTTGATACTTGGATTGAAAAAAAAAAAGAATTATATTCGTCACAACTTCGTTGACGACATTTTGCTCATACTTATCACTCAGCAGAGAAAAATAAGTACTTAAGAGCCAATACGTAAACATGAATTTCACAAAAGTACTTAAAACATAACACATTATTGCAAAATACTTGCTAAACCTTTAAGAGCTTTCCAAAGCTTTCCAAAGCTTTCCAAAGGGAGGAATTGTAAAGGAGTGTTCACTGTGAAGCGACAAGTTAGCAAGAACTGCCAAGCATGAAAGGGCCTTAATGCGTAATGAATGCATTTAACTTATAGGTACGTCGTTAGACAGTTTTAAGTTCTATTTACTTCGCTTTAAGATTTTAAATATTTTACTGAAGCCAACGAAACGTTGTATTTAATAAATGACGAATCAAACCAAGGCCGAGCTTAATAACATAGTGTTCTAATAGGTACATACACCAGTACAAGCTTGTCAAGCTTGTGCGCGTGTCCACTAGCGACCTTGTTGCGTACGAAAAGAAACCGGTATACCTACACAGTAGTAGTATACACACAGAGTTAAGTCAGTAGATGACTTTAAAAAAAAAAGCAAATATAATGTTATGTTTATGTCATTAATTGTTATCCCGCCATTTTATAGGGTAATTGGATTCTTCGCAAATATTTTCGCAATGGGCACACAGGTCTCTTAACAAATTTTTTATCTTAAAAAAGTTCAAACAGCAACTACAAAAAACAAAAAAAAAATCATTGTTCTTTTTTTAATGAATATTTAAATGGATGCTCTATTTAAATATATATAACTACTATTCAAGAGTTGAATGCCAAAAACAATTTTTAAAATATCCAAAATTTGTGAACATGTCATCAAAAAATTGGAGGAAGGTGCTGATTTTGTGATAATTTTGAAAATGTTCAGAATTTAAGAACCCGTGATAGTTTTGTTGAACAAATTTTGCATTTTCCAATCAGGCGTGATGCTCTTAACCAGTAGGTAAAGGATTCAACATTCATTATAGGACACCCTGAATATAAATTATATACATTTATATACAGGGTGTATTTCTGTGAAGGTTGATGAGATTTTGACTTGTTTAATACAAATATTAAACCCATTTTAAGTCCCTAACACGCTCTTGGCTATTTTTTTTATGTTACCATAGTTTTTAGATTTTTGAATATTGACATAACATTGGCAGAATGCGTGCTGCAAAAGTTGTTTATAATTATTGATAAATACTGTTTCTAAAATATATTTTTTATAAATTTTACCGCTTCGTATTCAATCTTCATAGTAAAGTCGTCTGTCGGGGCACCTAGTTAACGTCAAACTACACGTACGTAGGTATATTAAAAGCAAATTTAAGTTTATAATCTGTTTGATCTGTATTTTCTCGTATTGTACGTTCGTAACAGGATATTTGCTCTGCGATCCTCACATCAATTTAATTAGCCCTCTTAATTATTTATCTTCTCATTTCGAGTTTACATTTATTTTCATCTCAATAATTCAATTCATCATTAACAACTTAAAAACGTATTCACCGAAACTCATCATCATAAATTTCGCAGCAAAAATTGACAAATTACACTTCAGGCCACACAAAAGTGCGCACCAAGTGTTCGAAATTAAACAATGTATAATTCAATTGTTAATTAAAAACGAACGTTGCACCCAAAATGCTTAATTGGTGACCATTGTATTTAATACGTGCGCCATGTGTAATTCGTAAATAATTGAAGAGAATCGTGGGCTATTATTTTGGGTGAATGTGTACAGGATTTAATTTGATTGAGCCTTTGTTTGAAGAGATGGAGTGATGTGATGAAATTTCAGGGTGTTCGTGTTTCAATAGGACAATCGGATCCTTTGTTTGAGTTTACACGAAATCTGAGATAATGGGACGTCTGGATACATTTTCTTTTCAACACAAAACAAACAATACCGGGCATTCTCAATATAAGTGTTGAAGCTTAAAAAAGGCAGTATTACTGCTAAATTTAAATCCATCTTTAAACAAGAGTGCTTTTATTCATGTAATCCTGTTTCAGGACATGGCTTACCTCCTATCCTATGGGTGGTAAACAAAACGGGTGAAATGTGGGCGTTGTACTCATCTGCCACATCCTTCTGGGTAATATAGACGTAATGTTATGCATGTATGTCATCATACACTGTAACATTAAATATAACGTAAATAAATAGCTACACTATAATCTAAAACAATGAAACAAAATAATGAAGTATAATGTAAACAGTACGTAACTGTCAGTCGCAGCACCAGTAATTTATCTAGACTCAGACATCGCATCAATCTTATGCCAGATTCATTCAGCAATTTAGGTACTTGTAGGATAATGGCGCGATGGAATTGTACTTAATTATACGGAGGAATATCGGTTTATGTCGAATAGATTTAATGTACTGTTGAAACTTAACTAGTAATTTTAATCGACTTTCAAAAAGAAGAAGGTTGCATGTTCGACACGTATATATTTTTTTATGTTTGTGCAGCGATTTCTCCGTCATTTGTGAACTGATTTTGAAAATTTAATTGTGTAAAGTCTACTTTCGAAATGGTCCCATAACCACCAAGTCAGGAACTAATAATGCAACCCTAAAGAAGGTGAGGGCTACCCTCCAAATTTATAGTCTCTTACAAAGATTTTGGATATTTCTTTAAGCTATTTTAATATTTGCATCTATCGGTCAGCATCTCATATAGCTGAGCTGATGCTGGAAGGTACTCCTCAACGGTAAGAAGAAGTACGGAGTGCCCGGTGGATGGCTATAGGCTTACCCTCTATCTCATGGGACCCAAACATAACAGGCGAAATGTGGGTGTTGTGCACCTCAGCCACACCGTTCTGGATAATATAGGAGTGATGTTATGTAATTTTAACATTATCTGATAACTGGTTCATATCATAGCGTAATAAAACTACAAAAAAAAAAACATCACCACGCGTCTTTATATTTGTTTATCCCAGAGATAAACTTTTTGGTGTATATCTGCTAATTATATGCCATTGTATGCCATTTAATATATTTGCGTGACATTTTTAATGCCGATAAGACATTAACCTTAAAGTTGCTTATGCAAATATTGCCTAATAATATTTTAGTTTCCCAGTTTAACTTTTATTCTTATACAAGCAAATTATATACTTTGATAATATACAAAGATTGTTAAAATAAAAAGGTCATGCTGAAAATAAATAAACAAAAATCTCCACTATGCTCAACGCTTGTACCGTCAAAAAGAACCCACTTATAATTAAAAAAAAAAACAACAAAATACTATTAAAAAGAAAGCAAGCATTAAATCAAAATGTCACTAATAGTTACTAAATATGAATATCGTAGTTTGATTTCGAAGTATGTAGCCAATTAATTAAAGTTCATATAAATTTCCATCCACGGCTCATCCTTCAGTTTTCCTTGTGTATATGGTATGTTAACATTGATAATATTTAAAACCTTACTTGTAAAATATTTATCTATTGAAAAAACTACATGAAAATCTGTTTAGTTGTTTTCGCGTTTATCGCAAACAAACATACAGACGGGGGTATAAGGTTTTATTATTTGTATGAAAAAACTTGCGTAGGCTATGCATTCATAATATTTTACACATTTTTTCCCAGTTAAAATAATATTATATAATTTCACTATACTAAACTATATTGACGAAAAAAAAGATTTCTGACCCACTCTTAATCGTATAAATTATTGCTAAAAAAAATCTACAGCAAGTGAAAAGTCGTTCACGAATTTCATTAGATTTTATACGAAAATGTAATGAAATTCGTGTTTATAGTTCTAGAATTAAGACGTCTCACTATCTTAGATTTCGTGTAACCTTGAACAAAGGTTCCGTTTGTCCTATTGAAACACGAACACCCTGAGATTACAGCACATCACTCCATCTCTTTAAACAAAAGCTCAATCAAATTAAATCCTGTACACATTCACCCAAAATAATAGCCTACGATTCTCTTCGATTATTTACGAATTACACATGGCGCACGCATTAAATACAATGGTCACCAATTAAGCATTTTCGGTGCAACGTTCGTTTTTAATTAACAATTGAATTATACATCGTTTAATTTCGAACACTTGGTGCGCACTTTTGTGTGGCCTGAAGTGTAATTTGTCGATTTTTGTTGTGAAATTTATGATGATGAGTTTCGGTGAATACGTTTTGGTTAAGTTGTTAATGATGAATTGAATTATTGAGATGGAAATAAATGTGAACTTGATACGGAAAGGTTAATAATTAAGGTGGTTAATTAAAAATGAAATGAGAAGCGCAAATAGCAAATATAATAGTAATGAAAGCACAACCTATATATTTCCAGTATAAGATGGTCTTGACGATACGTGACAAAACAGTGCAATTCAAACAGATTATAATGCTTCTGTGAATTGTAATTATATAGTTATTTTAACGGTATACTCAGATTACTCAATTTTGTTTATTTTCGAATATTTCCGAGTAACATAAAATTTTAATCCCGGTTTCCATTGTCGAGCTCGTTTAATCGAAATATAATCATAAAAGCTGTTTTCTTGTTCATAAAAATAAAAACACTTTTTAAATTCACGTTAAATGGGTTACTACCTCATTGGTGTAGTGGAGTAGAGTATGCAACGGCTTACCGTGAGGTCTTCAGTTAAATTTCCGGATGGAGCAAAAGTAATAATTTATATTTGCTTAGCATCGATTCTAGATCTGTACCCGGTAGATAGCAAAAAGCTAACCCATGTCACATGAGACCTGAAAATTGCAGGTAAAATGTAGGTTTCACAATCATCTCTGTCATACCTTAATAAGAAATATATGCGTGATGTAAAACCAAAACTTATCCCAGCAACCAACTGGTGAAGCAATATATTATGAAGTTTGAAGTCAAATTTCAGTACCTCGTGATTTGTATGACGAGGGTAGCAGAACTAGAAAGTTTGACAGAAACGACCCCCAGGGGTGCTCCAATCAAGAGGATGGAGAAATTGTTGTTTTGACTATTGATTTTGCATATTTACGACCGCTCAACTGTCTTGAGTTTGATGTCTAGGTCGGACTTTTTCTTCCAAAAATTTCTTAGTAGCAACACAAAGTTTAAAACTGTAATCAGCAGATTGCGATAGACTCATTCCATATCTCATGAAATGTAAACTTAACATAACATCACGCCTATATTATACCAAGAACGGTGTGGTAGAGGTGTAAAACACACATTTCAACCGTTATGTTTAGGTCCCATTGTCCCATTGAATGGGCACAATTCCAACTCCATGCTGCTATTGAAAATTTTCTGACAAAAACCCCAAATAACTCTTTTGCCCTAACCAAGGAATCAAACCCGAACCCCCGTGTTGCGAGTAGCATACGCTAACTAGACAAACGACGCAGTTAACGCAAAACAGTTGAAAAAATATTTATGAGACCAACAGGATTCGAACTTGTGATCTTCTGCACACCGAGTAGCCGCATTAATCAACCAGCTACGGTCGCCTCTTGCCAGAACCCTTGATTTCTCAACTGTATGTTACGTCATTTCATGACGTGACGTTCATTTATTTATTCCTATTAAATAGGATACAACTGGTGAAATATATTTAATTTAGGTGTTATATTTCTCTGTTAGTTCTCTGTAATACACTTCTGAATGGAACAGGCGTGCAATGTGCTGTTTTATGTTATCATGGCAAGTTATCGGTCAAACTTTTGCTTCTGTCCCAGTTAACATTAACTATGCTTTATCTTTTGCATCTAGTTTCTGACCTTCACCGGTTTCACTGGTCCAACTAATATCAATACCGAAGCTGCCAAACCCTTAAACCAAATCAGATATATTGTCGATTTTCATATGATTTATGTGTCCATAGAGCCCACCCTTTGTACGTTCAACAATGAATGTAAAGCAGAAGAATTATTCGCGAACTTTGGAAACTTCTGTCAAGAGTTTGTTTTTCTTTTTTTCTTTGTTGTATTGGGAAATAATGATTTACTGACGGCTTATTTTCTATGTATTTTCCTTCAAATGTAAATGCAGGGACTGAGTTACTGGTATTATGGTTTCTATTGTCATTTTTGTGATGGACTAAAAAGCGTGGTTGAAATTTTTTGGTTTGGATGGAAATGTATTGCGTTGAGGCGATTTGGTTTAGTTAAGACATTTACCGTACTACTAACTATGTTTTCAGGTTGACAATATTACAAAAAAATAATTTTCTCCTTCTCTATATTGCTTGTAGCAACATAACGTCTATATAACCCAGAAGGGTGTGGCAGTAGTGGACAACATCCACACATGTCCTGGTATGTTTAGATCTTATGGTATAGGAGGTGAGCCTACCGCCATCCACCGCGCATAATTCCAACACCATTCTGCTATTGTAAACACTTTACCCGACCCGGTAATCGAATCCGAGACCTAGCGGAGAGAGGCAGTTTGTAGCAACGTATAAAAAAAAAACTCCGTAATTGTCAAACTGACTCTTATCATGACAGTGTTCATTCTATTTCGTTTGTTGCCTCTCGCTATTTTTTTACAAAACGCCTGTTAACAAAACTAAACCTAAAATTTGCAAGATTAAAATGAAATTTAAATTCTCAGTTCTAAACCATAAGGTTGTTTTCATGATAAACGTCTTTATATCACATATATGGTACTTTCATAGATTGCGTGATAGGTCAATGAAAAATTTTCTTTGATGGGCTCCGTCCGGGTTAGTGACATTTAATAAGAAATTCCTATTTTTTATCAACGTTTCGAAGTAAGCAATAAGCTTTTATTACAATTCAAGTTATGGAATTAGATTTGCAATGTATTTGATTACACTATTAAGAAGCGTAGTCCAACGAAATTTAATATTAGAGCCACCATACTTGCTGACTTATAGATAATTTAGTTTCCTATGTTTCTTGATTATGTTATATATAAAAATAGCAGCCCTATATCCAATAAGTGTCCCATTGCTAGGTTCGGAGCTCTTCTCATGATCAGAAGTGTTAGGCCATAATAGTCCACCACGCTAGCCAAGTGCGGATTGCTAGACTTCACACTCCCTCAAGCACTTCTTTGGCACTCTCAGGCATGTAGGTTTCCTCACGTTGTTTCCCTTCACCTTTTATTGACAGAGGTGTGTGCCATAGGTTTGAACCCGAGACCTCGAGACCTTTGACTTCGAAGTCCTACGGTCTCCTAATCGGCTATCGCTGCTCTAGTTGTATAAATTCAAATTCAAATTCAAATTCAAATTCAAATCATTTATTTTCATAGGCCCCAGGAGGCGCTTGAACACGTCAAAACATTACAAAAAATGATATAAAAGTAAATAATAAATAATACTAAATTATACTAATTACAATGATTTGAATAACCGGGGCTCAGATTAATTTTAATCAAACTGTTTAGAATCGAATTAAAATCAATCTAAGTACCAGTATAAATCTATTAATTAAAAGGTACTATCTAGGTTCGCAAAGATAAATAAATTTCTATAGCACCTTGCTTTAAAAAAAAACCAAAATGAATAAGGTTGAACCCTATTCAAAACTTTAACAAAAGGATGTAGTTTTTTTCGTTGAATAGCTTCCAAAATTGTTCATTAACTCATTCACGGACTCACCGCTTTTATCAAAACTTGATCGTTGTTTTAAAAAAACAATGGAGTACCTGAAATAAGAAAAATGTGATTAATATTGAACTTTAACGCTATTCAAATAAACACCATTTTAAGTATTTAATATTGGACCATTGGTTTGGGAAGGCCAGAAGTAATTCACTTTTTATTATAAAACAGTTTATATTTAGACACATTAAGGTGGTTAATATCAATGATGACCTTAAATATTCATTATAAAGCAATAATCTCAATCGTTATACCATTTAATATTGTCATCATCATCATCATCAGCCCAAAGACGTCCACTGTTGGACATAGGCCTCACCTAACTGCCGCCACAACGCGCGGTTTTGGGCCGCCTGAAGCCAACGGCTCCCCGCGATCTTCACCAGATCATCTGTCCATCTGGCTGGGGGGCGACCCACGCTGCGCCTGCCGGTTCGTGGCCGCCACTCAAGAACTTTTCGGCCCCAACGGCCATCTGTTCTACGAGCTATGTGCCCTGCCCATTGCCACTTCAGCTTTGCGATTCGGTGAGCTATGTCAGTTAATTTAGTTCGCCTGCGGATCTCCTCATTTCTGATTCGATCACGCAGGGAAACACCAAGCATAGCTCTTTAATATTGTAAATGGTAATAATAAAATATGACTTTGACACCGACTACACGCGCAATCTTATATTCGTTTTGCTAGCTACACGCTCGCTAAACTGTGCAAAATGATGTTCCATGCATTGCACAAATTACACAAACCGTTTGCACAAACTATCAACATACCTGCGATAGAATGTGACGGGTACTTTGGCAACAAAGGCGTTTGTGTGCTGTCTCCCCGCGTCACGTCACACTTGTCGTCCAGCTAGGACAACACCTTAGAGTTACGATTCTTAAAAAACATACTTCAATGTAATGACCACCACTTCACTGGCCCGATTTCATGAAGAAGACAGGTAACTTGGAACACAGAAGAATAACCAACACATGATTAAAATTTCATGAATTAGGCAATTATTAATGGCCGTAGCTCAGTTTACCTCCCTACAAATCTAAAACAAACAATAACACATCTGTGTGGTGTAAACGCTTAACACTAGAATCAAGCACACGATTTCTATCAGCAATCGAAATTGGACTTAATGTCCTGATATATACAGTTGATAATCTAATGACATGTGGTAAATTCAGTAAATCATTATCTGGGGAGGCCAATTAACTGTTACTAATGGTTCTTGACACGCTAATATTCAATTAGAGCCTTTTATACCTATTCAAGAATAATCTATTAATAGTATATGAACCCTTAGTTACATAAGTTAAGGTTTATTTTTGTGTGTGGCCACAAAAGGTTCGGTAAAGCCACGATTAATTGTAATAATCGGGTTGGTTTCAAAAACAACGTGGTATTGGCACGATTTTCTTTGTAAGAGCTGGTCAAGTACGGATTGTTCTTTCGCGATTAATGTTCCGTACTGATTTACTTTTTCATGATTATAATGTAACTTTAATGCTTAAGTTTTTTTTTATATTGATATCATTTTACATAATCCCCTTTCATTCTTGTTGAGAAGTTACCTTAGAGGTACAAAAATATCAAATAAAAATCATTTTGCTATCTTATTTGTATTTTGAATCATAATTCAAATTTGTACAACTTAATTGATTGCTCTCATTGTTCTTCTTTTCAACTCTCAGAATAAACATAAGTTCTGTTTTACAAACTGTGTACGGAACTCTAAAGGTAAAGTGATTGACAGTTTTGGGTGAGGCTTTGAATAATTAAAAATTTAGGTACATGTTGTAATTACAGTATAATTTTCAAAAACAGGTTGTTAAAGTATGCGTAAATATTTTATGTGAACCAATATTTAAATGGTTAATCGATAGTAGAGAATATTGTGGTAGCGCTAAAACATTTCTAAACGAGTTCAAGAGATCAAGCATTGTTAACCTTCGCCTAATGGTGATAAGAAAATTCATGTGTCACTTACAACCAGGTGGACTACATTATGTTCTTTTGCTTAGTATGTCGTTTAAAAATAGATCAGAGGAGAATAGACAAAAGCGTTCGAAGGGATAACGCAATGCTAAGCAGAGGGATTTCGAACATTTATAGAAGAAATAAAAAGTCGAGCAGAACCAATTTGTTCCAATGTAACATATAGGTTCAGCCCGGACCCAATAGGACATGCCCTACAGAATTGATATCACGTACACACTGGTATGCCTCAGGGAACGTTACTTGGAACTCTGATAATTTTTAAATAATTGTCACGAAAATGTTTATTCAATTATTTCTGAAAACTATAGTTATCTGGGAGGCCGTAGTTCTACGAAGTCGAAGATTAAGAGTGGAACAGCTGCACAGTTGTCAATTAAATTGCTAAGATTTGACATTTTGAAGATATTTGTGCATTCATCATGAAAAAAAATCGCTTGCTAACGGTGAAAGAAAACATCGTGAGACCACGTGTATACTTGAGAATACCTAAAAGTGCTCGAGGGTATGCGGAGTCTACGAAAAACGTCTAAATGCACAGGACACATCTAAAAATAGTATACAAAGATAAATAAGTACTTAATAATGTGATCTTAAAACAAAATGTGTTTTATTAAACGTTTGTTTACTCATAAGTAGGTCTGTAATAAATATTTACTTTTGTTGTAGACAATTTTTATAATCGTCAAATATGTTTTAGTAGGAAATTGTATTTTGAAATAATATTTTTATACCATAGTATTAAAATTATTTCCAAGAAAATCGCTCAAGATGAAAAATATACTCTATTTCCAAGAAACTTTCATGGAAATAAAGTGTGCTGATTGAACAACGTCAAATATTATGTATAATATAACGTTATAATAAAAAAGAATATCGCACAGAGATAAATCTTCTTGTAACCTTAAATTGCTTTCGCAAACTTAATCTTCCAGTAAATGGCTATACCGAGCTATTTATGTTAATTTATTACATAATAACGCATCATGTAAAAGCATCACCTTTTTTAATACAACGCCGTATCAGCCACTGACATCTCCTATCCGACTTGATAAATGACTCCTTCAAACCTCCATTCAATCTAAATCCAACCTTTTACCTTTGTAATAGAACTGTAAATTGTGTGAAAATCTCACTATCCGTTTTGTACTCTAATTTGGCATCTATGTCCTTGGAAGTAAATTTCAGTTTTAAATAACGGAGAGGTTGCTTGGCCATCATGAGCGAATTAGAAGCTTCATCTCAAGTATAAAGGTTTATTTCAGCTTGAGAATAAGTTTTAGGATAAAATAGAGCGCAGTTGACACCAGATAATTTATATTAGGGGACATCGACTTTTTCTCTTCGTTAGATATAAGAATTGGGCGAAATTCAGATGGGGATTCTGCAGTACCTTTTCCGACCATTTTCTATTAAGCCTCTAAAGCTCAAGGTTTTATAGGATAATTGGATTAAGTTTATTAAGATATTTCTAAAGCTTGAGTTCTCGGCTCTAAATCTATCCATGAAATGAGGATATAACGGTTATTATTATTGATATTGCTTCATTATTTTGTCGACATTTTTGTCTGATATTCTTTTTTGGAGATTTTACAATTATCGTAAAGTTATCAAATTAGGTTTTAAGTTTAAAGTTTCATTTGTATAATCTTCACAAAAGACAGCGTGCGTATTATTTTTGCTTCACTTGTTATTTAAACAAGGCAAAAAAAGTGTAGGTAGCAATATTTTTTCTAAAAAAAGTAAATTCGGCAAAAAATAACTTTTATCATGTTTTTTAAAACTTTGGCTTCAAAACTATATAACATAATAATTTCTTAAAAACAAGTATAGTTTTTATTTTACCAATTTTAGAGTACATCATTAAGTTGTTATCACTATTAATATCAATTTGTGTTAGTGTATTTGATTAAAATGTATTTGAGAAAAATATATAATTATAATGTTTGAACAACGATTGTTGTGACCGTTGTTCAAACATCAGTTTCGTTTTCTAAATATATTTTTAATATAAAGCTTTAAAGTAAAAACATCTTTTTTAATATTTAAACAACATTCAAAATAAATATGACCATGAATTTCATTCCAGATGTTTCCATATAAATAATAATTATGTTGCTGGTTTTATTTAATTTGTGAATATAATTCATAATATTCCAATGATTTTACTCAGTTATATATAATTGTAGTGCGGAAAAGGAGGTCGTGGCTAAATTGAAGCCTCGTGGACCGATTGATCTTGCAGGTTTAGCTATACTAACCGTTGTCGGCCGTGGATGGGCGACCATCTTACCATATCGAGTTTACCTCCGTGCCTCAGAGACCACGTTAAGCCGTCGGTCTCATTTGCCGTTTGAAGATCTATAGCAGTCGACTATTATAGGTAGTCAGAGGCTAGAAAATCTGACAACTAGTATAACAAAGAGTATCGCATCATACTGGCTTGTGGAGTCTGTCTGTCTGGTGGCTCTCATTAAACGTGAAATACTGGAATTCAGCTAAATTCATTAGACTAGTCTAGCGACTCGAATTTCATTGGAAAACGACTCGGTAGATAGTGAAAAAGGTTACAATTCAGATTTTCTACAATATGTAATATGTACTACATTTTCATTTTACATTCGTTAACATACGGGGCATTAATTACAAAGAGAAGTTATAGCGCAATAATAGCAATAAATTAAATTAAAGCCGAACGTTACCGCGATCACCATGATCGGTGATTGCGAGTTTAGGCTCCTATCACACTTAAATACATTTCATTTAACTTAACATCACCCCTTTATTACCCTAAAGATGTGATAGAGGTGTACAATACCCACACTTATTTCACATCCATATAATATAACAACATGGTGAGCCACCGCGATACACCGGACACAATCATAACTCGGAACTGCCATTAAGAAATTCTTTCAATTTCCTTTTCTTCTCCTCCTTCCTTCATTTTTTTTTCCGGAATAACACTTTTGCTGAACTCGAGACCCTGCGGCAAGAGGCTGAAAACCACTACACCAACAAGGCAGTAGAGGGCGCTTTTTTTATTCTTAAAATAATATTTAACAAGTTGTAAATGTACCTCGAAAATAGCACACTTCAATATGAAACTACCTTAACAGTGTACTGATTGCAATGCGGTAAATACATCACAATTTGACGCGAATAGGTCTGCGGTTGCTTTCATACGTCACGGGTTATTAATAACGATATTCTGTACCTACTGTTAACTATAAGCTTATATTTACAATTGCGTTTATTCGATACAGCATTTGTGTTGATTACAACTTCAGCTATGTTGGTTGTTACTTAAAGATAGGTTTTGGACCTTCTTGTGTCTCTAGTAAGGTTTAAAACTGCCTGCACATTAATGAACTCGGTTGTACCTAAATTAGATGAGACCTTAATATAGACATCCGTTTGACGCATCATGGAGTTAAAAAACTGATGGCATATAGGTAAGAACAGAGCAGAAAAAAGGAAAACCAAGTTTTGCGCCCACCCCAAATAAAATGGGATAAGGGCAGGAAGATCAATGTAGGTAAGGACTGATAGTTTCTTCGGTAAAGCATTAAAACGGTATACCAAGATAACCAAATTTCTTACTTTTAGATTGATTTCTTACAATTAAAAAAAATACCAGGGTCACTGATTTGAGTCTCGCCGTGTCCAAGAAATTAAGATTTTGCCTCAATTTTTCGATAACAACAAACTATTTAGTGAAATGTGCCTGATCGTCTTGACTGGTATATTGTTTAGTGGAAATTGCTTACTGCAAAAAAAAAACTTGAAGCAAGATGTTAAAATGAGCTTACTTTTTAAAATTGTTATGTCAATTGCAAATAGAATCATCCAATTATGAGCGGTAATTTCAGAGATAGCCAATTTGAACAGTCAAACAATAAACAAACCAACCAATCAAAGAAACAAACAAACTTTTCCACTTAATAAAATAAGTAAAGGTAACTCAAATATTTACCGTTTTAATCAATTTACACCAAATGTATAAAAACGTCTGATCCGGAGTTTTCCGAAGCAATTTATGAGATAGCAAAATAATTTTCTTTCATTCAAAACTACGCATTTATATACTTAATAAAATTAAAAGTGTATTTGGTTTGACATGCGTCAACCCTGACAACACTGTGTGTATTGATATAATCGCATCACAATCCTAAAATGTACACGAATAGATCTGCGGCTTTATACATCACGGGTTATTAATAACGATATTCTGTTCTATTTTGGTATTTCATTTCCTATGGGACGTCAAAGCTGTTTTGTATAATTTGATTTGAATGCATCTATTGTGATATATTAAATTGGTGCTGTCAATCTGGATTTCAATGATACTGATTACGTTGAGCTTAATTTGATTATACGGGATGCGGTGTGAGACAGAAGATTATGTAATTTGAATCTGATTAGTAATTTTCTATATCTAGTACTGTGGTAAATTAGAAAGCGAAAAACAAAATTAAACGATTATTAAAGATTTTTTGTATAATATTGAATAATATACGATCAAGTAATGATTATAATATATTAAATAATAAACAAGCTATAACATAAATGCTGAATATTAAAACCATCTGATTAATTTACCCGTAGTTTCAGATTATTATTAACTTCTTTGTTTCAACCTCTTCAAAGTCATTGTTACCACGGATGAAAAGCTTATGTTTAAGAAGGCTCAAAGTGGAGTGTTTCAATCTTACCAAAAGGTTTTACTGTGGCTTATTTCCAGTAGTAACTATGTGACAACAAGTAGGTTAGGTTGTAGACTGTAGGTATTTGACACTTTTAACTCGAAATGTCAGTATTTGTACAAACGCCTTTCTTGGAAATGGGTTTAAACTTCATACAACCGTTACTCATAACATCCAAAAATATGCCTCTATGTCTTTATTTTCAAGGTATAATCAGACCAGTCGACCCAAATAAATAAGCCTCATTAGTGCAAGCATGAAAGGAGCCTCCCCGAGTGTCGTACACAACAATTCCCTACGTCCGGCGCACCCTGGGCAATTCGCGAGTTCTCCAAAGCGAATTGGCTAATCCTTTCACCACGATGGTAAGTCAAAACCTTGACCACCTTACTGACTGTCCAAAATACCTTACCACCTGCACAAGAGAGGCGCTCATGAACGCCGACGAGAGCGCCATAACAGTGGCCACTTATTGGACCAATAAATTTTAACTCAGCCATCGACACGACGAAGAAGAAAAAGAAGTGCAAGCACTGCTATTTAGGGCGGCAGGTCTAATGTGGGTCTATGGTTCTTCATTTTTCTGGTTATATAAAAAAACAGTAAAATAATAATATCACCTAAATAATAATAACTTTACTTCAAACCATAAGCTTCTCAACAATAATATTCATGCATAAACGTGTGCATAATTTCAGCTGTTACTACGAACATTTGGAACCCAGTGTAACAGTTGCAGTATCTGCCATATTGCCGTTCTACTAATATCACGAGATGGCTCATTATTCCACATATTGATTTGCCTTCATTAGAAACTATTCTAATTGCCATACTAACATGACTGTTCCAATTTTGACTGTGGAAATAGGTAATGAGCAATTTCATCAGTTATACCTAAGCTAATAAAACATTTGTATCATTTCTGAATTATTAAGTAGGTTTGTCGGAAAGGTACTACAAATTATATTTTTTTCTACAAAAAATAACAAATATTTTTTATAGAAACGAAGACCCAGCAATTAGGCATCGCTTACAAAAATTCAACTCTCTAGAGAGTGTTATTGATCTGCGTAAGAAAATATAAAATGTCATTCAAAAATGTTGGCGTACTAAAACTGACAGCCAAATGAAGCAGTTACCGCAATGTCGGAATAACAAGAAATTTACCATTAAATTGCTCCGAACAAGGAAACGACGCTTGTCGAAACAATATAGCGTGCACACACATTAACCCTTAATACAACTGCATAAGGTACATTCCAACTCGATGATACCCGTCGTTGAGATCCGTTGGAACGTTTCACAGTAACCTATTTTCAGTTTGAAACAGCACAATTATAAAAGGTTAATTGTTCAAAAATGTTTGCCAAATGTGAAAAGTTGTAGATGTTAAGTCAAATGAATGGTGCAAGTGATGAGAACTAAGTTTAATGCCGCCAAAGTACGGTCACGCAATCTAGCATGGTTTACAATACGGTTGGATGTAACCCGTATAATTTAGTTATACGCCGTGTTGAACCAGGTATTTCGTAATCTGGGTATCTACGTGAAATGGTGTAATTATGCCCCTGAAGTTTACTGCTGTATTAGACTACATGTAAGGGACTTGGGAATTTAATTACTTAGTATGTAGATTGATTATTGTGTTAAGTTAAGAAAACGTCTTGAAAATTATTAAGAACCTTAGGCATTTTAACTTTTTCAATTCTTATTTTATATTAGTTAATAAAAATGACTGTACCCTAATTCCTTGTTCATTTGCACTTAAAATAAACTTAGCAAAAAATTGGTATTGCATTTAGTGAAAAGAATATTGAAACCCTCTAATGAAGTTTCAAACAAAAAGTTCTTCGCACTTGTCTTCATAAAGTTTAAACTTATAAAGTATAATAAGTAATAAGAATTGCAAATACAAGTAATTAAACCGTAGCTGATCTGATTACCAAAAAATATCAAAACAGAAATATATATTGCGGCGAATCCTTCGTTAACTGAGCTTCTTTATTCACTGCAGCAGTTCTAGTCTCTAGAACTACGTAAGTTTTTAAGCTCCGAATAAGTTATGTTACTATATTTCTTCTTCACATGGATAAAGTTAGGTTCTATCAACGTTATCAAGATGGGCCGTAAACCAACTAAGCTTTCCAAGCTATTACTTTTATTTCTATTACCTGCCGTGAAACTCACAGCCGTGAAAGCTGTAATTTAACTTGAACTTTAATTTAGAAGTTAACCAATGGCTGTATTTCTAGCTCTTTCCTGTAATTTGCTGTATTTGTTCTGGTAACTTCCTGCTACGGGTTTATAGTTTACGCTGCAAGAAACTTTCTGGTCGGTTGAACTAATTTTTGTGATTATGAGGGTAAATTAAATTTTATATTTTAAAGTAATAAATAGATCTCGATGGGTGATCAATATGAACACGTTATTACCGAATTTGAAGCAAAGCTTTTGTTTTATGATGTTTTCTAACAAGTAGATACTTTATGAATAAAACAATCTAGTCTAGATATACAATTAGAGACTAATGAGTAATTTTATTTTGCAAGCTTATTTATAAATATTTTTTTTTCTTTTAACCTGATTAAAACTCTTCAGAGGGGTAAGGATAAATTCACAATAAATTAAAGCAGTCTAAGGGCCAATTTAGGCAGTTTTGGATGGATCTTATCTGACCCATAAAATATAACCTGCATTGCATAACTTGCTCTATTCTAAAATATTTTTTTATTATTAACCTCGTTCTGTTTCCAGAGTTCTAAGGTAGCATAAGTCTTACATCCACACTTGACCAGACACAATAAGAACCGAATCCCTCACAGTAAGGACTTTCTGCTAGATAGAAACGAATGATGAAGTTTCAATCCAGTCGCTTTGGTTCAAGGGTTCAATGTGTAGAAACGGAACAAAAGAATTTCTAGCGCAGAAGCTTTGTATAGACAAGAGTTGTAAGAAAAAAGAAAAGAAAGAAAATTATTTTTATTTTCTTACATAACTAACATATTTTATATATACAGCAAAAAAACAGGTAAACAATAAACAAATATGTAAGAAAACAGTGGCGGTTGCTCAGCTTTAATGCTGTGGAGTCTTGCATTTCTGCAAAACTTTCACAGCGCTGATTTTCAGCAACCACCACGGTTGACGGCACGAACAGAAAACAGGTACAGTAACATTTAAAGAGACAGTGACGTAAAATTAAATTAAGCTAAGTTCGAGAAAACACAAAGATATACACATAAAAGAATAGGTACATTATACGAGAGAATAATATATAATAAATAATAAAACATAAATTAGGTTATAAATACATGCTTAGAAAATTATAATTTTATAATATATGGTTACAAAGTAGTTACACAGACGGCAAGAAAAAAAAAGAAAACAAAGCAAATAAAAATAGTAAATTTAAAACAATTATTATCTAAATATTATTATCTGATCTAACTAAACTAATAATAATAATATATATTAAACATAAAAATTATACGGATGGCGCTAGTATCGCCTTGCGCTGGCGACGCGACGACAGTTGGTACACTGTTTATGGCCTGCCTGACCAATCACAGTGAATTGAGTGAATGTCAGTTCAACGCTTAATTGTCTTTTCCGGTTAAAATACTTCGCATTCTTTGCAGTGTTGAAATAATATCAAAGAATTTGTAAACAAGAGAAAAAAAAAAAATGTGATTGTATTTTGTGTATTGAGTTTTGTGCTGTAAGTAAAGAGTTGTGATGTTGTAAAATATACTTTATTGTGGTGTGATCGTCGTGTGAAGATGTGTTATTTAATTTTTCAAGCGGAGCGTCCTTTTTGTGGAGATGGAACATTTTTTGTTGTACGAATAGAGGTAAGAAATTCAAATTGTGTATTGTAGAATATTAGAATTGTAGAATAAATTAGCTGAAACTCTTTTATCCTGGGGATAAAATGCCAACGTTATTTCTATATAGCATTATTTGTTTGTACCTTTTCTGTAACACAACGCCATCTTTGGTGTGTTTATTCGCGTTTATTCATAAAAATAAACTGAAAACACATCCAATCATGAGTGACGAAGAGTTACTATTAGGTCAGTTTGATTGTATCATTTAAAATTATATCATTTTCAACTGTTTCTTAGTATAATTTGCTAAGCATAGCTAAATGCTATAAAAATAATCAAAGTTAAAATTATAGGTATTGAAAAATTAATAATTGTATCAAATTAGCTAAGTACTAAAAATATATGAGAACAGAAATAAAAAATATTATATTATTATGAAATAATAATATATGGACTGTATGTGCAATTATATTATAATGGAATATATTTAAAAAATGGATAATATTATTATTGATTAATTAATTATTAAATGTATATATAATTATATTATATTAACAAATTACCTAGGTCATGCTTTCATTATCCTATGATGCTTTTCAGGTTGGTGAGCAGAAATGAAAAATAAAACTGAGTCTGTCTGTGCAGATAGCAGCAAAAAAAACAAACTAAGAGCCATGAAACTGGAGTGTGTCACATCCCATACTAATAGTCAATAACCTGTTGGTAAGCATAATTACTTGAAATGAATACAATTCTTCTGTGTATGGAGCAGAATCTTTTTCAAATTGAATTTAAAACTATAAATACTTTTTAGTGACTTCACTGGAGGTGGCAAATCATTCCAACAAGATGTAGCTGCATACTTGAAGCATCCTTTAAAGGCAGTTGTTCTGTACCGTGGCATTGACAGGGGATTAGCTGTTGAGCGACTGGAGTAGCTGTAATGATCATGTCTCCAGCTGAGCTTGTCGAAGAGATATGCGGGCTTCGAGGTATTTATTACACCAAACAATAGATTGCATAGGTGCAGTTTCCTCCTAGCAGCCATCTTCAAGATGTTGTGCTGGTTCAGGAACGGGGTTACATGACTTCGCCAGGGTACCTTGAAACAGTATCTAGCACATGCATTCTGAACTCTTTGAATCAATCGCTTAGTCCTTGACAGCAAGCATGGACCATACACCGTGTCAGCATAATTAAACTTAGAGAGTACTATACTTTCTACTAATCTTTTTCTCATATCCACATTAAGGTACTCTCTAATTCTATACAAGATTTTTAGTCGGTAGAAGCAACTTTTTACAACATTACTTATGTGGTTCTCAAATCGCAGCTCAGGGTCAATGATGAGTCCAAGATTGCAAGCTGTTTCAACTCTTTCTATATTTTGTCCTTGTATTTTGACTATGGGATTTGCTTGTATGATGTTATCTATTTGATGCCTGCTGCCCATGACCATTAATTTAGATTTCAGGGAATTTAAAATCAGACAATTTGACTCAGACCACTCAGCTACCCTTTGGAGATCGTCATTAATTTTAGTTAAGGCAGATGTGGTTTCAGACGGTTTAAATGAGTACACAAGTTGGGTGTCGTCTGCGTACAGGTGATACTTGCACTCCTGAAAGCAGGTAGTGATGTCTGCACTGTATATAATAAAAAGAATAGGCCCGATCAGCGAGCCCTGGGGAATTCCCCTGGTCACAGCTTGTGGAGTGGATGCAAGGGTTGAGCCATCTTTTTGTAGCACTTCCACCTGTTGGAATCTGTTTGATAAATAGCTTTCAAACCATCTAACTGCTTGCAATTCAAAACCATAGAAGGTGAGCTTGGACAACAACAGGGTGACATTTATCGAGTCAAAAGCCCGTGAAAAATCTAGTAAGGTCAATATAGATCCATCACCCTGATCACGTGCCTCGAGGATGTTCCCTACAATATCTGCTAAAGCTGTGGATGTTCCACGCTTTTTTCTAAAGCCTGATTGCAAGTCGGGTAGTATGTTGTTTTTCTCTAGAAATTCTACCATTTGCAAATAGACCACTCTCTCCAGGACTTTAGATAACCAGGGCAAAATGCTGATTGGACGCAAGTCTCTAAATGATTGAGGGTTGCCATTCTTTGGTAAAGGTCTCACAATAGCCATTTTCCATAGATCGGGGAAGGTGCAGGTGTCAATAGATCGATTAACTATTGCTGTGATGGCTGTCAAGGCCTGTGGTAGTGTCAGGCCCACCATTTCCCCCGAGATGCCATCAGCACCTTGGGCATTAGTAGATATCTGTTGAATAATCCTACCTATAGATTCCTCATTTGTTGTTTTAAGCATAAACCTGGCTGTACTGTAGCGGTTAAATTCGTAGTACGTCAGTTTCGATATACTTACATTAGGATTACCTGGAACATCAAGAAATGCCGAGTTTATTGCATCTGGGTTGTTAAGGTAGTCCGGCAGCCCCACATCCCTTTGAACCGGAAGTACATACTTTTTAAGATTGTTCCATAATAGTTTTGAATTGTTAAAATTATCATTTATATGTTTTTGGAAAAATGCAGATTTTTCACTTTTTAAAGCAATAATTGCCTGGTTTTTTAAATCTAGATAGTATTTTTTGTGTACTTCCTGTTTCGTTTCACGCGAACGGTTCCTGGCCTCATCTCTTAACTCAAAGAATGTTTTGATGGTGTCTGTTATCCACGGTGTTGGCTTGCTCTTAAATACTTTTTGTCGGATGGGGGCGTGTATGTCAAACAGCTGTGTGGTGAAAAGGTTTAAAAAATAAACCATTTGATTTACACATTGAGACTCACAGATCGAAGCCCACGGCAGGGCTTCCAAGTGCTCCTCAAACAGTTCAGTCAGTATATTTTTGATTGGGCGATATATAACAAGAGTTTTTGCAGGCTTGTCTTTCTTAAATATCAACTCACATGTGACAAATGAGTGGTGTCCAAGCTCACTTATATGGCTGACATTTACATGCCGATAATTGGCGTCAGTACAGATGATATCAATGAGAGTGGCACTGTCACCCACAAAATGTGTGGCTGTAGACACTATTTGCTTAAGGTTACAGTAGTGTAGGAACTCTGCTAGTTGCCTTGTTTTAATGTTGCTACCATCAAGCATATTAATGTTAAAATCGCCTAGTATTATTACATTATCGTGTGGGGAAAGAGCGCAAATACTCTCAGTGAGCGCCTCAAGGAAAGTTTCTACATCTAGCCATGGTGGCCTATAAGCAGTACCAACTAGAAGTTTTTTTGTTTTTGTGGTAAGGCTCAGCCACATTTGTTCTACACTTGAATGCGGAGGATGCGTCCTCACGCGTGCACGAATGCCTGCTTTTATATAAAAAGCCACGCCTCCTCCCCTACCTTCCCTGATTGATGTAGGTCTAGGTATATGCACCAACTTATATCCCTGTACAACCGGTGCCAGGCCTTGTTGTCCTTGGCGAATCCATGTTTCGTTAATAGCACATAATTCTGGTGATTTGTTAGCCATAGCTATTATGAATTCATCATGGTTTGTTGCCAGCGACCCTGCATTAAATAAACCAAACTTAATATATTTACTATTTATCATTGTGAATTACTTTAAAATTTGCCCATATTACTAGAAGACATGTCATTGTAAAATAACAACCATAGTATGTAGATATTGTAGATAAAGAGGTATAATAAAATATATAGAAAGCATGAAGATATTCATACATACAGAAATCACTGTAAAAGTATGTATGTATTATGTATTGTGTATGTAATAGGTATGTCATATAGGAGAATATTTCAATGTTGATATAATTATTGAAAGTGTTTAGTGTTAACATGATAATATTGTATGTATGTGACTGTGTAATTGTAAGTTTTCTCAAGACATTAATCAAATAGTTGTTACGAAGTAAATTATGAATAAAAATGTTTAACATCATATTATTATGGTTGTAAAGGAGTCTCAACATTATAACAATACTCAATCCAATGTGAATAAGCTTAATTTTGTTTTCAAATCTAAATGTGGGAAATAGATAAAATAAACATACAAGAATAACACAAAAGTATTTCATTAAAACAAAATTATTTTCCTGTATCCATTTCAGGTCCAAAAATCTGCGTGAGGTCTGCTTCAGAACGCACGGGACGGGCGGGCTCGCCATGCTTGTGCCTGACAAGGATGCGGCCTCTCTTCGTCCACACGTACTGCCATTCCAAACGTTGCGCTGCGTCCCGGGCTTGACGAAATAACTGCCTGTTCTGCTTTGTTAGGCGTTCGTTCAGATAGAAGCGCCTGGGCAATCCCGGCAGACCAAGGTCTTCGCTATTGGCACCTCTGCGCACTCTTGCCTTGGCAAGGAGTTCATCGCGAAGATCCCGACGTCCCAGGCGCACCACTATGAGGCGCGGGCGTATCTCCTTCGGGCCACTAGCATCTGTGGCATTCAGGTGTCTGCTGCCTACACGCTCAGCGCAAACGACATCTCGGTCTTCCAGTTGGATGCCGAGTTTGGTGGCCACAAGCTTGATTGTATGCAACACATTTTCATTTTTTGCCTCTGGAAGGTTAGCAATCTCTAAATCATTAGACAAGAGCTCTTGATCGCGATCATTCAGGTCTCGCTTCAGTTCAGCAATAGTTTCTACCATTGCGGCTGAACTGTTCGGCGCCCGGCTGCTGTTTTCAAGAGCAATCAACCTAGACTCTAAGCTGTCAATTCTTTTATTGCAGTCCAAAACAGAGTCCTTTATGCGTGCGACATCAGAGCGGACCAACTGAAAATCATCCCGCATCGCATGAAACTCGGCTCGTAGCTCTTGCTTGAAGTTATCTAACGCTGCTTCAAAGAATATTGCTGAGGGCTCGCCTCTCATCGGAATAACTGTATTATCCTGCGGGTCTAGATATTCGTCGCCACTGCTGTACTCCAGTGTCCCTGCTACTGACGTGTTATTTGTATTTGTCATCGGTAAAGTTTTGTTGCAGTCCGAGCACATCCAGGCAACTGAAATCTGTCCCCTTAACGGCAGAGATGCGCAAGCGCGGTGAAACTGGGCCGAACATTTGTTGCATTTAGCGGCCTCCATCTGTGAGAGGAATTTAGCGCAACCATTACACTTAACAGGCGCCATTTACTGAGAATGAGGTCGTCTAGTTGTTTCTCCTAACTGCAAATAGATGGCGCTGTAATAATAGTTTATTGAAATAGGTTTATCGTTTGTCCTAGGGGCTTTTGAGCACTATATATCAGTTAACAATTTGAGGGATCACAGCACAGAACTCCGCACAGCACCACACCGTTCTAATAATTATTATATATCTAAAAACGATTTATAATATCTAAAGTTTAAGGTAGTTTGTGAACTTAAAAAAAGAACTGTTTTTTGTTTTAGCTTTTAAGAATTGTTTATCGCACTTGTATTTCCAATAACAATTATCGTTGGATATTGCACCGATTTCAAGCTTTTCACAATAAAATTTGTCCTTTTTACGCACTGTTTACTTTTTTTTTTTACGAGAGAACAGTTTTTTTGCACACCACCGTTTGACATTCGAAACGTCAATCTTACATTCTTACATTATACTCGTGATATAGACGTGCTGCAGTGCGTATTTGTTTAACAAGATAATGATGTGAATTGTTAAGACGATAAATTATAGTTTGTAAATGTAATGTTATTTTTATTAATAAAATATTTAATTCTACATTATTAGCAAAAATATAAGTTAAGATTATAGAAAAATGTAGTTAAAATGTCGTATGATATGTATTCCAAACTTGTAATAATCATAGTAGGTATCATAAATGGTTTATTTTTACATGCATACCTACATAAAATCACGCTTTAATACCCAGAAAGGTAAAGCAGAGGTGTACAATACCCACACTTCACCTGTTACGTTAAGGTCCCATGGGTGTATAGGGGGTGAGCCTATCGCCATCCACCGGGCATAATTCCTACTCCGTGCTGCTATTAAGAATTTTGTGACAAAAAGTTCACAAATTACACTTTGCTCGACCTGAAAATTAAACCCGAGAACTCGCGATGAAAGGCGCATACACTAACCATTACACTATCGAGGCAGCATTTAAAATGTCTGTAATGTCTAATTTATTAATAAAATTGACTGTACATTTTTTAAATTGCCTCTACATTGTCATATTAGTTTCCTTATAATAATAATTCTTATTCAACCAACAATCATGTACTTTATTTTAAAAACTTTCAGCTACTTATGCCAATTTCTAACCAACAAAAAATTTCAACCACAACCTAATTCCCCAATCTTGTCAACCACGTCAATAACATTTAGCTCTGTTATTACTCTGAATACTAAACAAGGGATGTCCCCCTCATGCTGACTCGAAACGCTGTGGGTCACAGCATGTCGTTTAGGAGATTGCAAGCTCACAAATGCAGAAACAACTGGTTCTACTTTTGCAATGCCTCTGTATATAAATACGTAAGTTTTTGATGATGTAATGTATGTAATACATGTTTGCATGGATATACGTCGTGGTATTATATACCAGTCATTATTATTTTTATATGACAAAAGATGCCGCACATCCTTTTTTGTCATCTTTCATTAAATTAATATTAACATACCTACTTATAAAACATTATTTATTGGTAACATATATTCAATTATTTTTTCTGAGCCACACCATGATCTTCTACCATGAAAGGAAAATGCTTTTGTGGTTAATGAAATGATAATCCAATTTAACTTGTATTCTTTTAAATTCTCCAATTAATTTACAGGTCATATTTACGGTTACCGATGTTTAAGAGCGCCACTGTTGGGTGAAAAAGGAACTTAATTAAAAATTAGGTTACGTTTCAATAGTATTTTGTAATAATTTAATCTATATATGAAAACATTTGAATATTTCTTTTATTGGTAAAAATTAATTTATCGTATAATATAATAAAAATAACTAGATGGAAATATTCAAATACCTTCATAAAATATACGAAAGTAATGGTAAGATCCTAAAAATATTAAGAGTTCCTCTCGATTCCTCTCAGATCCCATCATCAGATCTTAACTTGGTGCCGATGGGACGAATTCGCAAAGATACTTTCTCAAACGAAAAAAAAAATCCACATTGGTCTACAATTTGACAGTGTAATCGGTGTACAAACAATTAAAAAAAACATACGCCACGGATTCAAAATCTCCTCCTGTGGGTGTTGTACATCTCTGCCACACCCTTCTGGATAATATAGGCCTGATGATGTTATTTTATATTATTTAGAAGGTTCAATAAACGGCGCGAACCGGGAGAATTGTATCGTCCGGTACCTGAGCATATTTCCAACTGGGCTACAATCCCATTAGTTACAGGCATAAAAAAACAATAAAATATGATTCAAGCCAACCTGAAAATTAAATTAGACGTCCCTCGCCTCGAATGAACGAGAGACCGGTGACCGAGTGAATGAATGAATGATTGAATTAAATCACTGGCAATTCGTCATCGCGGCCGACTTTTGTACTGGACGGAACTTTTTGGATCATAAATTTGAATGATTGTAAAATTTTGCGCCCTAATTGTTTTTGTTTTTTGATTTTATGTGCCTTTTTGTCAATTAATTTTGATATATTGATATTGGTGGACTGATGGCTGTTCGGGTGTTTGAAGTTATTTTTTGGGTTATGTTTTGTTTTCACATGATGATTTTACAAGCTCGAGGGGTTTGCTTTAATAACACTTGTAGGCAGCAAAATATAACAAAACGCCTATATTAGTGAAAATGGTGTGAATGGTACCCACATTTCACTTGTCATGTTTAGGTCTCATGTGATAAGGAGTGATCTTATCTCTTTCCACAGAGCACAAAGCCTACAACGTGCTGCTAATAATACATTTCCAGACGGAATAAAAACACTTTTGCCCGAACCGGAAACCTTGCGATGAGAGGCCGCATACGCTAACCACTAGACATGTAGGTAATTTGACAAAGTATTAAAATGCCAAGTATGGATATTGGATGAGTAAACGCTACGCTTGGTCTACGAAGTTTTCGTAGGCTGCTCACCGTAGCGTGTTGCTACGGCGTAGATCAACTGAACCACGAATAACTTAATACCCACGCGCTACCACTTTTAAGGGTGGACTCCCGAGCGCCGTGTTTTCATACTAACGTAATATGGGTTTAACTTTAAATTATTAAGTTTTTATCCATTTTATACACAAATAATTATATTTAACATTTTACTGGTGGTAGAGCTCTTGTGAATGAGCTCGAGGGCGACAGCACCACCGTCTCACCTTTAACCTGCCGCCAAATAGTAGTGCTTCCATTACTGTGTTCCGGTTTGGTGGTGAGATCAGGCCCTGAAATTACTGGCACATGAGGCATAACACCGTTACGTAGTCCTCAGCTGCAGCGACGCATCTATAATCTGTTCTTGTGGATTGTTGATGTCCATGGGCTGTACTCCACTTACCATCAGGTGGAGTACACGTTCGTTTGCTGTGGGCGTAGTATATAAAAAAAATTTAACACTAATGTTTGTTTTAAATAATAAACAGTAATTATCCTCAATAATGAATTATTCTATGAGCTGTTTATCGGCAACATTCAACGGCAATAATTAAATTAATTCTGGTCATAGGTTTTGTTAAACTAATCAAACATACAATATTTACACAAATCCTAACGAATCATTGAAAATATGTTATCAAATTGTAACACGACACAGTGGTCCATAATTACATGAAATTAAATTATTAACAATAATTAAGCACAACTTGAAACCACAGACCACCTAATGTGCAAAGCTTTATTAACATAACATAACATAACATAACATAACATCACGCCTATATTACCCAGAAGTGTGTGGAACAAGCCACAACACCCACATTTGACTAGTTATGTTTAGGTCCCATAGGACAGGGGGTGAGCCTATCGCCATCTACCGGGTACAATTCCAACTCCGTTCTGCTATTGTGTATATGACGGAAGTTCGGCAACGTTTGTAACGAAAAGTTCACAAATGTTGCCCGACCCAGGAATCGAATCCGAGACCTCGCGGTGAGAGGCGCATACGCTAACCACTAGACCATAGAGGCAGTTTTATACGATAACGTGACATTATGCAAGAGCGGCGCACTTCCACGCTTGTCAAATGGGATGCTTCACAATGACTCTTCCATTTGGCTTATTGCTCTGAGATGTATATGGACGACATACTCGCAGGATTTTTTTATTCCAACACATCTTAGAGCGTCATTTTAACGCTTCGGTAACACTACATGATCACAAAGACGCTGAGAGCCCTTAGATATGTAAATGTGTTGAGTTTTCCTTCCTCACAAATTATTTACTTTGTCTCTGTGAATTAGAAGCGGAGTGTTTGCGGACGATTGTTTGCGGCTGCTCACCGTAGCGTGTTGCTACGGCGTAGATCAACTGAACCACGAATAACTTAATACCCACGCGCTACCACTTTTAAGGGTGGACTCCCGAGCGCCGTGTTTTCATACTAACGTAATATGGGTTTAACTTTAAATTATTAAGTTTTTATCCATTTTATACAAAAATAATTATATTTTACATTTTACTGGTGGTAGAGCTCTTGTGAATGAGCTCGAGGGCGGCAGCACCACCGTCTCACCTTTAACCTGCCGCCAAATAGTAGTGCTTCCATTACTGTGTTCCGGTTTGGTGGTGAGATCAGGCCCTGAAATTACTGGCACATGAGGCATAACACCGTTACGTAGTCCTCAGCTGCAGCGACGCATCTATAATCTGTTCTTGTGGATTGTTGATGTCCATGGGCTGTACTCCACTTACCATCAGGTGGAGTACACGTTCGTTTGCTGTGGGCGTAGTATATAAAAAAAAATTTAACACTAATGTTTGTTTTAAATAATAAACAGTAATTATCCTCAATAATGAATTATTCTATGAGCTGTTTATCGGCAACATTCAACGGCAATAATTAAATTAATTCTGGTCATAGGTTTTGTTAAACTAATCAAACATACAATATTTACACAAATCCTAACGAATCATTGAAAATATGTTATCAAATTGTAACACGACACAGTGGTCCATAATTACATGAAATTAAATTATTAACAATAATTAAGCACAACTTGAAACCACAGACCACCTAATGTGCAAAGCTTTATTAATTTATCATTTTCACGTCATACTAATTTGAGGTAATTAGATACATTCACCACACATGCTTATTTTATTATACATCAAAAGTATTAACAACTTGTTAGTCAACAAGGAAATAATTCAACATTACATCACGCCTATATTACATAGAATATTCACCCACATTTCACTAGTTATGTTTAGTTCCCTTGGGATAGGGGGTGAGCCTATCTCCATCCACCGGGCACAATTCTAATAATTACGCGAGAGATAATCATTTAATATCTTATTTTCTTGTTGTTTTCATAAATTTTATAGAGGCTACAGGTATTGTCAGCCACAAAAAAACTGGCACGTGATACTTAAGGCCAGTTTTTATTTCTTAGTGAGATATGAAGCAAATGGAAACGTATTGCATTTGACGATAAGTGGCAATTAGTCTCCACGGACCTAAATTCCTCAAAAGCATATTGTATATGCGCAGGGCTGGCCCGTCCATAGGGCGGATGGAGAAACCATTCCAGGCGCCACGGGTCAGGGGGCGCTGAAGCGAAGGCGTTCTCTTACTTTGCCCCTATTGCGCCCTTATCAACGCACGCAGGCTCCTTAGTGAAACTTTTTAGTTTTGAAAGAAGAAATGTAAAAGAAAATCAGGGCTTGATATCACCACCAAAGTGGGACTCAGGCGTGCAAAGACTTATATTATTGGTGGTCGATTAAGGGTAAGGCGATGGTACTATTACACCCTCTAGCTTGTTCACAAGAGGTCTACCACCACAAAATATACCTGTTTAGCCTTAAAGATACAATTTATGAAATAAATTACTTAAAATGATCCTCACATTATCTTGTCTAAACCTCTTAACACAATAGCAGTACAATCGTCCGCAAACACTCCGCTTCTAATTCACAGAGACAAAGTAAATAATTTGTGAGGAAGGAAAACTCAACACATTTACATATCTAAGGGCTCTCAGCGTCTTTGTGATCATGTAGTGTTACCGAAGCGTTAAAATGACGCTCTAAGATGTGTTGGAATAAAAAAGTCCTGCGAGTATGTCATCCATATACATCTCAGAGCAATTATAAGCCAAACGGAAGAGTAATTGTGAACCATCCCATTTGTAAAGCGTGGAAGTGCGCCGCTCTTGCATAATGTCACGTTATCGTATAAAACTGCCTCTATGGTCTAGTGGTTAGCGTATGCGCCTCTCACCGCGAGGTCTCGGATTCGATTCCTGAGTCGGGCAACATTTGTGAACTTTTCGTTACAAACGTTGCCGAACTTCCGTCATATACACAATAGCAGAACGGAGTTGGAATTGTACCTGGTAGATGGCGATAGGCTCAGCCCCTGTCCTATGGGACCTAAACATAACTAGTCAAATGTGGGTGTTGTGGCTGTTCCACACACTTCTGGGTAATATAGGCGTGATGTTATGTTATGTATGTTATGTTATGTTATGTTATGTTATGTTATGTTATGTTAATAAAGCTTTGCAAGTTAGGAGGTCTGTGGTTTCAAGTCGTGCTTAATTATTGTTAATAATTTAATTTCATGTAATTATGAACCACAGCAGCGTGTTACAATTATTTGGTAGCATATTTCCAATGCTTCGTTAGGATTTGCATAAATATTGTGGTATTTGATTAGCTTAACCAAAATCTATGACCTGTTTGTGCTGTGCTGTCGACGGTAAATAAGTCGATGGTAATTGATATAATTACCGTTCATAAATGTTGATAAAACTAGTGGTTTTCTGTAGCAGTACAGATCTAATTATAGCTTCGTGCCCTGAGTTTTGTAGTAATTTAAATAGCTGACGTCTATTTTTTTTTTCATTTTGGATGTCAAACATAAACATGATCTGAGTAGACATGCAAAAAGATAATAGCGTCTTCAACAAATGCTGTTCAATATATAGCTTACCCTGATGGAAAAATAATGTAAGTACCTAATGTATCTCGGAAAAATACAAAAAGAATGAAGAAAAAACATGAAAGCGTCATTTTAAGCACCCACCTTATATTTACGTGTACGCAATAAATAGCAGTGTCGACGAGTGTGTGATAATGCTACACTTTTGTTAAACATGTGTGGGAATAAGATGGTGATGCCAGGTGTAGCTTTTTATAAGAGATATGTAGCAACTGGGGTCGTGTGGACCACTTGATGGCTAGAAGTAACAACAGAACATTAGCGTCCATAAAAGCTGATTGAAAATATATCGCTTTACTTGAGGACTACGATGGTATAATGTAATAATAGCAGCCCTATATCTAATACATATCCCACTGCTGGACTCGAGCTTCTTCTTATGATGAGAAGGGTTATGCCATAGTCCACCACGCTGGCCAAGTGCGGATTGGTAGCAGGTTTCCTCACGATGTTTTCCTTTACCGTTAGCAGGCAATAATTGATATGATAAATACACACATATCTTCGAAAATACGAATCTTACCGATTTATTGACAGAAGTGCGTGCGACGTTAAGCCATCGGTCCCGGTTGCCATTTGAATTGCAGTCGTTACGGACGCAGGACTAATTATGTATTTGACGTCTTGATTTGGCCGTCAACGTGACGGTTGGCCGTCAAACTGAAACGCCTGCCAGTTGTCATAGCCTTATGTTTATTCTAGTATGATAGAGGTTGCCTATCGCCATCCACCTAACACAATCATAATTCCGTGCGCTAAGAATTTATTGACGAAAAGTCCCAAATAACACTTTAGCCGGTGAGTGGCGCATACGCTAACCACTGGACCAAAAAAGCAGTTCATTTACTCGAAATTTTGTGACAATCAAATAAAAAAAACAAGTAAAACATAAGCGGAGCTGCGGGCAAAAGTAAGCAGTAAATAAAAGCCTTCATACATCGTAATGTGAAGCTCAGTACTTGACGTAAAGCTCCTATGCAATGTCGCAAATGAAGATATTATTTTAAGCGAGGGCGGGAGACTCTCACACCGACGCTGTTATGTTAAATTAAATAAAAATACGAGAGCTTTCTTTGATGAGAAATGGAGATTGTTTGGTGTAAGTTCATTTAGTTATCGCTGTGGAGTATATCAAACGTGCAATATTATAGAAAGAGCAATTTTATTATGAAAGGTACTAAGTTTAAACAATGTGAATTCCGTGAGTCTCTAGTCTGTCTCTAACTAGATTGATAAATGATAGTATTTAGCTATACTTCGCAATGTAATACTAAGAGCAGTCGAAATTCTTTTGGAGTTTAGGTGAGATTTGATCCCGTAGCTATTGGATTCCATCCAATTGCTCTTACACTAAGCTATAAAACTCACGCTTTTCCTCCTCGTATCTCCCTATTTTATATGGATTCAGCTGGTCAGATATACCTGGAACAATTTAAAGTTAATTATTATCAAATAGGTTAAATCAAGGCATCGTTTAGATATTTGTATTGTCAAAAGATGGGTGTCTATAGAATAGAATAGAATAGAATCTTTATTTGCAGTAAAATGTGGTAGGTACATAAGATATATTATAACAAATATGATTATGAATCAACACATCTTTGTCTAATAATATTGACATGCGAATAGTAAAATACAATAATTCTTAAAACTAAGTCAATTGGCATCGGTTACACACTATACATTAAGGTTTTCATTAATTAAATTCATCATAAATTTTATTTTTACTTTTACAATATAATAATTTTACTCAATTTTGTTATAATTAACGCAGGTACATAATTATATAATAATCGGTGAATGAATTAAATTATTCATTTTATTTAATACTATTTATCATTAAAAGTCCTTAACAGTATAAAAACATTTATCTATCATCGTGTCTAGCATTTCATATTGGGCTACGTAATTGGTAACGTAACTCAACAATTTGTATTTAATGTTTATGAAATATATTTTTACTAGTAATAGTTAATTGCGCAAGAAGAGAGCAAGGTTCGTATTTTCTTCGAGAGTTAATTTCGAGTCCTAAATATGCGTAAGATTCTACTATAGAATCGAGTAAATATAGTGATAGAATTAGGTAAATAACGTGGATCTACAATTTTTCACCTCAGGAACTCAAAATAGTACCCAGAGTACAAGCTCTGCTTAGTTTGGGACTAGATGAAAGTAGAGTAATATAAAAAAAAACTTTTTTTTTCTTTTCAATATCCAACGCGCAATATCCCAATCCGCTACTTCGGTGTGACCAACACTCTTTCCCCCTTAGTTTTTCCTTTGAAAACGTGAAGCAAAGAATATGATGTGTTAACTCCAAGAGCTCAGACTGGATGAACGCGATTTGAGACTCGTACGAAGTGAAATGGTTCAAATTCGATGAATATTGTGAATTTATTTGAGAGAATGAGTTAAGAGTATCTATTCTATCGAAGAGGAATAATTGGAAGTGATTTCTTAACAAGACTTTACCATCTACCTTAGATAGATAGAGAAACCTTTGTTTCAATAATTCTTTATTTTTTTAAAGCACTTGGGGCGTATACCCAGGAGGTGCAGGTTCGAGTCTTGCTGGATTCTTAATTTTTCAACTTTAATATTATATAAAATACAAAAAGGCATAGCAAAGCTAAAATTTGCTTTAAAATATTACAAAACCTTTATTTGCACATCATAATTTGTAACAAACATATAGAGTTATAGGTACTTAAAAATATAACGTGCAAAGGGCGACCTTTTCGCTTGTCGTGGTCTCTTCTAGGCAACTTTTTGATGGGCATAATAGAAGGGATATTTACTTGTAGATATATCGGTATAATAACAAACGCTCTCGGAGAGGGGGGCTTGATGTCTCGGGTTGGGCTAAATTGTAATTTAAAAAAAAAATTGGTTATTTATATTTTTAATAACAGCATTTAGGAATGGTTGCCTGCAGCCTCATTTCCTACCACATAGGTTTTTAAAAGTACTGCTGAAATGTAGGTGTTTAACACCTTAGTCACACTTTTCTGAGCTAGGCGTAATTTAAATAGAATTCACATCATAATACACTTGTATACAATATAATTAAACTTCTTATTTATATTTATTATTTTCGGATCTCAATATTGTTAGTTGTTTCATTCGATAAAACTTTGAACGATTCTCGTCGCAACAAGTTTTCTCGAATCAATTGGATAAATGAAATAAACTCAACAAAGTGCTTCCACTTGCTTCCCTTCATTCAATCTACAAGTTTTATTCAATTCCAGACGAGTTTTAGCGATTCGTTTTAAAACTTTTTGCGTGCATACTATAGCATTTATTTCAAAGATGTACACAGTTACACACTCACAAAAATATACATAACATAAGATAACATCATGCCTATATTAGTCAGAAGGATGTGGTGGAGGTGTATAGCACCAACATTTCACTTGTTATGTTTAGGTCCCATATTATTAGAGTTGAGCTATCGCCATCTACCAGGCACAATATCAGACACTGTGCTGCTATTTAGTATTTCTGAACGTAAAAAGTCTAAATGACACTTTCGCTAATCTTAGGATAGAAAAAAATTGTTTAGATAGCCTTAGTCAAAGCATAATGATCACTGTTCCTTACGCATTCAAAATATTTGGCATTCATGCTATAAGCGGTCTATAGAGATTAAGTAACTTAATATTGAAAAAATATGACCTTAAAATATGACGGGAAATTGAAAGTTTCGGCTACAAGTTACGCTGGCCATGACTGGTTAATACTTGTTATATTTTAGCTCATCTGTTCACTCGAAAGTCTAAAAGTTAACATGACCTTGAACTGCTTACTCGACCTTGAATAAGCTAACAAAGTGAGCTCCAGTAAATGAGATTGTCGGTCAGTCAAGAGTAAAAGGTACATTAGTGAGACGTCGAAAGGTAAAATGTTAAGATCAAAGGCAGAACCGATACCGGCACTGGATACTGAAATAAACCTTTAGCAGGTTAATATAGTGGTTCATGTTAAAAGAGTTGAGCTCGCTACAATATTATTTAAGAACTAGCTTTTTTCAACAGCACTAACCTAGTGCCACGTCAACTTATGTGGCACTAGGACATGTTTTTTCTCCTCTGGGGTCAGACTACAAACCAATTTTTAACACGCTTATATTAGCTTCACCTGTATGTATGTATGTATTTATGTAACCGACTCCTTTGGATTCGATTTTGACCCACTTTAAACGAACAGATTTCATTCAAATTTTGCACACCTGTCAAAGATCGATGACAGTGCAATAATTCGATAAAAAAATAAAAAAATAAAAATATTTTTTTTAAAAAAAAAAACGCTGTTATAAATAAACCAAACTAAAAAGTAGAAAATAAATAATAGTTTAAAAAAAACTAAAAAACACGCTTAATTTTAAAGTACTTCTAACTAAAAAGTGAAAAATACTTCCTAATATAAGCTGAAAATGGTAATGAACAAAAAATACTAGTATTATTGTGAAAAAGCTTGGGGCGCTCTGTGCCATATTTTTCGTCTATCGAGCAACCGACGCTTTTTCACAATAATACTAGTATTTATTACAGTCAGGGTTTGTTGGCAAGATTTGACCTTGAATTGACTGACAGTTATAACATAACAAAACGTCGCGACTGCATTAACAAGAAGACTGTGGCAAAAGCGTATAACACCCTCATTTCATTTGTTAGGTGTGAAGTATGTCTTAGAAGGTATGCTTATCGCCGTCCAACAATATTTGGTCTTCACTCTTGCCAGAAATAATTATCTTTGATCTTGTATATTCAAAGCTTAATTTCTATTTCTAAGCTAATTAACTCACTGATTACTAGAACTAATTGTTCACGCGTAACCTTTTGTAACGATGTTGGCAGCAGTATTATCTTCTAATTAATTTAGATTATATGGCTTATTTCGTGAGTTTGATATAGGAATGAGAGTGTATAGTTGAGATAATTCAATATAAATGATATTTTAATGGTTTTGGATACTTAAACAGTTTGTTTTAAATCAGTAATAAAATCCATTCCACTAGTTTTAATGAGAAAATATGGAAAATATCACGTTTAGAGACCAAACTGAACATTCAAAGCAGTATTTTTTTCAAAACCGTGTGATTTATTTAACGTTAGATGGCGATAAGCTCGCCTCCTATCACATGGGACTTAAAGAAAACAGGAGAGTGTGGGTGATAACTATTCTGGGTAATATAAGCATTATATTATGTTATGTTTATCCTGCATTATATCTTACTAATACAAGAAACATTAGCTATAATTTATTTTAAAGGCGCTGTTCGCTTATAACTTGCATTCAGGAGCCGTCAGCTATCGAAGTAGCCGGTTGCTTTGATATTGTTAGCTGTTTCCTTGTAATTGCTCCATTGATGCTATTCACTTTAAAACTGAACCCACCTTTTCTTTGTTGGTTTATTCTTGATGGTGAAGAGTCGTTGGAGTTGAATGAATAACACTTACCGACAAGTGGTATTTTCACCTTAAATATTGGTAAGGCATCCTTACTAATATTTAAATTACAACATCTGTCTGTATGTAACGTTTTTACAGCTAAACCTTGATTAAATATTGAATGGAGTTAGTTAAAGTATTGGTAAAGAGCAAATATATATTTATAATATATATTATTCATGAATAATGTTATGTATGTATATGTTATGTATATGTAGTTATATTTATATTTCGTATTTTTTACTTAAGTTGTACACTTATCTTGCCCTCTATGGCATCATCGTCTCCTCTATTGCTCTAGGTTTGCTGGAAGAGAACTCAAGCACTGAGTTAAGTTCGCCTTTTGTATACACTTACTGTAATAATGTTTATTTTTCTGTAATCTTTTGTGTACAATAAACTGTTAAATAAATAAAAATATAAATAAATCCGAAGGCAAAAACTATGTGACTTTGATTCACATTTCACCTGTAATGATAAGGCCTTATGTAATAGGGATTAAGCCTATTGCTATCTATCACACACAAATCCAACTACGTGCTGCTATTGAGAGATTTTTATCTCAGAAAAAGTCATATTATATTTTTGCCCGACTCGGGAATTGTCCCGAGACATCGCGGTGAGAGTTCTCATTTGCTAATCACTAGACCAACGAGGCATTTAAGTAACATTTCCTTTATTTTTTTCACACTTGTTGATCACCGCGGTTATATCCCTTGGTTTAAAACGAATTTTCATTATTTATTCAAATTCGTTCACTATCTGATGTTTGTTACTCTTGTACGCAAAAACTACTGGGTAAGGTAAGATTTTAATTAAATTTTAAACAAATATAGCCCAAAGTGTGGATTAACATAATTATAGTATTGTTTTTATCGACATACCACATGGGCGGAGCCGCAGGTAGAAGCTAGTAACAAATAAAATAAACCAATTACATACATCATAATAATATGGCAAAACTCATTTTTCACTTCATTTCGACCGTAATTCTAAAGAAAAAATACAGTAGCTATCACCATGCTTCTGAAATTCTCAGTACTTCAGTTTTTCGAAAACTAATTTTATTAAAACCACATAATATAGAGTTTTACAAAAATATCAAAGAATAGGGTGCCGAAAATAAACTGAAATATTCCTACAAATATTATATAAGTTTTAATTCAAATGTCAATTAACTAAAGACTCAAGACCATATTAAATAACCACCTGAAAATTTCATTTATGGAATACCCTTGCAGATTACGGAAGTACAGGAAACAAGATAATGATTGTTCCTTCTAGAAATAACACATTTATGAAGGAATTTAACATTCCAGGAAGACGAATCGCTAAGCGTTGCGATTAAATATTGAAATGTTACATATTGCTTGAACCAATATCTTGGTGTAAATATTCTAGTGAGAAGCTAGGGAGGGGCAACAGTATTTTGTGAAACGGATTCTGGTAGTAAACATATTTAAAAAAAAAGTGTAGAATTAGCGGTTAAACATTAAGACACAGTTTCCGAGGTTCCGGATAGTTTTTATCCCACCCATAAAGTATAAAACCCACACATGTGGAATTGGGGCTAACAATCACAACATAACATAATGCCTTTACTAACCAGAAGATAAAGGTAATTTTATTTTGCTACAAACAATTGTTCCATAAGGTCTTAATATTTAATACATGTTAAGCAAACTTTTGCCATAATTATGACATGCAAATTTAAAAATTCATGTGTTATCTAATATAGTATCTCTTTTTCAGTTCCGATTTATTATATTTAATTTGGTAGGAAATTGCATGGAAATATCGAATTCCACGCGCAAATTAATAATTAAGTAATTACTTAATAACACATTTACAGTCACAAAAAAACGTTCTACCACATTAAGCAGTGTATCTACAACAATCGAGTTACTGTACTGCGCCAAAACAGTTTGTACAGTACGTTAACTTTTGCGCATAAGTAACTTTGTTTGCGCAACAATTTTGTTCAGTTGTCCCATCACTAGATAGACAATATGAATATCGAATCGCTTTGAAGAATGTTACATCGAGTATGGTGAATATATTGAGATCTCGGCCGAATTTGTCTTGTTCTATTCTTACAAAAGACAGGATATACTTTTACATAGGTACAGAAATGTCTTACTCGCAATTTAAGTGTCTCTATTTTTATTTATTATTTTTATTTATTTTATATTTTATTTAAAAACTTTTTGCACAAAACGTGACAAAGGCGGACTTAATGCCGAAGGCATTTTCTACCAGTCAACCCTTAGGGTGGTGCAGAGATATTTGGTAGGTGCATAATATCAGAGTATGAGTAAATTACTTAATTATATAATGAATTATAATAATATACATACTATATTTACTGTACACCTTAAGTTTACAATTAGAACTTATATGTATCTAGAGATTACAGTACAATGAGCGGCCTTATCACTAATAGTGATTTTTGCCAGGCAAACTTAGGATGGAAATACGAGTAGATTTAGTCGAATTTAGCGTTTGCGTACAAAATTGAAAAATAAAAAAAAAATATATATATATATACAAAAAAAAACCCTATTTTTTTCCCAAACTGTTAATCGGATTGTAACTTTTCGTTTGAAATGGTAACAGCAATACAGTTTCTTGTATATAAAAGGTAAATATATATAGAAAGAAGAAAAGATAGAGAAAGTCCGTCTGGATAACTTGTATAACTGAACTTTAAATAAACAAATTAGCAAACAATACTAAGAAACAGTTGAAAAATTATGGGACCGGTAGAATTTGAACCTGCGATCGTCTGCACACTGGGCAGCCGCTTGAACCAATCAGCTACGGTCGCCTCTTGCCAAAACCTTAAATTTCTCAACTGTATGTTTCGTCATTACAAGACGTCACGTTCATCCATTCGTTCCTATCTTAAGTAGGATACAAATTAAGGCGACGACCCTAGCTGGTTGGTTAAAGCGACTGCCCTGTGTGTGAAGAAGGTCGCAGGTTCAAATCCTGCCGGTCCTATATCTTTTTCCTATACTATTTCTTAGTATAATTTGCTAAACATAGCTAAATGCCATAAATGGTTAAATATGGATGTTTTGCAACTCTGCCACTCCCTTCTCATCAATAAAGGCGTGTATTTTCATAGAACAACTCATACCTAAAGTAACAAAATAAAGCGGGAACATAACACGTAGGCAGAGATACTAAACCCGGCATCGGCGGTTGTAAATTTCACGAATTTTACACGCAGAGTTTATAAAAGTTAGATAAAACAACGTTTTACGAAGAATTACAACCAGAATGAAGGCAGTCTTGTTTGGTTGAGTACCTGGGACTCAGGGTTGATGAATGGATTTAAGATAGAGAAATGATAAATCACGGAGAATGTAACTGTTATTTTGTTGCCGCAGTGTCAAAATTACTTAAAAATATATTTTTAAAAATATTGTAGTCCGCGCCCGCTCTAATGCGTATCCCCTAAATGGAATCACATGAAATTTGTATTTCTGATAATCAAATATTGACCGTATTTGTATACCGATAATGATGCACAAATTTTTTGATATCGACAGTATCGCGCAATATAGGAGGAGTAGTGTACCCAATATTCTTTATTCTAACTGTCAGTTGTCCAACTGAAGCGGTAATGAGTGTTGGCAGCCACTCTCGTATGGCGGTTTCTTTACATTGTATGGAATGGACTGATCGACCAAATGTGAACCAGGCATTTTTTTTATTTGATATAATATTTAGCCAACGGACCTATATCCCACCTGTTGGTAAGTGGACACTATAGCCTATGGACATCAAAATTACACAAAAGCATATCGAACATGCGTCGCTTCTTTTGAGGACTATGGTGCTATGCCTCATGAGTCAGTAAAATTACGTAAAACTAAGAAGAACTAAAGAGATGAAACCTGTGACAGTGTCCCAATAACCGTCAAGGGCACGGTTTCTCCGAGTCGTTTTACGACACAACCAGGAGTTACGACTTACGATCAGGAATGGGGAGCCCCGCAGTTAAAATGTCCCTTGAATTCACTAAAATTGATGAAGAATTCTTTGAGAAATTAATGTTAGGGATTTTTGAGGGACTGAGAGTATTTTGAGAAAATAAATCTGGTTTTGTTGATAAGAAAGATTTAAGTAAAATAAGGGGAATATTTCGTGGTTCGGACAGAAATTATTTAAATTTCTTAACACCAATTTGATTGACTTTTCTGTCTCTGTCTGAAATCCCTTTATCAGGCGAAAATGTTATTTGGGCTATTTTGGTCAGGAAATTCCTGAAATCAGCAAGGAGTTGGAATGGTCCCTAATAGATGGCGATAGGCTAAACCCTCACATGGGACCTTAACAAAACAGGTAAAAACCACACCCTTCTACAACAATAGCATAAAATATGTTAACGAAATCTAGCACACACATTGCTTACAACTAAAATCAAAATAATATTAAAAGCTTATAATTGACGTATAATAATTATATTTTAGTAATTTAATGCAACAGAAACACTACATAACAAATATAATTAAGCTTACTTAATTCTGTTCCACAAGAATATGATTAATCACATAATTTGGTTCTATTTCATGTAATTTAAATAACAGTATACTTTAGTTATTGGTTCCAGCATAGTATAAATATATACCCAGTTATATTCTTTAATCAAACAGTGAAGCAAACAGATCTTGCACAGCTTTAAATTATATAAAACCAGAATAAGAACAGACAGCTCCAACAAATTAATTTCGCCTCGAAAAATTAAATTAACCCTTTGAATATTTCATCCTAAACGCCATAAACCTAAGCGCCAGAGGACACCGTCACCCCATTAGGCAACAAGACTCCTACTGAATATTTTTCGTTTCTACAAGATTAATGATTTGTAAAAGTTTTCTAATTTTCTTGGAGTTTTAATGAATTCCCTTTTGGCTACGACAACAGTGACCTTTTTAACTTTCCTTGTGAATCTTTAGAGAAATTATTAGCGATTAGTTTGACTTTTCAACTGTTTAAGTAATGGTCTTGAATATTATATTATTATATTGGTCTAAATAATTTATCATTCACCAAACTAATAACACAACACATTTTATTAGATTAGTGAATAATAAATTATTTTGGCTATTTTTTTTTGTTATATGACGTAGGTATGTTATAAACAAACGTGTAGCTCACCTGATGGTTAATGGTAACTATAACTCATGTGTATCATTATTTATATAAAACAGATTGTAGATACGTTGTCTTATTGTCGTCGAAATACGGTGTTATACCTCATGTGCCATAATTTCAGAGCCTGATGTGGTGACATCCTCATTACCGGTTAGGTGGTGACCTAACCGGTAATAAGTAATGCAAACACTATTATTTGGCGGCAGGTTAAAGAAATAAGCGGTCGGGGCGCAATGAATTCGATTGAGAGGCTGTGGGTTCGAATCCCGGCCATTACACCACTGTCGTGAACTCTTCCTAACACAAACGAATTAAATTTAGCTGGAAGAGGTTTATTAACATGAATACTAGTTACTTAAGCTATATTCATTTAGCTAGATTATATTTCTTTAATTTGTGGTAAACCACAAATTTAATAAAGCCCTTAACATAGGATATAAGCCCTAACACAAAAACGCCCCAAATAAACCTTTCTTGTAACCAAAAATGGATTTAAAATAACTTCACACAAAACATTTGTTCATCATCCTCTGATTGAAATAACCGAATGGGGAATTTTGTAAACAGAGTAGTTTTATGAAAAAAAAATTACACGCATTTAAAATAAAAAAAAACCTGACCATCATGTTTTATTGGTTCTTGATTTTTTGGACCATAAAAGGCGAAGAAAAGTATTTAGCAAATGTTTACGCATGCCGCCTTTGTCTTTAGTAAATAAACGCAGTGTTTTTTTAATTAGTAGTCTACATCAAATTAAAATAAAAATATTAATACACATAAAAATACATTAACATATAAAATAAATGCTAGCACCAACTAAACGCGCCAAATTAACCTTTCTTGTAACCAAAAACAGATTCAAAATACCTTCACGCAAAACATTGTTCATCATCCTCTGATTCAAATAACCGATCCTTTTGAATCCAAACACGAAAACAAAACATAACAGCATTCTTGTAAGTCCTATTGTCGCCAGTAAATTTCTCTTGATTTACATTTTATATCTGGCATTGGCATTTTAACCCCGGGATGGTCAAAACAAAACGGAGCAAACATTATTTGGAAATTACAAAGGGAATGTATTAATTTAAATTTACTGAGGGCTCGAGGTCGGCGCAAACATTGTGTTGCTAGTAAAAAAAATATGGGAAAATTTTGGGGAATTTTGTCAACAGAGATGTTTCATGAAAAAATATTTTACACACTTTTAAAATGAAAAACCTAACACATTTCATTTTTTTTCGTCTTTTCTAGTATTTAAATATTTACATTACTAACCTAACTACAATTTAATCGTTAAAACTAATTAAAGAAATACCTAACTATATAAACATCAAATAAAATATTAATTTAAAATTATTAAATAAACTAAATGTCGTAAAAAAGCCTGGTGCCATAAAATTCGTTCGCATCGTTGTCGACCGTAGGTAATGTGCCCAGATGGCTGGCGGCACGTTTCACTGGTCCTTGATTTTAAGGACCATAAACGGCGAAGAAAAGTATTTAGCAAAAATATTTAAATTACAGTTAAACTTTCCGACTATGTCCTAAGTAATTAATGCAGTTTTTTTTTGTTGCACAGTTCCTGGTGAATCTTAAACTGAATTATGATTAATTTAATAATAATACTTGATTGAAACATTTTATAATCATTTCAAATTTTTTGGTCTTCGTCGCTTTACCAAAAGTTTTTATTCCTCATAATCAAAAAAATGCCTCATAAAATAAATACCGCTATAAATTTTTAACGTTTGAAACACTAACTTGTACTGTTACTTGTTTCGAAGTTTTCAGACGACGCTAACTTGAAAAAAGTTGTGCCAATGTTTTTGATAACGCTCAAAGGTTCTTGCAATGAAGGAATACATAATTATTATAAAGAAATAAACAAAAAAGGATAATAACATAACATTCATCACGTCTATATTACCCAGAAGGGTGTCTTATCTTAAAATCTTAGTCATAAATACGAGTAGATACAATTAAAATTGAACAAATAAATCGATAAAATTTAAATCGATTAATATTGATTTAAACCTTGATAGTTCAAGTTTATTTATATTAATTTGATTATTCAATTCTTTGTTTTTTTTTTTTCAAAGCATCAAAAAAGAAAATAAAAATATCACACCACATTCACACAACGTCAAACTAGAAAAACTGATTATACTACATTATAATTTATTAAATGTCTTCTGCAAATACATACTTACTATACACCTGCTTTTGCCCGCGACGTTTTCCGCGTGGAATACTTTACACAATTACACCAAGAATTATCAAAATTAGACCAGTAGTTCTCGAGATTAGTTATATCAAACTGACTTTCTCTCGCGGTTTCGTCTGCGTGGTAGGTACATCGATATAAAGTATAAGCTTATGGTACGCGTCTTGTAGTTAGTAACCTGCGTCTCAAATTTTATTAAAATCGGCCCAGCATTAGAAAATTAGCCGACACAGACGGACAGACAGACAAAAAAAATTAAAAACTGTATTTTAGGCAAAGTTGTCGTGCAAACAACTGTACCAGCTTAAAAAACCAGCCAAGTGCGAGTCGGACTCTCGCACGTAGGGTTCCGTACCACTATACATCTACATAAATGTTTTTATTTATTCTTTATTATATTGGACTTGATTGAATGAAAGGTAAAATGCAGTTTACGATTTATAACGTATTAAAAAAAACTAATTATTAGATCTCGTTCAAACCAATTTTCGGTGGAAGTTTGCATGGTAATGTACATCATAAAATATTTTTTACATTTGTCATTCACTTATTTTAGAACTTACGGGGGAGGGACACATATTTTTCTACTTTGGAAGCGTCTCTCGCGCAAACTATTCAGTTTAGAAAAAAAAAATATTTGAAATCTCAATATCATTTTTGAAGAACTATCCATAGATGGCTTTGATGAAAAAAAAATAGAGTTTCAGATAAGGGTTCCATTTTTTTGCCATTCGGCTACGGAACCCTAAAAACATTGGAATTTTGACATTGAAAACAGACACTTCAATTTTCTTTATCTGTTTTGATAGTAAATACAATAATTTCAGTTATGAGTTCTAAAACAATTTGGTTTTCTACAAGAGTTACCAAATCAAAACAATTTTCGCCCAAACCACGAAATATCCCTATTATTTTACTCAAATCTTTCTTATCAACAAAACCAGATTTATTTCCTCCCAAAATTTTCGCAGTTCTTCTACAATCCGCAACATTAATTTCTCAAAGAATTCTTCATCAATTTTAGTGAATTCAAGGGACATTTTAACTGCGGGGCTCCCCATTCCTGATCGTTAGTCGTAACTCCTGGTTGTGTCGTAAAACGACTCGGAGAAACAGTGTCCTTGACGGTTATTGGGACACTGTCGCAGGTTTCATCTCTTAAGTTCTTCTTAGTTTTATGTAATTTCTTGTTTATGTTGTTTTTTTCGTATAGTTTTTAGTTGTTTTGGTTACTTTTATATAAAAAAAACACATAGGCAAGTTGTGTTTGTCGTAGGCTTTTAATAAAATCTAGTATTTAGACCAAGAACAGGAAAGGTTTTTGATCAAGAACCGTCAGAAGACAAAATTTAGATCTAAAATAATCCAGGTTTTTAATCAAAAACCTGATTTTATCATAAGCTTGCGGCATCTAAATATCAGTATTTGTATAAAATCTAACATTAGTAGAGTGTACAACTAGTTTTTTTGAAGTCTGATGCACATTTGCAATGTTTGCATCATTAGTGTGTGTACCCATGGAACTGTTTATAACATCTAATGTTTTAATAAGCTTGTTCCACTAACATTTTGACAACAAAGTAACAGTAACCAATGTCTCCTTGATTTATCATTTCTCTGTCTTAAAGACATTCATCAATCCCGAGTCCCAGGTACTTAACCAAACAAGACTGCCTTCATTCTGGTTGTAATTCTTCATAAAACGTTGTTTTATCTAACTTTTATAAACTCTGCGTGTAAAATTCGTGAAATTTACAACCGCCGATGCCGGGTTTAGTATTTCTGCCTACGTGTTATATGCCCGCTTTATTTTGTGACTTTGGGTATTGTTAGTACATCTCTATTTCAAAGGATAAAACGATGTTGTAGAATTTTGCAGACTTAGATTGAGTTAGGTTTAGACTTAAAGCTCGGTTCAATTGAAATGCTTAGGCGTATCACTAGTTTCTCAATAGTTTGCTAAAATTCTTTGCATAATGACCATTTCTTGTTCTGAAATTATTGCTGCCATTTTGTCAATGTGTTTAGTCAAACATAGATCTAAACTTCAAAATAATAAAAAAATTATGTCGGTGGGACTCTTTTTTTGATTCTTTATAATCTTTTTATTTGATATTTTTATATTTTAAAATGTAAAATTTGGAAACTGTTTCATATATTAAATATAATTTTACTTTAAAATTATTTTATTTAAAGATGTAGAAAATAAAAAAGATAAATAAATAAGAATAAAACAAACAAAAACATAAATATTTTATTGTCTCTTAGAGTAGTAGTAGTATCGTATTTTCGTGATGGGACAACTGCACAAAATTGTTGCGGTAACAAAGTTACTTATGCGCTAGTTAACGCACTGTACAAACTGTTTTGGCGCAGTACAGTAACTCGATTGTTGTAGAGACGATGCTTAATGTGGTGGACCGTTTTTGTGTTGAGTGTCCAGTTTTATTGTAATTTAATGGTTATACAGAAAAATCGCAAATAACTATATTGTCCAACCCGGGAATTGAACCCGAGACCTCGCGTGAGAATTCTAATTTTCATTGCGAAGTATATATACTATGCAAACTACTAGACCAACGACATAGTCTAGAAAGTTTTAATTAATCCAAAATTTTTAATAGTTGAATTTCTCGATGTTTATCACAATTCTATACTCGTGTTAAAATTTTAATGTTCAACAAACATTGGGCTACTGATTGTAACTTTGATACCTCACTTTACGAGGTCGTTTACATAATCTCTGTCATTTTGATAATACACCGCATTTTCGCCAGAAAATAAATTGAAAGATAAACATCACATTACATGTCATTTACTGCCTGGTAATATTGGTTAGGCTTTTAACTGCCATAATAACCTATATCAGTGAAAACCCTTTGAACCACTGAGTCGAGGACGACTAGATAATATTTTATTCCTTCACACTAACATTAAATCTTCATAAGCCTCTTCACAAATGCTTTATGTTACCGTAATAAAACTAGTTTATTGGACCTACCAAGCGACCCTGAGGAACACCAAACTATTCTTCCTTTTGTGGCCATTGCAGTTTTTTTACGACATAGCTCCTTGACAGACTATTGATAGAACGCAATGGTATTTGAAGTGGGCAAAGAAAAATGTTACTTTTTTCTTTTTCCGGGGTTTATTATAGTAGCAAAAGGTCTGCGAGGCAATAAAATGCATTAAACTGAACACTTTTTTTTGCTGACCCATGAGCAATATTTTTGTCCGTTTTTCTTCGAATAAGCCAATTTTTGGGTTATGTCTAGGTTGTGGTCATAAAAGAGAAAAGATAAAATTTATATTTTAGCTATGAAACAATCTTTTGTAGATTTTTCCACAAGAAAAATACTATTTTATAATATTGTGTGCCCCAAGAAATGGGTTTTCTGGAATAAAAAAAAAATATAATATATCCAAAATTTACTTCACTAATAATGTAGTCAAAGTATTGCGTTGCAAATTGCCTATCTTACATAATAAAAGCAATATAATATTTAGAACCTAACTCAGATTTACTAAAAACATTATTATTAGCTTGAAAAAATATTTAACTACTGTAAATTGATTCAAAAATAATTATTTCTCTTTTTATTGCTTACCCTCCTCGATTCAACCTCAAAAATGAAAACATTAATTCGTTCTTCCTAATCCATTTAAATCAAACACTTAACTTCAAGACAAAGAAATAGATAGATTAAATCAAACAATTTTAATGGCACAGCAATTATTTCTAAGCTTCATTTAATCCTATAAACATTCCAAATTTAAACTTCAACAGAACTCGACCAACTTTTGTTATCTCACAAAATTAATGTCGGCGGCACCACAGCAATATTGTCCAACTGGACAAACTTATGAACCCTGAATTACTAAAAAGATTAACGCTTGAACCATAAAGGAGAACAGAAAAATCCACGCAAACGGCGCATTCCCCAAGAAATATAACTGCAATATTAAACTATAAAACCAAATCTTTTGTGAACCGTACACACGAGTTGCCCGACTTTCTAAGTCTGTTATAACCTGGCCTTTCGTTTCGAATATTTCACTTTTAACTCAAGCTCTTTGCAGAATGGACTGTTATGAGCAACCATTTTAGCTTGGTCTTCCAGTAACGCTTTCAGTTCCTTTTTGTGAGCTTATTTTATATTGATACGGGGGTCGAGGGAGGTCCATGTTGAATGGTTGTTGTCAAAACATTGTTTCATGTCAAGAATTGCTCCCAAGAGAGGCAACGTTTCGAAAAATGTGTTTTATACTGATGTCGGGTTTATATTGTGGGAATGTTTGGGATATTACACATTTTGGATGTGTATAGGTATTTTTATGAATGCCTTGGAGGTGGTTACGGGTAGAAACACGGTGTATGTGGTGTTAGCCTCTTTTATGATGTTGGAGTCAACTGGGGGACATAAATTATGGTGTTTAAGTGACTTTGAGTTCTGTTTGGAGTACTTACATACGTTCTTGAATGTTCTTTTCAAGAGTTCAAAATAAAATGTTTATTTTCTGCTGCATTATTTTCGTCTATAATAATATCAAGATGTGCGTTGAAATGGCTGTCATTTGCAAAATTGTGACCTTTTTCGAAATGTCCTTAATTGGAGTCAAGCTTGATTCAACAAAATATTTGGATTTTTTTCAGGCCTTTTTCCTTGCCTTGACCTTTCCTAAACAGAATTAACATTCACTATCTTCAGTCAATCTCATTTCTTGCTTGATTAAGAATTGACTAGTTTTAGCTGTAAACATTACTGGCAATACTTTTTTGTTATCTAGTATTGATCTTTAAGTGAGAAGAGTTATCGAGTTGTTTTACCGCAAGATTTCACACTAAGGTATAGTCAAAGAAATTTCTTGTTATTAATACTCAGGTTATTCGAACCCATTATTTGAATGAATGCCTAACGTCTTTAATTTTCGTCAGACATGCGTGGTTACAAAATTCATTCCAAGTACTACGCACCTGATCTCAAAAAGGTACAATTTTAAGATCGCCTCCTTGTAAGATCCGTGTTAGGATGCCAGTCACGTAACTCACAAAATTTTACGTTATATGTATATTTCATATCTTCTTAGGTATTCCATTGTGCGAAAGTACCTCAACATTAGCGCTCTCAGAAAATTCTGACATCACATTTTACATAATTATTAAAAAGATACCAACATTTTTCTTGCTACTCTCTTTAATTGCCTTTAAGATACTTTTGCACGTTTAATTTTAAATTATATTAAACTACGTCAGCTTTATTGTGGTCGGAATAAGAGTTAAGATAGCGTACCGCAGCTGTAAATAAAATTTGGTCAGCTTTTCACAAGACTCTTGACAATATCTTAAAAATTCTGAGGGACCATAAGTACGTCGACATAAAGCTTATTTTGCTTTGAAGAATGCAAAGTATAATAAAATTTGTCTCATGTATATTTTTTCATGAGTAACCAGTTCCAAGGGTTTTTGAATAATTAGCTTAAAGACAAATGTACTGAGAATCTGTTGAACATTTAAAATCGATAGGAAATAATGAGGTACATCAAAAATGTCTTAGAACAGAAAATTATAAAATTAGTTTTGCGTGTTCTTTAATTATGTGAAGCTTTTTAACGAAGATGGCCTCTTTTTAATTAACTTTGATAACATTCATTTAATACAACAGTTTATGAACTGTCTTGGTGCCTTTAGCAAGCTTTTTATTAGCTTTACTTGTAATAACTATGTACGCAAAAGATTCTCGAAAGTAGAATTTTATATACTAATGTTTCTCGTTATTTGGGTTTTACTATTCTCGATATTTTTTTTAACTGCGAGATTTGATTCCCGGGTCGGGTAAAGTGTTATTTGTAAACTTTCCCTCAGGCACTTCACAATAGCAGCACGGAGTTGGAATTGTGCCCAGTGGATGGCGATAGGCTCACCTCCTATCCCATGGGACTTAAACATAAATGAAATGTGGGTGTTGTACACCTCTGCCACACCCTTCTGGGTAATATAGGCGTGATATGCTATGTTCATTTTTAACGATATAGGTTTAATTAATGATATAGGTATGTTTCTGTGTGTCGTTAACTGGTATGATGATGACGTATTCTAGTGGAAAAGGGGCATCGAAGTTTTGTAAACTACAGTTTGTGCCTTAATTATCCTTATAACCTTATCGGAGATACTTATTACAAGAGCCTTGACCTTTTATAGTCTTTAGAACATCTTAAGAAATTCAATTGTCTATATCTTGGCTGAAGTCTTCAAAGGACCCCAATTAAACATACAATCACCTCATCAACCGTAATCTCCAACTGTTATACCTCTATCCAATCAAACTTTACATACAATAACATAACATAACACTTGGTACAAACGTTTTCTACGGAGGGGTTGAGTTTAAACCCCGTAAAAGTTTAGGGTTATTGCTTAAGAATCTGATGGCAGATTAAATGGAGGGTGCACAATGACCATGAAATGTATGGCGGATTGCTTGTGACGTATATGGGTAGTTTTTGATTGTGTAGCTTACACTGGTAGTTGATATTTTTTTTATTTGTCCTGCGTGTGTTATTTCTATTATAATAGTAAGGTTCTATGTGTGATATATAAGATCAGAAAAAAATATGTCCCTATCGCCCATTTTTTTCATACATTCTTATTTGGCTTCTTATTGATTATTTGTATACATAGCATTTAGCTATGCTTAGCAAATTATACTAAGAAACAGTAGAAAAAATAACTGGACCGGCAGGATTTGAACCTGCGACCTTCTGTACACAGGACAGCCGCTTGACTTGAAGATGGTATCCTAGAGAAATCGAAGTTAGCCTTCAAATTTTAAAGGCTTCTGTATTGTTTTTTGTTCATTACCTGAAGCTACTCAGATATTTGCACCTACTAGTTAGCATTTAATGTTGCTAAGCTGATGTTGAACGGTTCGACTCCTCAATGGTTAGGAGTACAGGCATAATTGCACAGGCACCTTAAGGCCGTTTACTGTGTTGTTTCAAGTTATACACAGATGAGGCGAGACGTTAAATATCACTAACGTTTTATTGCATTTTTTAATTTAGTTGAGACAGATAACCAAGGAATCCTACCTTGGTAAACTATTCAGTATATTCTATTTTTTCAAGTTGATAATACTGTTCTAATTAATGAATTGTGTGTAACCACCGTAAGCTTGTTCGCTACATCCTTAGAATAACCTTCAAACCTCCCCCCAAATTCATTATACATACACTTTACTTAAGGGGAGGAAGGAACCACTTGAATTAAGCGACATTTTTCATTGTAGTCTCTTTCTTTTATCCCGACGTCATTAATATACCTCTAAGGTGGAGCGAAGTGGCATAAATTATTACAACGGTATGTAAATGGGAGTTCTGTTAGATATTTGTTATTTTATGAGGGAACAATCGATGGCATATTTTCAGTTCTTCCGTAATCGGTTGTAACTATGATATTATTTTGTCTTTATCTATTTATACAGACATAATTATACATGTTTGTTCATGACCATTTAATCAATGATTTTAAATCATTAATTGATTTACATACGAACAAAATTTTAATAAAAATGTTGACTATACGCCCTCGTTTAAAAATCGATAAAGACTTAGGGCCAGTTTCTGTGGTTCCGGATAGTTCTTATCCGACCCATGAAATATAACATGACCGAATTTAAAAGTGACTCACTTTCATTTATGGTGGTAGAGCTCTTGTGAATGAGCTCGAGGGCGGCAGCACCACCGTCTCACCTTTAACCTGCCGCCAAATAGTAGTGCCTACATTACTGTGTTCCGGTTTGGTGGTGAGATCAGGCCCTGAAATTACTGGCACATGAGGCATAACACCGTAGTCCTCAGCTGCAGCGACGCATCTATAATCTGTTTTTGTGGATTGTTGATGTCCATGGGCTGTACTCCACTTACCATCAAGTGGACTACACGTTCGTTTGCTGTGGGCGTAGTATAAAAAAAAAATATAAATGTGTATGCTTATCCTGCTAATAAGGTTTATCTGACACCTACGATTTGAACTTAATAATATTGAAAGTTAAAAACCTGATTACGAAATTACTGCAAATACGATACCGATTGTTCCCTCCTAAGAGTATGGGAAATGGGCACGCATGTTTTGTGAGGAGTTACTGTTTATTTTATTTTACAATGAGGATGAAAAGAATATATGTTTACTTTTACTCTCTTTTACATCGAAGACAATATAAGCGGTATTGGAAAAAAGAAAAATAAGAAAAAAAATTCATGAACAAGACATATATAACATCACGCCTATATTACCCAGGGGTGCGGCAGAGGTGTACAACACCCACACTTCACCTGTTATGTTTAGATATCATCGGTTAGGGGGTTAGCGTATCACCATCCACCTAGGACAATTCTAACTCCTTGCTATTATTGTGAATTTTCTGACGGAAAGTTCACAACACTTTGCCTGAATCGAACCTGAGACTTTGGGTAGGAGGCAGTGAGAGTGCGCATACACAAACCACTAGAATATCGAGGCAGTTAAAATAATATTTGCCAACCAACTTTTCAACTTTTGAGCTAGTTCAGTGAAATGAGTGCTTCAAGTGGTTTAGGGCTACTTTAAAAGAACACAAGAATAAAGTGTCATTTTCGATAATAGAGACAATAAGATAGGTGTTAATGGACATAATTATTCTTAGCATAAATTAATTTAGTAGCTTAGGTCAAAATTAAATTACTCATTAGTCTCTAATCTTATATCTAGACTAGATTGTAATCTTTATGACGTATCTAATTGTTTAGAAACATCATAAAAAAAAACCTTGCCCGTTGATAACTACCTAGTTGGTGAAGCTGTTAGCATAAGCACCACTCATAACAATATCTCGGGTTCGATGCCCGGGTCGGGCGTGTTATTAGGGATTTTTGGCATTCTCAATAGAATCTCGGAGTTGGAATGCCGATATCCGATAGATAGCTATATGATAAGGAATTAGTTATTACATGAGATCTAGACATAACAGAGGAAGTGTGGGTGTTGTACACCTCTGCCACAAGCTTCCAGCTAATATTGGCGTGAGTTATGCTATAATTCACTTTCTTGCATAACTTTTTTTGTATGTATTTTTTTTTTCATACCTGATGGTAATTGGAGTACAGCCCATGGACATCAACAATCCACAAAAGCAGATTATAGATGCGTCGCTGTAGTAAACTACGGTGTTATGCCTCATGTGCCAGTAATATCAGGGCCTGATCTCACCACCAAACCGGAACACAGTAATGGAAGTACTACTATTTGGCGGCAGGTTAAAGGTGAGACGGTGGTGCTGCCGCCCTCGAGCTCATTCACAAGAGCTCTACCACCAGTAAAATGTATGTATTGATCGGACCCATAGGCCCATTGTATTGAACTTTTTCGGTCGATATTTTAAGAGACTCACTTTCGCTAACTGGGTCAAGGGCTTGATGCACAAGGCAGCGCTTTTTGTCTCGTATTTCAAAACGTTTCCTCTGAGGTATTGTTAGATAATTATGTAAATAAATATATAAACTATGTTTTATTTGTAGTTTTTGCTGCGAAGATATGAAATTGTCAAGTATTCATGGAAGTGACATACATAGTGATGTATAGTGATATCACTATACATTTTCTTTACTTAATTATTGCACTAATAAATTCCTCATGACTTTGCTTATTTACTAACTTGCCTATCCAGGTTGCATGTAAAAATGTTTTTAGTGGTTACCCGTTATTATTGAGAATACGAGTTATACGGGTTACTCACGTTATTTAAGCCGGAGATACTTATTATGCCTATATAACTAGTTTCGAATCTATTACGTAGATTCATCAACTGGGCTATAATCGCCGGCTAAAATAACGTGAGTAACCCGTATTCGCAATTATAATGTCTTCACCTCACGTCGGTTTTAATAATATTATCGTTACCCGGTTTTTGTTATTATACATTTTTATAAGTGCAATTGTTTACAAAATTACCACTTTCACGTTGGTGTACAGTAAAAATTACTCTCTTAACTATTTACATTATTTTTTCAGTTTATTATCCTGAAGGATAACCTGCTCTCAACGACCGTCTGAAATTTGAAATCATTTTTTTCGGCAAATATTTTACCATTAACGCTTCTAGACTAGCGTTGCCAAGTTTTTTAGGCCCAATATAGTAGTTTTGTATTTTACCCTACATAACCCATACAGATGGCCGTTGGGACAAAAAAGTCCTGGAGTGGCGGCCACGAACTGGCAAACGCAGCGTGGGACGGCCTCCGCCAGATGGACGGACGATCGTGTCAAGATCGCGGGGAGTCGTTGGTTTCAGACGGCTAAGAACCGCACGATGTGGAATTCAATTGGTGAGGCCTATGTCCTGCAGTGGAAGTCCCTCGGCTGATAATGATGAACCCATACAAACATATTAAATTTAAAAAAAATATTTAGTCCCCTAAAATACTACTATTTTAGGGGTAAATAGTAGAGTCGGCAACCCTATTCTAGACACACGAGCATTTAAAACCACGATAAAGTAGTCAAACAACTTACCACCTTATTATACTTACATAGATTAATATACTTAGATGTAATGTATCCAGAGCTTACGTTCCAAGCCCGTATTACCACCGGTTCTCATGTAATATCTATTACACAATAAATCGGGTGATTGACCGCGGAGAAGCCACAAAAAAACTTGATTTAATCTTAAGGTACTAATAAGTAAGGCTACATGGTACTTAGGGTAAAGAGTCTATCTGGTATATCAAGTTATTGTGATATTGACATGTATAGGATTAATGTTTTTAGAGATCCGTAATTAAATGGTTTTTTTTTAATATTTTCTAATCTGTGGTTATCAAATATACATTTTATGATATACATACATCATTTATTTCAATAAACTCCAAGGGGCGCTTGACCACGTCAATAAACATTATAGTTTAATAGTTAGTTCAAATAAAAATAATCAAACAAAGGAAATATTAGTATTTTACTAATCAAAATAATATGATGGGAATTGGAAAAGAAACTGGCACATTTCACAGGCACATAAAATCAGTCAGAAAAATAAATTTACAAGATACTTATCTGAGCCAATTTATAAAATATTATGCGAAAATCAAAACCAAACAAGATAATATTTTGTCGAATTTTTTCGCAAAATCGATTAAAATAGACCATAAATATAAATTTTCATAAACATTCAAATGCAATCAAGTTAAAAACTCCTCTGTGTTACAATAACATTTAAAAATACATGCCATAACAGCGTTGAAACACAAAAACAATTTTCATTCCCCTTTAAAACATAACGCTCGCAGTATCTCAATGAAGGAATAAAAAAACAAAACAAATAAATCAACAGCTCATAAAATCAAAACACCAAACCCGAATTAAAAAAGATTGAATTTTAATACTGATCCGCATTTTTTCCGGGTTCCGTATGCTATAATTGAAATCTCTATTCATCCATGATTTATCAAGCAAAGCTTTGAAAAATGTCAAGCAAAATATCTAGTCTTGCAGCAAAATATCTGGGCGTTTAGCTCAATAGTTAGTTTTCAACTTATCTACACATATTTACACTAAAATTTAAGTTTAATCGTGTCAAAAGAACTTGGATTTAAATAAAAGAAAATCTAGTTTTTATTTTGAAACAGTCGAAAATATGTTTTAAGAACCTTTTGACTTAATTAAACCATCTCTAGACAAATTTACTCGCAGTCATATTTAATATAATAGATTTCTTTTCCTCTTTTCATCTCTTGCTGTCCCACTGCTGGACAAAGGTTTTTACCCAGTCCTTATCACATTACCTTAACACGTCAACTTATTTTGGGATTACTACAACCAATCTCAAATTAAGAACCAGTATAACAGATTTAATCAATTTCAAGGTACGGAACCATTAGAATAAAACATCAACTCGCCCTGGAACTTTTTCACTTTTACCTTTAGGAGTATAATTGTCGGCAATTATTCTGAATTCATACCTGAAACAATCCAAATGTAATTCGTTAGTAAAAAGTTTCTAAACCATTTAGTACAGTCACAGATGTTTGAAAAAGAAAAATTGGAAACTGGTCTTATTTATTCCTACCGTTCATTTTCTGGAATCTATGATTGAATCTAAACTTATAACTTTTATAAGGCTGAAGAGTTTGTTTGATTGATTGTTCATTGGTTTGTTTGAACGCGCTAATCTCAGGAACTACTGAGCCGAATTAAACAATTATTTTTGTTTTGGAAAGCTCATTAACTGAGCTAGGCTAAAAACAACCATCGGAGAAGGTCAAACACATACGAGCCCATTAAAATCATGAATTTATTTTCAAGACTTTTTATAAGTTACCCAGTTCTTTATAAATAACAGACAACGGGTCTAATTTGCGTTATTATTCTAAAGGTAAATAATTACATATGCTCGACGTTCCTAATTTTCGTTGTGAAATTTTAGAGAAAAGGATTCAAATTGCGTAAGTTTAAAATCAGTTTTGACGCAGTTTTGATTAAAATTTCATAAACTTCTAATAAATCAGTTCTAAAATAGGCCAGTTCTTAATCCGAGTGCTACAACTAATAGAAGCAGAGTACAAACGGAACAGAAAAGGTAAAATCTGTGATGTTGACGGCTTTGAAGTTGGACGCAAATGAAATGTCACGGGTCGGTATTGGCCACGCTCGTGTACGGTGCTCGTCGATTGGTCAAGCAGCCATCTGCTGATAACTTCAAAATCGTCGAGATTCCTGATTTTCCCTATACTGTTCCACTCCTGTCTTTTGTACTCTTTCCTATTAGTTAATATTAGTATAAACAGATAAAACTGTGGTAATACGGCATTCCATACAGGCGAAGTTGTGGCCAACAGCTGGTAAACTACTCAAGTGCATTTTAATAAAATTACAAAATTGTCCGCAGCAAGAGAAATTAAAATTATACGTGCATTTTCTTAGAAAATTGCTAGCGGAAGCTTTTCGAAGTAATAGTGTTGTGAGTAGATACTTATATTACTTACCTGAATGTGTACTTCTACTGCTTATACCCTGATGGTAAAAGCTTGTTTTAGTATATTATTCTATTAGTTTAATCTTAAGGATTATTATATTACTTTTAATAGTATTTTTCTACTAAGCTTATCTAGCTATTTCTAAACTTTAAGGAAGTGAATTCTTATTTAATATTTAACATAAATATAATATAAAATTACGCCTTTATTTTCTAGAAGGGTGTAGCAGTTGGTATGACACCCACACTTAATCTGTTATGTATATGTTTTTTGGTTTGAACCTTCGCCATCCACCGGAATCGATACCAAACTTAGTGCTGCAGTCAGTTGCCTGACGGAAAAACCCGCAAATCACTTTTGTCCAACCCGGGAATTAAACTCGAGACCTCGCGGTAAGAGGCGCATTCACTAACCATTATACCAACAAGGCACACCAAGGACCATTGATTTTACCAATATTTTTTTACATATCACTTCACATCATTCAAAATCATTTACCATATTCAATATCTTCCTCTAAATTCTCTTAAACTATGGAGTGCCTTTTTATATGACATTTCATCTATATTTAGGTAAAATAAGAGATTATTGATGACAAGAACCGTTCACACTAGGCATAAAACACGTTGTTGATTGAAGGATGTCTAGTAATATAAACATAAATCCATCAGTCCTTGTTATTCTTTACTCCTTTACTATTTCTTAAAAGTTATTTATGCTACAAGAGAGCAAAGTGCGTATTTACTTCGAATGCTATTTTTAAAGCCCGAATAAGCGAAGATTCTAGGTAAGAATCTTGAGCGTAATGTGGGACTCAAAAGCGCGAGATGAAAATAACTTTGATCTCGTGTCGCACATACAACTTTTCACCTCAGCAGCTCTAAATAGGACCCAAAGTACAAGTCTGTTACATAAAAAAGCAAGTAGTGAGCAAACCTCGATTTTGCTTCGATCGAGAGCAAATTTGAGGAAAAAACAAATTTTACTTACTGAACTGACTCGAAGCAAAATTGAGGTTTGCTTACTATTTTCATACAGCAAAAAACTTTTCAAGCTGCTAAGCTGAGAAATATACTCCACCTTTGTCATAAAGTTGGTGTATTTTATATGATGTAGACGTCACAAACAGCAGATTCAGGCACACTAGGTCATCAATCTAAAGGTTTATTGGCAGTAAGGTCAGGGTCTTAATTCACGACTAAACCTGAAGTGTTACAGTAGTGCAAGTGTTTCCTCTTTCGTTCTTGCATTAAAAGTTTTAGAAACACTTGTAAAACATGGGACATTTCGTTTCAACAATGATCTCCTAGCCGAATTTTGACTACTGCGGCCAATCTAAACGGAGACACAGTATAAATATGTACAAACAGTACGGAAACTGCCTACAAACGTGCGAAACGGCACGCACACATAAACATGCACACCGACGAGACCCCTAAGCGGTTGTCGCGGTGCTCTCAGTAGCGAGTACCGCTTAGGGGTCTCGTCGGTGTGCATGTTTGCCATCTATGCGAGAGCTCAAACGTCGTCGGCGCGTAACACAAGTGCACTCTCTATTCCTTCACTCTTATAGCCCGATAGAACGGATCGACCGACATGACCGGAGAGAGATCAGACCCATTATCAACCGGTTCACGTGACTTCTTAACAACGGGGGTGTTCATACCGCTAATTTCTTGTCTCCGGGCATAAATGGCTTTAGTACTAAGATAAGTATGGCAACGCACGAGTGATGCCCCTGGCGTTGCAAGTGTCCATAGGCTACGGTAACTGCTTCCCATCAGGCGGGATGTATGCTTGTTTGCCACCTCAGTGAAATAAAAAAAAAAAAAAAATGCGCCGCTGTACAAGTTGTGCAAAAAGTAAAAAAAACTCCCAATATTGAGAATTGGACAGCAGAGGCAGACTGTTTCAATATAATTATGATGTATAGATTAATAAGACCGAACTAAATAGATATCTGTCAAATCAGTGAAATGTCTTTGATAACGTCATTAGCTGTATTCACAGTTAATTAAGGACTTAGATCTAGTATTGTGTTAGACTATTACCTATTAGTGATGTCATTGATGTAATAGCTAATCTAATTATTGTATATTGTAGCTTGTCATTCGGTGAATATAGTAAGGTCAAAGGAACTGTCTATGTGTTGTGGTAAATTGATACGTATTGATACGATTGTACGCGTGCGCTATTTGCAGGCATGCCGGTTTTCTTAAGATGTTTTCCTTCACTGTTAGCAAGCGATAGCTTTCATGATACAAACTCAAATATCATGGAAAAGCCCTTAACGATTTATTAATTTAGATATGTGTGTGCCGTGGGTTTGAACCCAAGACCAACGACTAGCAGTACTACGATCGAATTTACTGAAATAATACAAAGTTTTCGAAGTATATTTTATCCGGTTCGAAATAAATCTTTGCGAATCACCATATTGTTGACTTTCGACTACTATCCAAAATACCCAATAACTCTTTGTGACAATTAAACTTGGCATGTGTAGTTGTATTATCCTACAAAAAACATATTTTTATGTATCTTCAAATAAAAGTTTCTATCAAACGCGATTAAAGTTGCAGCTGTAAAAAATCGAAGTGAATAGGGTTGACAAGATATTTATTAATTACATAAAATAACATAACATCACGTCTATATTACCCAGAAGGATGTGGCAGAGCTGCAATGGACAACACTCACATTTCACCTGTTATGCTTAGGTCCTTTGGAATAGAGGGTGAGCTTTTCGCCATCCACCGTGTACAATTCCAACTCCGTACTGCTATTACTGAGAAAATACTGAGAAAAAATAAACTACTACCCAAACAGACATTCAACGCGAGATCACACAATGAGCGCTCGTACACTAAAGTAAGTTATAAGTTCGCACACTAAACATCGACCAAACTATTCTAACACGAACTTTACAGTGTATTAATTCAGAGAAACAGTTACTAAAAATAGTTTCATCTCTTTTTTCCTCTTTTATGAAAACAATATCATCTCTATTTCCTACAAGTATGCACATTTGCTGCATGGTGACGAATGAAATGACGCATCAAGTAAACAATATTTCCGTGAGAAAATTATTTATTGAAGAGTGACTTTGAGTGTTTTAGGCTAACCGAAATATTTTATGTGATGTGATGCCTGTATGGGCTCGCTATCGATTGACTGATTCCTTTTGATTTTGTAGAACTAGCTAAACACCCGGGGATAACCAGTGTTTGAGGTGTTTGAGGCCCACATTCCACCAGTTATATTTAGGTCCCATGTGATAAGTGTTGAGCCTATCGCTATCGCTGTCTATATTATGAATTTCCTGACGGAAAATGACGAACCAGGGATGACCAACCAATAAAGGAAATGATTCAAAATTAAACACGGCTCCGTAGTTAAATGTAACTTACCATTAAATAAATAAACAAAAAAGTTATAACGATTCGATTGAGTTTATTTTGTTTCATTTCAAAATGTTTTTACTCAGTTCGGTTCTAGGAACTTTCACCTCAGAGTTTAGCGAGGTGTATAACACACAATTTACCTGTTATGTTCAGGTTTCAATTTATAATTAATAGTTTCTTCTGTAAACAGAGGATGTAGGGTGAATGAAGGAGCAAAATAACTCATTTTTCATACAAATTATTCAATTTGTTAAAGAAAAGTGAAATTGTTTCGTAATTTTATTTCTAGCGGGTAGATATGTAAATTATGCTATGTTAATTTTGACCACGAACACGTTTAGAATCTGTAGTTTCAATAAATGCCTACTTTTATATCGCAACCACCCCGTATCATCTTTTTAAACGTTCATGGTCTCTTGTATCTCTATCTAATTCACTAAGGCTGAATCAACTATTCTTCAAGTAACAAACCGTTAATTAACTTCACGTAACCTACATCGGTGGCACCGGCCTTAATCTGTAATTAACTAAGACAATAGAGCTTTAATCCTACAATGTGATACTGATAACTACAGCTTTGTAAGAAAAGTCAGGGAACTAACAATAGCTAGATGTTTCTTTGTTATTTTTCGCCAACAAAAAAATACAAACTGCTCCTAGTTGGTCTTTTGTTTAGCGTATGCAACCTGTCACCGCAAGGTCTCGGGTTTGATTTCCAGGTCAAGCAATAGTGATATTTGAAATTTTTCATTTTTTTTTTCTTTTTCTCTTTTAATTTATTTGTGTATTGACACAGGTCTGTATTGTGTGCCATGAGTTCGAAACCGTGACCAGAGTTAAGACCGAGAAGTATATGTTCATAAAGCGGTCGGAACGCGTCACGTGCCTGCGCCTCGGAATAAAAGCTAAAAGCTCAAGTCAGGCACATTCAATTAAAATTGAATAGGTAGGCAGCCCCACCGTGTACCGCGTGATTGCCTTTTGTTATTAAAAGGGAAAGGATCGAGTTAGAGTACTTGTTGATATTTAGACTGTGCCGAGACCTTCGACTAATCAGAACTCGTCCTTTCAATCAGCTATCGCTGCTTTTCTTAACGAAGACGAAATATTTTTATTTATTAATATCATAATAAAAAAATGATAACCTAATTTTTTCATCATATTATTATATTACCGCTTCGATCATCATTTTGAATTTGTTTTATTTATTCAAACTACGTGATCAATTTGAGACAAGAATTATTCATCTTTCTGATGTCAGATTTACCTTATTTTTCCAAGTAATTTCATTACAATATCGACTAGCGTAGCTTCATACAGAATACTAAAATATTGGCCCTTTATACAGGTTGTCCCTTTTTTGAAGAAAAGTAAATAATGAGTCCGTATTGAGTCTCAAAGCGGAATCATTAAGATTTAAAACGTAACTTACATTTACTTAGATTAATAGTTAGTGATTTTGGTTGATAATATTTTTTTCATTCACAAATGAATGTGAAATTTTATCATCAAAATATGTTTCATAAATATGTATTTAAAAAAGGAAAGTTGTCAAGTTGTTAAATGTGCGATTTTTTTTTGTAACTGGTCATTATGAGCTTCAGTTACCATAGAATGAAAACCATTTTAAAACTTATTTTGTTAAAACGAAAGATTTGTTTGTTTCAATGTTGAATCAAAATTAAAAAAAGGATTTTAGAAATTATTTCACCATTTACATTTTTACCGAGTAACGTTAGACTACATGTGATTGGATAACACGCGGGCGACACGCCTCTCGAGGAAGCTAGAAATAAATATTTAAGGAAGCACAAACAAGAACATCCTGTATGAAATGTTTGAGTAGCATCTAAATGATTCACCTTGTATTTTGTGAGTCGATTGTAATCTCAAAGTACGTCTGTTAAGGGAATCAATGGTACACAAACGATAAAACGATTTATTTTAGGCTAAATAAAGTCTTCCAATGATGCTCGTTTGGGGGACGTTGTAAAGATGTGGTACAAGACGTAGCTTAAACATAAAATTACTTTCCTCATTTTAACTGGAGCTTGTCTAATGTGTATAAGTTAAACGATTAAGGGGTTCGCACACTGCGTCTATAATGTATATTTCATATCTGTTATTTTCGTATGTCAAAATACGAAAAGCAGTTAATCAGTGTGGGGAGGAAATTAAAGTAAATATCTAAGCAAATCAGTCTGCCAAAACTCCTTTGGATGGCTTTTAGCGCTTTAGAGCCCTTTCTGTTTGGATGTTTCTGAGCGCAGCACCGATTTTTTTTTTATACTACGCCCACAGCGAACGAACGTGTAGTCCACCTGATGGTAAGTGGAGTACAGCCCATGGACATCAACAATCCACAAAAGCAGATTATAGATGCGTCGCTGCAGCTGAGGACTACGGTGTTATGCCTCATGTGCCAGTAATTTCAGGGCCTGATCTCACCACCAAACCGGAACAAATGGCAAATCAAAACCTGCACCTGCCCTACCACCTGCACAAGAGAGGCGCTCATGAACGCCGACGAGAGCGCCATAACAGTGGCCACTTATTGGACCAATAAAATTTTACTTAGCCATCGACACGACGAAGAAGAAGAAGACCGGAACACAATAATGGAAGCACTACTATTTGGCGGCAGGTTAAAGGTGAGACGGTGGTGCTGCCGCCCTCGAGCTCATTCACAAGAGCTCTACCACCAGTAAATCATTCAAATCCACTTGTCAGTCATAAATCCACTTGTATTATATCAATGGGTGGCGGGTAACTAAAAATATAGTGGAGCAAGTTGAAGTTGTTGAATTTTATATTTAAAAGCCAAACGTCTCATTAAAAAAAAAAAACAAAAATTATGAAATCAAGATTTAAGAAAAAAAACTGAATTGATCCATTATCTTATGAATTGAACCAAACGAGTTGAAGCAAGTGGAATCGTTCCGTATTCTGAAAAACTCATTGATTTTGTATTGAGAGTTGTTTGAAAGAAAATGGCCCCCCATTCGCCTTCGCTTTGATTTCTACGAATAATTTATCGTTTGCCGTACCTACCTGTACTTAGATGAGCTTATTTTTTACCGTCTATGTTATTAAGGCGGATTGGGACAAAAATAGGGTAAATTCATCTGTGTGTTTGTGTTATTTTTTATACGTTTAATTCAATTATTATTAGATAAAATTGCCAAGAATTTTCAGAAAAATAATATAACTAAAAACAACTAATGACTAATAATAAAACTATATAATATACACACATACAATTAAAAAATAAAATAAAATAAATATGTGTTATGGCGTCATAAATTCCTCCGCATCGCTGTCCACAACGGTTACTGTGGCCAGAAGGCTGGCAGCATTTCCACGTTGAATGGCAATATGCTTATACGCTGGGCGAAGTAAAAACCAGGCTTCTGGTCGCGAGATGCGTCGATTAGGCGTTTTGCAAAGTCTTTTAATAAAGCCCGAGCACTTAGTTATTTTTTAAATTAAAATGTCTTCACTCCTTGAGTACGACACATCAGATATACTTTCGCATATTCACCTTAAGCTGGGTACAGATTGGTGCAATGCAATATGTAATGCAACATGCAATGCAAGAATTTGACGTCCATATTGCTGCAATGTATCATGTAATGTAACAGAATTCCCATAATGTGGACGCCTCGCGCGCACGAACTGCGCCTGGGTCGCGCACGCTCCGAGCGTTACAACTCGTGCGCGGCTCGATCCGAGATTTGGCGGTTTTTGGTACGAACACAAAGGGGCGCGCAGTGTGCGCAGGACGCAGCCGTGGACGGTCGATCGTTTCGTTCGCATGCGCAACGATCATGGCGGTGAAAGAGGGTGCGTGGAGTGATGACGAGTCACTTTTATTGTTAACAATGAAGCACTGATAATCGTCAGAGCAAGAAGGCTGTCTTCAGACTCCATGATTCGTAAGTATATCGCCTTGATGCAGGCAAAGAAAAGAACACGTGTGACGAGGGCTAGTGTTTGTAATGAAATGCGGGAACAGATGTTCTCGAATGATTCGTAGTCAATGCGCGTACCGCGCGCGCCACACGTCCAAGGTAGCAGGGAACATGCAATGTAACGCAGAATATTACATTACATGTTGCATTGCACCAATCTGTACCCAGCTTTAAAGGTATTACCAGTAATGTAACGTTACTGATTCGATTTTTCGCTACCATCTGCCTGCTTGTCTGACAAGCATTCGTCTGTAACAAACCGTTTTTCGAATAAAATTTAAACTTTAGTATTGCCGTTAAAGACTGGCAATCTTTGGAGGAGGTCTTTACCCGCAAAGGGGTTTCTGCAGTTTTATAAATAATTTTGTTTGTTTAAAATAACTGTACGTACATATTAACTGTTTGTTTAAAATAAGTAGAGAATAGCATGAAAAATAAATAAATGAAACTTAATACAAAAAAAAAATTGTAAAGAAATAAGTTTAGAATGTAAGTTTTTTGCTATGTTATTACTGCAAAGGAAATAAAAGGCTTTTTTATTTTATTTATTATTGCTTCGTAACAGGTTACGCACAGGTTCGGTTTGCTTCCATTATTGGCGTTATATTCGATGATGATCGAGATGTGTTTCACATAAAAAAAAAATTAAATTTTAATCTTTGTGTGATCTACAAAGATTTTTGCTGACTCTGTGTGTGTGAAATGGATGTTAGTGAACACCCCTTTGGCACAGGAGTCATTACTAGTGCGGGCGTCGTTAAAAAGAAACGATAGTACCTCTAGTGTCTAATATTGATTAATAAGCGGCCGTGGCGCAATGGATAAGGCATCGGTCTTACGATCGAGAGGTCGTGGGTTCGAATCCTGGCCATTACACCACGGACGTGAACTTCCTCCTAACACAAGCGAATTAAGCTTAGCTGGAGGGGGTTAACAAGAATACTAGTAAGCTTTTTTTAAAAAAAAAAAAAATAATAATAATAATAAATACTCTTTATTGTACACCAAAAAAAACAAAAGAAAGGCACAAAAGAAAACAAACACTTAAAACTAGTTGCACAAACGGCGGTGTTATTGCTTATAGCAATTTCTTCCACACAACCTGGCATGGAGAAGAATCATAGGAAAACAATATAGATTTATTTTAGTGATCAAATCACTTCTATATTATTATGAACATATTCCTCACAATTTCCATTAAAACGTAGTAGTCTATTCACTACACTAAGTTGTAATAACTTAGGGCCCTCAGTATTGAAAGCCTTGATCCTGTAATAGAAACTATAGGCGGATGATATTGTCATCGGGTTTAAGTCGTAGCTCAATTTCAAAGGTGTTAGTCAGCTTTTGTTAACAAACTTACCCAACCATGTACCATCATGGTAACAAAATTGAATCTACATTGCCGGTTTGATGGTAAACTCTTAAGATATTAACACAGAGCGTAGGTTTAAGTTTGGGCATTAAGAGCCTATACTACCTCAAATGGCTTAGCATGATCCTTCGTTACGTCGAAAATACTGCAGCATTAATTTTGAAATAAATATATGGTAAAGTTGAGGATTAATGTTAGGTACTATGTTAGCCGAAAACACGATTCCATAAAATTTTCTCGATAGAAAAAAATCCCTAAGTTACCTCCAAAACGATAAATAAAACCGCTGTAATTAAAAAAATACGTCAAATTGATTCATGAAACTTTGCATACTTACTGAACTAACAATAAAGCAGGTCTTATGTTATGTACATTTTTAAAATAACCTTTTTTTTTTACTGTAAAAAGAAAATACCTATACTATCGGCGTCTTGAAGCTCATTCCCTTCCGCCCGACACCCCCGTTCAGTCTCGCTTCGGCTTTCGGACGTGATAGCTGTGTCGCATGCGCTCAGAACACACAATACGCAACAGGACTACGTAAAATTGAAGTACTTAGGTTTCTAGTGTTGGCGCAATGGGAAATAAGCGTAATAAAAATAAGAAGCGTCTGGGTTGGCGTAAAGAAACAAGCAAACATATGATAAACGTTATGAAGTAAGTATCTACCGACCTATTTACTACAATATTAGTGATTACAAACATTAGTACAAAGTTAGTGATTAGTAGTTAGATAGCATAAGTTTGGTGCAGTGGCTAAGCGGTTGGCTGCTGCGCTACGAGTCGCAGGTGTTTCTGCATGTGAAGATTTGTGTTCGTAAACCACCGTCCACGATTCAGAAGAAATTCAGGTGGGACAACTTTAAAAAAAACAGTTATTTGTTTTTATTTTGACAACATACCTACAACAAATAGGTGTCATGTAGTAATTTTTATTTTATATAATGTTGCCCCACGCCAGGATTTCTCCTGAATATCGGAGACGGTTCGTTCGTATTCACAAAAGCACACCTATCCACCCGTATCCACCCGGCACAACTATTTATGTTGGCCATAAAAATATTAGTACCGTGCGGGAATCGAACCCGCGACCCGTAGTGCCAAGCGCTTAGATAGTAATAAAAAAATATAAGTATGTTCAGTAAGTATCTACTTATCTAACTACAAGACACAAAACTGAAACTTACCTCCCACCAACATAAAAATTATGAACCTACTGACGTAGGTTTATAGTTTAGCTAAATAATTATTGAATTTTTCCAGAAGACGTCGATTACACAGTACTGAAGACGATAGTAATAAAGACAATATTCCGGTAAATTCGTAAGTATCTTCTATCTACCCAAACATGTAACTGATCTGTTATTAGTACACACGGCATACGTTTCCAGTTTAAGCTGATCTCACATTGTATAGGCATTCCTTGCTGTAAGAGGTCAGCTTAAACTGGAAAAGTATAGCTTGATATGTAGCCAATTTCTTATTTCCAAAATAAACGTAAGTAGATAATTATTCAATGTTATTCATGCAGCAAATCTGCTTTTATGGACGATTTCGTCTTCTTTTTTATATTTTTAGGGTTCCATATCCAAATGATAAATAAAATTATGTAAGGTAGATAATATTATTAACTTGCCACGTGTCATTGTTATAGGACCCAAATACATTCGGAAGATGCGGAAATAAATTCGGACGAAACAAATCTTCATACTTTACAAAATATAGAATTGTAAGTACCTATCGTACGTATTTGACCATCACGAAATTAGCTGTTCCCCCATGACATTACCGCTTAGTACCTACTGCTGACGTGTAAGGTACTACTATCACAAAATTGGCGAGATCACGATGAAACTTTTCATAATGTTGGACTTTTCAGGGTTCCGTATTATAATTTATGTTGACTAAATTAGCCTTCCACTTGTACTTTAAAAATGTTACATTTCTTGCAGATCACAAGTACCACCTGAGGACATGAGGTGCAACTCCAGGTGGAACACAATCATTGAAATCAAGTGTCCAATTACAGTGTATAAAACATCTTTGGACGAAGCTATAGATAAGAAAAAAGTGACTTTTTGGAGGAAAGCTAAAAACGGACTTGTCATAAATAAAAAACATCCTTGGTATATACAAGTGCAGGGACAATTACATATTACCGGTAGGCTAAAATGTATTTTCGGAGTATGGTCTGGATGCGACAAAGACCTCAAAGTTGAAATTATAGAGAGAGATGACCAATATTGGGAAGAAATGGAACCAAAATTAGAACATTTTTATATAACATGCATGTTGCCTGAGTTATGTGATCCCAGGCATGTTCGAAATATGCCAATTAGAGATTTAAGCGAATTAAAATGATTGTTGTATAATTTTGACAATGTTTAATTACTTTAAAAAAATGTATGGTACCTATATACCATACATAGCTACCTACCCTACCCTACCTACCTACCTACGTACGTATACGTACTTACCTACCTTCCTACCTACCTACCTACTCATATACTTATCTAATTACCTACCTATCCTACCTATACTTATCTATCTTGTATTTATACAAACCTTATAATGAGAATCACGAACACAACAAAAAAGAATTATCCAATTTGGTGCAGTCCTTCGGAACTTATGCGCGTACATTCATTTGGGCAATTCATTTTTATATAGATGCATAATAACTAAGAAAGTAGTACAAGAATAATAATATAATAGTAGGATAATACAAGGCGAAAACTATAAAATATTATAAGATTGTAAAATAGCAAATTGTAAACTTACTACCAAGCCATTGTAACTACAGAACCCTCAGCGCAATGGTGGCTCGCGCTTGACTAGTTTTTTGTAGCAGTAGAATTTATGCAGTGCTTGGTTAGTACTCATCCGATAATAGTTTACAAAATCGCTTGTGTGCCCGCGTCACCGCGAGTAGTATTGTGCGAGCGAGATAGAGAATGAGGAGGCGCGGGGAAGTGGGGGCGAAATTTGAATTTGAGCTGAGGTTGTATAGGCTCTTAAGGGTCTATTCCTGACCGGCGATTTTCATAAGTTGGCAATTTAAAATTGACTAAAAGGTAGTATTCTTATTATTTTTATTTATAATATTATTTCAGCACCCTTTTACTTTACATTTAACTTAACCAGTTTTTTTTTTTTCATTTATATATTTAAGGTTTTTCAAAAAAAGGAAACGAAGTTGATTAGCCTTGAAATTGTTGAGTACTTTTAATGTTCATGGTTTGTTTCTCAATACAATAAGAATAATTTTCTAATAACCCATAATCTCCTTTTTATTTATAGACAAACTTTGAAAAACGTAACAAGATAAATTGCAATCTTACGTTTTGTGTAAAAATATTTTGGGTATTTTATGAGTATTTATATTTTATCTTACTATTTCTTTTTACAAGTTTTTGTAATTGCGATAACTGGATCCCATGTCCAAGATTAGAAGCCGTCTTCACGATTAATTTGTATTTAATGCAGACGAATTTTTACGAATTTAATTTGAAGTTTTTTTTTAAATCATAATTTTTTATATGGCAACACTGTTCAGACCCGTGCCCAATAAATGGCCTAGATACAGCTGAAGGCAATGTTGTTATCAAGACTTGTGTGTGATCAATCTATTATAATTGTTAGTCTTCCTATACATTTAATTATAATTGTTCGTCTGACTGACTAATTTATCAACGCACATCCTATCCCACCTAGAAACTTGAACTAAGAAAGTATTTTTGTAAATCCGTTTTTTTTTCAAGTTATAAAGCTCAAAATTTCGTCCCATCGTAAATAAAAATAAATGAATTTCTGTATTAGGGTTCCTCTGAATGTAATTTGGTAGAAGGTGAAGTGTTTAAGTTAGTAGACTGAACTACACTCACTAACTAAACTTAAAAATCGTTAAATTAACGAAATAAAATTATAGATGGTGCTGTGCATATTTTCTATCTCAAGCTAAAAAAGGAAACAGAGCAGAGTAAAATTTGACGTGGGTCAAGCCACACAGGTCATCTAGTTATTTATAAGTAACTTTAAAATAACCTCTTCAAAATAACTTTAATTTTAAATCTTAACCTTAATGTTTCACGGGGACAAGTTTTCAAGGGTCAATCCTAATAAATAATGCCGAACGTTTCTATTAAAGTTGCCGGTCCCGCGCGGGGCCCTACAGTGCCATACATCTCAAACTTAAGGGTCCCGCGGGCACCCCTAGGAATGTCTTTGAGTTGTGCCTTTAGAGCAAGAAACTTATCAGATCAATGATCTTGTAATGGTCATATTTTGAAAAATATATTTTAAATTTGAAATATTTTCCGTTTCATTAAAATTTTGATATTATTGTTAATTTGATAATGATACAACCGACACTGGAAAATTGGCTTAAAATCAAAAATTCTTACCAGTTTTTTATTTAATCGAATTCTATTTTTAAAACAAGAAATTGGTAAATATTTAAATAAAAGATAATGTATTAAAAAATATATATCATGGCGTTAGTGCTATAAAAAAAAGAAATTGGTTCTATTTTATAACTCACAAGCAGATGTATTGGTTCTGTCGACGATGTGACAATGATACCAACTTTATTAATATTTCTATTTAGGTCAATTTGCAGCTATGGGAAAACAATTACTTTTTCTGAACACTTGTGTAAATAATAATTTATTCGAAATAACGATGAGGAAAGGTTAAATCCAATGTCACTTAAGTCCTAAATAATACTAAAATAGTTAGTTTGTTTGTACCGCTTTCACAGCAAAACAGCGGAACGGACCTTGATAAAAATTTAAAAAAATTACGTAATAATATTGAAAATTATATTAAAACTCAGTTGAACATTTCTTTGGACTTGAAGCGAGATTTGAACCCGCGACTATCATAAATAGTCACGGTTCTTTCAAGCCTATTCTATTAATATCAACTACATTTTTTTTTTTTTTTTTTTATGTTGGATTGGCACGCGTTTGACCACGATCTCACCTGATGGTAAGTGATGATGCGGTCTACGGTGGAGCACGCTTACCCATGAGATACCTATTGACTCTTGCTTTGAAGAGATCCAGATTGTACTCATGTGGAATCACAGACTCGGGCAAGGCGTTCCATTCTTTGGCAGTTCGCATAAGAAATGTAGAGGCGAAACGCTTAGTGCGTATTAGTGGAATATCTACCGTGAAGCGGTGTCTGAGTGCCGTTTGTCTGGTAGTCACATTTTGTTTTCCTAACTTGAATACTTCATCAGACGCAGCCTCTAGAAATTAAGGATTCAAAAATTCAATTTGAAATCTTATGATGCTTATAAGAGCAGCCCTATATCTAATACATGTCTAGAAATGTTAGGACATAGTTAGACTTCTCACACCCTTGAGCACTTTTTAAGCATACAAGTTTCCTTACGGTATTTGCCATAAATAGAAATAGAAATAGAAATAAACGTAATAGAAATAAATCAAACATCTTCGAAAAAACGAATCTGACAGATTTATTGATAGAAGTGTGTCCCGTGTGTTCGAACCCGAGACCTTTGACTTCGCAGTCCTACGGTGTTGAACTCGGCTATTCCGGCTTACTTTAAAATTATAAATAAATAATTATTAATTTATTTATTAATTTATTTAAAATTGTGTTCTTGAAATTACGCATATTGATACTTTTGCTAGCAGCGTAAACTTTTATTGTTTAATTAAAACTTTGTAGTGAGAGATCTGGTTTGCGATTTAATCAACCTAAAACCGCAGGTAAAACTAGTTCATATAATATGTAAAGTAACATAAAATATACTTAAAAACGAAATTAAAATAATTAAAACACATTAGTCATGTCTTTTTCTTAATACATTTCAAAATGGAAATTAAACGAAACACCTGAGTATATTTATCGTAGAGTATGATGGGGCAATACAAGCATCAAGCAAGCAATCAATCAATTGTCTTTAAAAAAATAACAGGCTTATGTTTAAATGTTTACAATAATGTTATTTTACCGTAAAAAAGAAAGAAACTTAGAAAAAGTCTGATAATAACAAAAAAGAGTAAGATTTTTTTTTTAAACTGAAAGTTATATTAATATTAACATTACCCCGCGGGGATTAAAAGTGGCCTGTATGCTAATCCAGACAAAACCAGCTACAATTAGTTAGCTAGTTATGTACAAAATTTCATCAAAACCCACGCGGTAGTTTTGTCGAAAAAAAAGTTACATAAATCCACATATCCCTAGTAACTTTGAGATCCACACCCACACACATCTTCATAAACCTTCGCATTAATAATATTTAGTAGGATATACTTTTTATCAATAAGTACGATTCATTGTCAGTTTCACCCACTCTACTTTATTTAAATTTAAATTTCATTATGATTCGCAATTAAAATATTCCAGATATTTTTCGGTATAAAAGTGCTATTTTTCTGAAAGTGACAATTCATTATCGGTGAAGAAAGCGAACCGAAAAGGTTTATTTGAGTAGTTTATTTAATGATTGTTATCAAAAAACTACAGGACAAGATCCGGTGAGGTTTATTTTGTTTTTTATTTATTATTGATTATGTGTTAGCATTCAAAGTAAACAATGGGCTTTATTATGGGTGAATATTTTGTGCCAGACATTTATTTTAATCATTTTCGATTTTCGATCGTTTTCTCACAATAAGATAGACCAGTTGTTAGATTTTCTGTGGGCTTAACTTAGTCACGGACTTCATTCACTTGCCCGTATTTCCATTTTTTGGGGTTGGCGCAATAAGTTTTATCTCCCCATACCTTCTTATTTCATGTCAACTCAGCTATCACACCCTTTCTTGCCATGCTATTTTTCACACAGTCGATCTATCTTTTATTCGGTCTTTTTAACTTAACCGTGACTACGAGTTATTAAATCCTGAATTTTAATCATCATCAGGTAGGGATGGTGAGGCCTATGGCATGCAGCATATTCACAGCATGCCATAGGCCTCACCATCGATTTCCACAGCACGTGGTTTTGGGCCGCCTGAAACCAACGCAACGACTCCCCGCTCACATTTTATCATCTACTACAGGTTTTAAATTTCTCAACATGGCCGATGTACAAGCTGCATTAAGTTCTCTCGAGCTTATGCAAGCAACTTTCGCTGTTGTTACAACATTCAGCTTAACTACTTGGAGGTATCCACCAGCATGCAGTCCTGCAAGTAAGTCTGCCTTTGGTTTTTTTCCCATCCAAAATTTTGTCACAGTAAAACTCACAAAATCAAGTAATAACTATTTCTTTTTACATTGATAGTGTTATAATTATTATTTACAGTCATATTATTATTATAGGAACCAATGTTTACTTTCTAATGGTTGAAAACATTTTTAATGGTTTCAGATGGTTCAAGTTATGACTTCATTGTTGTGGGAATCGGAACTGCAGGATCGGTATTAGTCAATCGACTTTCAGCTGACAGTACAGTCAGTGTCCTGGGAATTGAAACGGGTGGTTATCCACCAGCTGAATGCGATAACGTAAGTCATAGTGCTAGAGTATGTTTCAGATTTAAATTTTGTAGGCAGATATTAAACCTCCATCTTTCTTCTCTTTTTCACCTTCTTCGACATTTTCATTTAGTTTCGTCAGTTCCTATCTTACACCTAGTATTTTCTTTATTTGCAGTATCCTGGTCTTTTTCCTATCACACCGATGGCTGCGTATGATTACAATTACGTATCACAAAATGATAACTATGCCGACCAAAACTTGCAAAATAATAGCATAGGAATGACTGCGGGCAAAATGTTGGGAGGAACTAGCTCTTTGCACCACTTGATGCATATAAGAGGATTTCCTGAAGATTATGACGAATAGGCAGAAATGCTAGGCAATGATTCCTGGAATTACAATAATTTAAAGCCGTATTTAAATAAAATTGAAAGATTGACAGACGAAGATCTAATTGACTCGCCATATTATGGTGACTATTTTGGCACAAATGGTACTTTCGGCTTAACTAGACAAACATTCCCAACGAATGTCAAATACTTAGAAGCTTTTAAGGAACTTTGTCATAATGTTGAGAATGTAACGACTAATATTGGTTATGCTGAGTTACTTTATTACATAGCCGACGGAGTGCGGCAGAGCAGCTCAGTGAGTTACCTGGGACAAACTAAATCACGCCCTAATCTATGTCTATCATTGTTTACCACAGTTACTAAGATCCTAATCGAAAATGGCGTTGCAGTTGGTGTGCAAGTAACCAAGTCCAATGGCGAAACAAATGTATTTTATGCAAACAAAGAAGTAGTGGTTTCTGCAGGAGTTTTAAACAGTCCGAAACTGCTAATGTTATCCGGTATTGGTCCAAAGGAACACCTTCAATCTAAGGGTATAACAGTATTAAAAGACTTGCCCGGTGTAGGTCAGAACTTTAAAGATCCACCTGCTGCTTCAGTTGTATACCAAATGGAGGAGTCGACAACGACACCTGCCGCTAGTAATCCACATACTTTTCCCATACCTTCTTTTGTTGGTCTTGTTGCGTTAAATTCATCCCAGCAACTGCCAGACTATTTAGCGTTTAATTTTGAGATTCCGCACGACTCAACCGACTTCATAATTTTGTGTGTCAATGCTATGAAGTACTCGTATAAAATTTGTCAGAAATGGGCAGATGCTAATAAGGGTAGGACTTTACTACTAGTAATCAATGAATTCTTGATGCCAGAGTCTCGTGGTGAAGTGTTGTTAGCCAGTGCGAATCCTAAAGACGATCCACTCATTTACTTCAACACATTTAGTAAAAAGTCAGACTTGGAGTTTTTGGCTAAAAGTTTGAAAGATTATCACAAGGTGGTGTCTTCTACGTATTTCAAAAGTGTGAATGCCACGATGGTTGACTTGGGTCTTTGTTCTGGTCAAGCCGATGACGATGGATTCTGGGAGTGCTACGCATTGCAAATGTCCAACACGATTTGGCATTACTGTGGAACATGTGCTATGGGGTCAGTTTTGGACAACCAACTCCAGGTAAAGGGGGTTGAACACTTACGAGTGGCCGATGCAAGTGCCATGCCTCGGTTGATAAGAGGGAAGATAAACCCTGCCGTGGTTGTGATAGCTGAACGTGCTGCTGATTTCATAATTAAGGCATGGAATCTTGGGCAGTAACACATTCTGTGAAGTATAATTTTATTGTCTAGTTAAGTTATTTTTACTTAGAATGATTAAGTTTTTTATGTACATGAGTAAAGTTTATTATTTTATTTTGAATTGTTTGTATTTTTATTTCGTTTAATTGACTACCAATTCAATTTTAAATTGACGCTAAAGTATTAAACACTATTTTTTTAAAACAATATATCGAGAAATAAGAAAAAATAACATTGAAAATGAAAACACCTGAGCGGATATTAATTAAATACATAAAATGGTTGTTTGCTGAATGAAATTAAAATTATGGCAATAAAACACTTGAATTATAATTATATCAAATTCAAATTCAAATCATTTATTTTCATAGGCCCCAGGAGGCGCTTGAACACGTCAAAATTTTACACAATGAATTATAAAACCACACCAAGGTCCACCTTGATGATGATGGGGCTAAATTCGATACTATGGAAACATAGATTTAACATCACACATATCATAACATCACGCCTTTAATTATTACCCAGAAGGGTGTTGCAGAAGTGTATTGTATATTGTACAGTGGGCCAAGCAATTAGGTATGCAGGGCAAAAATTTCTACGCCATACTGAAAACTGACTGCAATAGATATGCATGTGTGAATTACATATTGAATAAGTGTAATATACCCACTATTTAGATAAATAACTCACTTATCCATAACTGGTTTAGTAAGTCTTTACTATGACGTAGAAGTTTTTGCCCTGCATAGCTAACTCGTTGGCCCACTGTACACCCATACTTCACCCATTATGTTTAGGTCCTATGTATTCTATGGGACCTAAACATATGTTTGAGTTTGAGTTGAATTTACTACACCAAACGAAGAAGCAGCGTCCATGACTCAAGGAGCAAATAACATTAATTATTGAAAAGGCAATGAAAATAATTATCAGTTAAAATTTTAATTACTTACAAGTACGACACTATTTTGGAGAATAATAATAATAATATAATAATGGTGTTGTTACTACAGTTTGTGATAATAATAAGATAATGAGTAAACTAGTAGAGTTTTTGTTAACGTGGTGGAATGATAAAGTACTGAATAAAAGAGATAAAGATACCAATATTTTAATTTACACGTTAAAATACTAGACGCGTTTCCATTTAAGACATCATAACAAAACATCACGCCTATATTACCCAGTGTGGCAGAAGTGTGCAATATCCACACTTCACCAGTTATGTTTAGATCCCATGGTATAGCTTTATGGGGGTGAGCCTACTGCATCCACTGGGCACATTTTCAACTCCGTGCTGCTGTTGTTAATTTCACAAATAACACTTTTCGACCCGGGAATTGAACCCGAGACCTTGCGGTAAGAGGCGCGTACGCTAACAAATAGACCATTACCATTTTAGCTCTGTCATTTGTAGAGGTTCAAAGATTTTTCTTGTACGAAGGACGCGGTACATTTGAATGATCGATGTGAACAACAAATGTACCGCGAAAATCATTTATAAATAAATTATTTTCGAGGTTTAAGTTCTAAAGAACTTAAGATTTTTTAAAGTAATTTAAATTAGAAAGTTTTACCTGACACTATGCACCTGCAAATATTAAGAATATATATATATATAATTTTTTTTTATCTTTATTTTTAAGGACTTTTATACATTTATGTACATGTCAGTCCGATTAAATCTAACTATACTAATAGTAACATTACATAACTTCAACAAAAATACTAAAAAACATAACCGCCTCTTCACTGCTAGGATTGGAAATAATATTATTTATAGCACCTATTTGAGATGTGTTTACATTAAAAAATTTAAAAAACTCATCCCTATCCTTCTGAAACCGAACACATTCCATCAAAAGATGCTGACGTCGTCAACTACCCCACAAACTTCACAATTTGGGGATGCATTTTTTCCCATAAGGTAGGCAAATTTATTTGATGGAATATGACTGGTTCTAATTCTATGCGCTACAGTAATTAGTTTTCTACTTAATTTACTTAATATACACCAAGGTATCCGAGGTGGCTGGGATTGCACAGTTTTATACCATATCCCCTTTTCTACTGATCTTTTATCAAAATATTCCTACCAGAGGTCCTGACATGATATTTTAAACTTAGGTAACAATTCTGTGTAATATGGTTTAACTGAGATCTCGCTTCCTTCTGTAATGCCAAGCTTCGCCAATCTATCAGCCTCCTCGTTTGAAAATGCTAACTTTGAAACTACTAACGAAACATAATAATGTTGAGCTCAGATTTTTAGATGAATCATTAGGATGTCCTACTTAACTTAACTTGGCCAGCGTGATGGCCTAACTCTTCTTATCATGAGAAGAGGCCCGAGCCCAGCAGTGGGATATGTATTGTATACAGGGCTGCTATTATTAGGATGTCCTAAAAAAATCTGCGAGTTTAATCTCGGGTGGAAGCGATCTATCTAAGCTAGCTTTTTTATAAGACCGAAAGACTGGCAACCTTGAACCTTGAATGACTTTACAGGCAAGTATTAGTCAGATAGTCGTCATTGATTATTCTCTTTGCCATCATCTCGACTGCCCCAGAATAGCAGCCATTAGTCGATTGATTCGATTTTGACGACCGGATGGCGGAGTGGGTAGTAAACCTGCCTGCGACGCCGAGGTCGTGGGTTCGATTCCCACTTATGACATATCTTTGTGTGCATGAACATGGGGGTATTTCTATGTATAATAAGTATGTATTTACAAAAGAAAAGTATATATGTATTAGTATCAGTTATTCTAGTACCGATAGTACAAGCTCTGCTTAGTTTGAGACTAGAAGGCGTTGTGTGTGAGTAGTGAAAAAAAAATATTCCTTAGATTCAAAGATTCAAATAGTTTATTTGCATAAAACAGGGTTACATGGTTGGTACACAGATCAATATAATAAGGTTACTGATTTATAACCCAAGCAGGTGTGCAAATTTTAATGCAATAATAAATAGTGGCATTACATGCAGGATTGTAGCAAAGTATAATTTAATAATTGTCCCAGATTCAAAGAGAGTAATATGTCAAAGTCTAATAATAAAATAAAATTAGAATTATAACATAATATCATTCAGAAAAATTGTGATGCAGAGCGCCTCAATTCTATTTATGCTACCTAAATCATAAATATTCATCTCGCTTCGATCGTTTCGTGATAAAGAGCACCATAATGATATTAGACTGAATTAGTGCTTTAATTTTATACTCTGATATTTTATTTGATAGTGTAATGTCGAACACTGGAACAAATAATTTGTCATCAGTACTTAAAGTTTATCACAGTTTGATTTTTGGTCGAGACATTTATTGATATAATCTTTTCCTTTTACAGCGTTCAAATAAAAACAATGAGGAAAGTTTATAGCGTGTTGCATCCAAGGATTCTCATAATATCTCCCAATCTTCAATAATACCTCCCTCCGCATGAGAAACATACAGTTCTATCATTTAATTTAATTTTCTTTAATTTGTAATATGGTATTTGATGAATAAAAATGAGGTACTTTGATGAAAATTATTAATAAAATAGAAAGTACATTATATTTACGAGGTTCCTTCGTTTCGAAAACTTGTGATAATCTGTTGTATAATACTGAAAAAGTCGCATTTGTCTGGCAGTTCAAAACTACGGATGTTTGGATGCCTATAATTTTTAAAATAGACAGACTAAAGATAATTTGAAATCGAAGGAACATAGATAATCATGTTTTAAATTGGCTGTGCAAAAATTATAACATTGTGATGAGAAATGTAAAAGATGCAACCATACTCATTTTGTTTTAGTTTAGTTTAGTTTAATACTTTATTGTACACACATAAATTACATTAAAAGAATTACAAAAAAGTGGTGATTACAATAGGTGAACTTAACTCAAAAATGAGTTTTCTGCCAGCAAACCTTTGAGCCAGATTTTGTATGAGAATTCCATACCGGTTGTTCCCCCTTAATACTGTTGCCACAATAAAATAATCCCGCGTCAGCCATTTCTGTCACCAACCTTTTATGAGAATCAACTGTAGCCCAATAATAATTATATTGTGCTATATTTTGTCTTCTAAATAACCCGAAACATTATAGTAAAATTTTTCGATAACGATTTTTTTCAATTTAGTCTTATTATTACATTTAATTTTGCATCTTTAATATTATTTGCTACTTAAATAAAAAAGATTAAAGCCATTGCGAAAACACTTCTATACATTAGAGCAGTGTTTGTTTTGCACATACATAACCGGCAAATGTCTGATATACAGTCAAAAAGTAAATTTTTTGTTATAAAAGTAACACACGTGTAGACTGCATTTGTGTTTACTCTAAGAGACAAAAATAAAGATATTATACAGTTTTTTCTTAAAATAAAATTTAGTATCGACATTATTATTTACAGCTGTTTAATTTCTACGAATACGATACGAAGATATTTAATAATGTTAACTGTCTGGCTTTTATTATTGGCTGGTAATTAAATATTAATCCTAGTGACATCAGAATTTTACTTATTTTCGTCAGTTTATTTTGTTAGAATTTTCCAAAGCGCGTCACTATTTCTTACAATACTTAAGTCGTTTTAATTAATATCATTTTATTTTATTTTATTTTTCAGTTAGTTTTATATTATTATCTGCAATGTTTTGATGTGTTAAAGCAAATATAATTATGTTTGTACTTCTGTCATTTATACTGATATATTTATGTACTTACTTTAGTATTAAGAAGAAAATGTAAACATCTTGCCAGTTAAAAAAAAAATGCATAAAATTTGAATCTATAAATCTTTGCGTCAATAAATACGTAAAGGTCAATTGCTATATATAGTAGTCCTTAGACACAGCTCTGATTTTAATATTTTTTATTTATTTTCTACTACATTTTTTTTATTTAGAAACATTTCGGAGTGGGCATAAAATTATTAAGAAGGGCTGCGTCCTATGATGCCTAACCTGAGAAAACAACAAATATATTACCGTAGTAGGTATTGCATTGTCACCAGAATTATTATAATGTATACCTTAAATGGTATACAAGATTTGAAATATAGAACCTTGTAAATATCCATTAAGTTTTTTTTTTTTTTTATTAATGATGTTTCTAAGGAATTAGATACGTCATAAAGATTACAATCTAGTCTAGATATAACATTAGAGACTAATGAGTAATTTAATTTTGACCTAAGCTACTAAATTAATTTATGCTAAGAATGTGTCCATTAACACCTATCTTATTGTCTCTATTATCGAAAATGATCCATTAAGTAAACTATAACTTATATTCATTTCCATACGAGTTGGAGCGAGGACGCCATCGTCACACATTATTTTTCATCTGTTATTGAGTAAATATTTTCTTCATTAATATGAAAGTGATAATTGGATATACTGTATCTTTATCAGCTATTTAAATATAAGAATAGTGTCTAATAGACAGTATAATAATATCAATTAAAATAATAACTGATACAGGAATAGCAATATGCTTTGTGACATAATTTCCTTGTCACTTATATAATTTATTTAATTTAAAACATTTGGAGAAGCAAAATAATTCTACAAAATTATCCTAAAAAACAAACTACCTTAAAAATAAAATTACAAACTACAAACCTATAATTCTAATACACCGCTGCCAGTAACAAAAGTGGCAACGTTCACGTAAATTGTATTTAAATCTGAAGAACAGTAGGTATAATTATACTACCCGTTTGCTGACAAATTTGTCCCTCCTGCTTCTGCAAACCCCATCCTTGCTAACATGCATTGCATTGTTAACAAAAAATTTGCAAATAGGCAAAGTTTTTATTGGCAAATTCTAAACATGACTGGGGAATTGCAAATGTGTAGCGATAGTCTAAAGTAACGTTACTCTGCCTAAATTAGTTGGAAAATAGCGTAAAACGAAGCATTTCCGCGGACAAAACATTTTGTTTTCCAGTGGTTTTTTTCGCACGGGTTCTTAGAATTTGTCACGATGTCATTTAAACCCTGTATAAAAAAGGGTCTCTAAATAATCGCGTTTAATGCGTTTTGAACCATCTTCCAAAAATAACGAGATTCTATGTTTGCGCGTTTTTTTTTTCTAGCGATTTCACTGTCTTTTGCGAACAGATTTACCAAAAATTTTTTTTCACTTCAAAAACCTGAAATAAACTGAATAAAAAGCAATAAATAACAAAAAAAAGCAGTTGAATAGTTCTTGAAGTCCACTGTGCACATTATTTTCTTTCAATTGCAATTTATGAGCACCGACTTTGAGAACTGGGTATGCTTTGTGTGTGTGTGTGTGTGAAATGTATGCTTGTGAACCAGCCCCCGCGACACAGGCGTTACATAATTAATGTTTGTGTAACAGTTTTTTGATAATATAAAATAGGAACTGTACTATCAAAAAACAATTTATTGTCATGAATTAATTACTATCATTAACAAAAGGGTAATTAATAGTTACGCATAAGTTACAAAAAATGTTTAGTATAAAATCTAAAGTAAAGAATGTCTGTGTTAAACAGCAATTTTTTTCAACACTTTTGGAACATGGGTACTAATTCTTCAAAAAAATAAGCTATAATCTAAGTATTTACATATAGTGTTCCGAAATAGCGACATTAATTGAAACCACAGTGTCTAGACTTGGTTAGTATTCATTTGGTTCAGGTTGAATACTTTTTACGAAAAAAAAACATTTTCCGAACAAACTGAATGATTCTTAATATTCAATTTGTTTGGGACAAGCAATATTTTTCGTATTACAGGCAACCGGTGGATATGAACATTACCTACTTTTTTATGATGGATAGGGACGCGTTTGACCACGATCTCTCCTGATGGTAAGTGATGATGCGGTCTACGGTGGAGCACGCTCACCTATGAGATGACGAGCCCTCAGTGCCACTCCTGCTTAACTGAACGACGGCCATATGCTCAAGGTCGTCGGCTACTCCCCAAGCCTTAACTCTTGCTTTGAAGAGATCCAATTTGTACTCATGCGGAAACACAGACTCGGGCAAGGCGTTCCATTATTTGACAGTTTGCACAGAAATGTAGAGGCGAAACGCTTAGTGCATATAAATGGAACATATACCGTGAAGCGATGCTTGAGTGCCGTTTGTCAGTTAGTCCGACATTACCTACTTCTAGAATCCATGGTTTCAATAAATGTCTAAGTAAGTCGCATCCAACCTGCATCGTATCCACTGGTTACCGTCTTATAATAAATTGCAGTTCGTTTGAAAAATGCAATATATCAACAAAAAATAAAATTAATACTTATATCAAGCAAACCAGCACGATTTTGGTAGCTATAAAACTACCTACGAGTATATTATCTCTTTTTTTATTACTATTTCAAACTAATCAATTTGAGCATTCAAGTAATTTAGTTTCAACGATAATGTCTTGTAAAAAGGGTAAGTAAGTATATATCTTAATCTTTTCATATTTTAGGCTATTACAGTAATTGTATAATCTCTAAAGTGAATTATTTCTAAATCTATTGATTTTACCAATTTACAAAATAATTGATATTATATAAAAAAAGATTAAGTACAATAAAAAGAAACGAAAAACAAAGAAATGAAAAAGTGAAACAAAATACTGTTCGTTTTTAATAGTTCTTTTCTTTTCTGTAATTAATAATTATAATAGGTACGTATCCGAGACATTGCCAATCATGAAATATGATGTTGTATAATCTGTACAGAAATAGAAAAAAAAGACAAGAACTATAAAAAAACTGATTCAAATACCTGAATTAGTTATTTTTAATAATTCATTTTTAAAGTTATATTCCGTTTCACACAAGTCCTTCAATTAACAGCTGAAATTATAATAATAAATTGTTCTAGAAATAACCCATTCTTTGTAAACGAAATGCTGAAAATGCAAAACAATTTATTGATTCAACTGCAAGTGCTTATAATAGGTTTTATTCATCTTAGTTTTATAATGGTTGCCAAAAAGTGTAAAATATTAATATTTTACATCTTCAGGCCAATTCAAATGTTATTGGGAAAATGATTTATTCTTTATTAAAAATTAATTATTCTTAACTGTCATTAAAAAGAAGAAAGATTATATATTCTGTTACAATTTATTGCCTTGGTTGTCTAGTGGTTAGCGTATGCGCCTCTCACCGTGAGGTCTCGGGTTCGATTACCGGGTCGGGCAAAGTTTTATTTTCGAACTTTTCTTCTGGAAATTCAAAACAAATACAAATAGTCAAATAGTAGACTAGTGTGCTTGCGACCTTGACAAAGTGTAAGTTTGTCGAAACGTCAAGCACCAAAACGTAAATAAAATTGCGTTAATGTCCGTTAAAATCATATCCACAAATATGCAACGCGAAAGTTTAAAACTTATTATAATAAACAAATCATGGTTGACTGGTAGAGAATGCCTTAGGAATTAAGTCCGCCATTGTACTTTTGATGTGCATAAAGTTTAAAATAAAAAATAAATAAATAGTTTAACAAAGATATCATACCTATTATCCGTACTGGGTTGTGGAGGTCTTATTTCAGTCGCTTGACGTAAAATATGGACATTTTATTACAAGCTATGCTTAGTTTGGGACTAGATGGCGTTGTGTGATAGTTATTATTTATTTAGCTAAATCTTTTAGACTAGAAGCCGACCTCAATGTTATTGGGAAAAGGCTCGAAGTAATGATACTACTTTTAATGAAAGACAGCTAAATTGTACCTATGTGCTACTCTAACAAAAGCCATTAATTTTAAAAGATAGCTTCACCGTGGGTCCGCAAGCCATGGTTGCAGCATCGCAGAACCCAGTCCGAATTTACGGACAACCCTAATAAATATAATAATACTGAAAAATATAAATTTGTCTTTATTAAAACTGTTTAAATAATAAAGTTACACGTGCATGAGATCGTTTTGGAGGATAATGGGCTAAAACCAACCACTTATGATGCTAAGACCAGTGTGTATTTATTTTATATTTATGAGTATATAATATTTTCAAATAGGCCTTAAATATAAAAACGCTTAAAGCATATCAGTTATATCGTCCAGGGATAAAACTCACGCATATCATCAGCGTAAGCATCCTGTAGCCAAAGTCAACCTCCTGCAGCCAAGTCTCAGAAAAGCCTTACATTTTAAGCTTAAGATAAATGATTATTATCATATTTGTTGCTCCCAACAGTTTAAGCCTCATTAAAAGTAACTGATTAGTTACCGTGGTTTGTAACGTGGTGATAATTAAAATAGCTTTATATCCTTCTTCAGAAATTTAACTATGTCATCACAAAAAACACTTGAAAATTTGTTGTGTTTTTAACTGTTGAAAAATGTTGCAGTGTTCTCAATTGATGCCTACTTGGCCCATTATACTTTATAAGTATTTAATATGATTATAATAATGACGTTATGACGAATAAATAAATACACAATACATACATGATATTAATTCTGTGTACATAAATTTTGGTATAAAAGCGGCAGTCTATGGTCCAAACAGTATCATTTCTTTAAGAGTTGAAGTTTAAGAAGTAACAATATTCTGAATCGAGTTAGAAAGGTAAGTGAGTAATAATACGTTTTACATAATTCTAATGTTACTGTATTTGTCACCAACTTTTGCATAATTTGTTGTAGATACTTTTTTTTTTCTTGTGCCTATAATGATCTTTAATTTTTTTATGGACTCTACTCTTAGGCCAAAATTCACAGGTGTTCCACAAACCTTATTGGCAAGATAAGCATATAACACACATAAATGAAAGTGACAGTTGTGTTCTATTTTCAAGAGTAACTTGTGACACTTTTAAATTCAGTCAAGATATATTTTGTGGGTCAGATAAGAACTATACGGATCCTCAAAAGCTAGCCCTCAGTGTGTTATTTATACTTCTGTTCATACATCTTGGCATACATTCTCGTTGGTGTGCTACGTAATGTACCTTTTTAAAAGACGCCACCTTTTTGGCCTTTGCATCTGGCGAGAATTTCTATCTTACTTATTAGAATCACAAAGCAGAATCTGGCTTAGTAATTCTAAGCAAACATTAAAATTTGATTTTAGCAATTTCATCCTCTTCTAACAAAGTATTACCGACTCGGGCTAGTTTTAAATGATTGTTTGTTTCAGAAATGGTTGACATTGCTGCAACTGTATTAGCCGCAGTGCAAGCTGCGCAAGTGGCCCTACAAGTTTTGTTTTCACTCACTCTCACCGCTTGGCGATTCCCACCTGCCTGCACCATCAGCAGTAAGTACAGCAGGATCGCTCCGAGTTGGCCAAATTGAACAAAACCCGTTTATTTATACCTGACCTCTTAAAACACATTTTGACCGCTTCATTTTTGATTATCTAAAAACAAACGAGTGCTGCAAAATGGCGGTAACGGTATAAATTGGCAATCTTGAAGCAATAGGGTAGCAATTTAAATATGATGGAAAATTGCGATTGTGGACAATTAATGAAAACAATTGTTACTTGCATCTTTAATTTTAGCCTTCCATTTAAAAGGTGTCTGTTGAGAAAATCATGTTTCTGTATGTTCTAGATTATTATATCTGCTATATTCCTTCGTGTCCTTTCTTAATAAATGAATCGAATAACATATGTCCTAGAACGCTTCCTTGGGGCACCCCACATGTAAAAAGGAACAAACAACTCATTAAAAAAAATGTTTTACTCTAGACCAGAAATCAACGTTTTATTTTACAGATGGGACATATTATGACTTCATAATAATTGGAGGAGGTTCTGCAGGATCCGTGTTGGCGAATAGATTGTCGGCAAATAGCAGCTACAGCGTGCTTCTCATCGAAGCTGGCGGATATTCGCCACTTGAATCTGATGTAAGTACTGTAATGAAGTTCTTCTCATTGAATGAGCAAAAGTGGTATTGTGTACGCTGAATATAATCTTTAGGAAAACACTTTTGCAGTATTTCGTTTTCTTTAGAAGATTCTTTACACTTTAAATTCAACAAAAAATCAAATGCAAGTCTCTGTATTATAGAAACATGATTTATTCAAATATCCGGTTTACAATAAAACTTTTATTTTATTCTTCATATATTACAGCAGTTTTTATTTTAAAATAGCCACAGAATAGATGGCACGGAAGCGAAAAACATTCCCATAATCAATTAGTCATACCCATAGAAATCTTAATAACTAGTCAATAGAAATGCTATCGACTATCTTTTAACACTGGGACGCATGTCGCCGGTTTTCAAATACCACTTTTTGTATTCCTGCAAACAAAATTATTCTTTATGGCGATGACATTAAGATGACAATTCCTCTACTCGCACTTATGTTCGATTAGACAAATGCGCTTGTATTCCTGCAAACAAAATTATTCTTTTTGCGATGACATTAAGACGACAATTCCTCAACTCGCACTTGTGTTTGACTTGACAGATGCGCGGCGACAAGGTCACGCGTCTTTGACATTTCTATTGCCTTATTATTAAGATTTCTATGGTCATACCCCTTTAGCAGTAACTAGCATCATGTTATTCCCCTTTTCAGATGGCCGGCGTGTTTCCAGTGCTACCAAGCTCAGCGTATGATTACAACATAACATCAGTAAATAACGGCAAAACTAACCAGAACCTGGTTAACGGTGTTGTTGAGCTTACAGCGGGGAAAATGCTCGGAGGTAGCAGTGCTTTAAATCATATGATTTATGTACGTACGGATCCCCACGACTACGACAATTGGGCTATTATTATTCTTGGCGATGACTCCTGGAGCTACAAAAATGTCGAATCATATTTCAAGAAAATTGAGAATCTTAAAGACGATGTGTTGCTAAATTCCAGCTTCGCTAGTCTCCATGGCACAAGTGGCGTTGTTAATCTTACTAGACAAACGAGTTCGTTAAACGCAGGTATTTTAGCTGCCGCCAAAGAATTAGGTCATAAAGTCGTCCTGGATTCAACTTCAGATACCTCGACTAACTGTATTACTGAGCCTTTGTTTGAAATTGATAATCAAGTGCGCCAAAGCGCCGCAGTTACATACCTTGGAGAAACCATCGGACGCAAAAATTTATGTGTTGCATTGTATACTACTGCCACAAAAATTATAATTGAAGATAAAGTTGCAAAAGGAGTTCAAATGGTTGATTCCAACGGTGATATTTACGTTGCGTATGCAAACAAGGAAGTAGTCGTGTCCGCTGGAGCTCTCCATAGTCCTCAGCTTCTGATGTTGTCAGGCATTGGACCAAGTTCACATCTCGAGTCGTTCAACATCGAAGTGGTAGAAGATCTGCCCGTAGGTGAAAACTTACAGGACCACCAATCAGCTCCTCTGGTTTACCAGATGGAGGCAGACACATCGATCACACCGCCTGCAAATCCTTATCAATTCCCAGTGCCAACCACTTGCCTCTACGCATCAGTGAACAGCTCGCAGACATATCCAAATTATCAAGCTATCATTCTTTTGTTTCCTCATGACTCAACCGCACTTTTGCAACTTTGCAGCAGCAGTTTCAAGTTTAGTAACGATATTTGCAACAAATGGTATGCAGCGAGTGCTAGTCGAACGACCATATTTGTAGTGCTGTTGTATATGCAGTGGCGCTGCAGTCCCACCTCCGACGCAGCGCCAGTCAATAAACTAGTATTGCACTAAACGGTTGTGTCATTGCTTCCTACCTACCTACATATACACTATCTGGCGACGAGTAAAAGTGAATAACAATATGGCGCAGATCATTGGAAGTTTGCCGGTTTTTGATCATAAAAATCAAGAATGGGAGATTTTTGCCGGAAAGATAAAGAATTTCGTTAAATTGAACAACATTCCGGCAGATAACTGGTGTGCTGTTTTATTGACTCATCTATCGGATGAATCCTACAGGCTCGCGAAGAATCTCGTGCACCCACGTGAAGTCGATGACGTTTCATGGTCGGAGTTACTGTCGGTGTTGGACAAGCATTTTCAGCCAAAGAGGTCCACGTTTGCTGACAGAGCTAAATTCTATGAAGCGGGTCGGGCGGACGGCGAAAGCCTCGAGGAGTGGGCGGCGCGCCTAAGAGGATTGGCGGTTTACTGCGATTTTGGTGCTGAACTGGACACGCTGCTGCGCGACAAGTTCGTCTTGGGCCTGAAGGCGAGTCGTGAAAAGGACCGACTTTTCGAACAGGACTCGGTTACGCTGACGCTCACTAAGGCCTTGGAAGTGGCTCAGCAGGCAGCATGTGCTCGCGCTGCACGTGCCTGTGACGGTGCCGGTGGTGCTCATATAAAAGAGGAGGCGGTGTATCGTGTTGCTGAGCGCCGCGAGCGGAGAGCGCCGGAATCGCCAGGGGCTCCACCTGCGGCGCGGGCGGCGTATCGGCCGACGCCTACAGCGGCGGTAACGCGATGTTCGGTGTGCGGTTTGCGAAACCACGAGGCAGATAAATGTCGTTTCAAAAACTATGCGTGCCAAATTTGTGGTGAGAAAGGTCACCTCAAAAAAGTATGCAGTTCTAAAAAGGTAGAAAAAGTGACGGTGCATAATATCGGTGTTGAGGAACATGATTGCAAAGAATGCGAACTCTTCAACATAAGGTATGTAGTAAATAAGCCTTATAAAATAAATGTAAAAATAGATTCTAGTACATATTCTATGGAACTTGACTGTGGGGCTGGTCGAAGTGTTATGTCGCAGGAATATTATTTAAATAATTTTCATAACTATAAGATGTTAAAAACTGATCTAGTATTCTGCCTCTATACAAAACACAAAATTGCGCCCCTTGGTTATTTCCCTTGTTATGTATCCTATAATAACATGAATAAATACATGGAATTTTACGTTTTTGAGGTTGGGGGTCCGCCATTGCTAGGTCGAGATTTTATGGAACAGTTCAATATCAGCCTTGTTTCAAAATGTGATGTTAATTCCTTAAGTATTAATCGCCTGGGAGAAGTGCAACAAATTTTGAATGAATATCCTGATCTTTGGAAAGAGGAACTCGGTTGCTTTAATAAATTTGAAATTGACCTGCATTTAAAAGAAAACGCGTTACCAAAATTTTTTAAGCCTCGTGCCATACCGTTTGCCCTAAAAGAAAAAGTTTATTTAGAATTAGATAGGTTGGTAAATGCAGGTATATTAGAACCGGTACAATTTTCTGATTATGCGACTCCTATTGTTCCAGTGTTAAAAGAAAACGGCAAGGTAAAAATAGCTGGCGATTTCTCTTGTACCTTGAATAAAGTCTTGAAAATCGATAAATATCCACTGCCCCATATAGATGAGGCTTTTGCAAAAATTGGGGGTGGACAACATTATACTAAACTCGACTTAAGTAATGCTTATAATCAACTATGCCTATCAAAGTCGTCACAAGAGCTTACCACTATTAATACTCCAAAAGGTTTATTTAAGTACACACGCCTTGTTTATGGACTTGCGAATGCGCCAGCTATATTTCAGCGCACTATGGAAACATTAGTAGCGGGTATCGAAGGGGTCGCTGTCTGGTATGATGATATCTGCTTGACAGCCCCTACTCGTTCCCTTCACTTGGCTAGGCTTCGAGAATTACTTAGCAGGTTGCAGTCCGCCGGATTAAGACTTGAGAAATCAAAGTGTGCATTATTTCAGGACAGCGTTACATACCTTGGCTATACTATAGATAAGAGTGGCCTAAGGACTTCGCAAGCGAAGGTGGATGCTATTTTAAGGGCTCCAATTCCTACTAGCGCATTAGAACTGAAAAGGTTTTTAGGAGTAGTTAATTATTATAGGAATTTTATTCCTAACGCGTCGGCTTTATTGAATCCGTTACATGAATTGCTTCGCGAAGGTGCGGCGTGGCAGTGGGGGGCGCAGCATCAGCGCGCGCTGGATGCGGTGCGCCGCGAGCTGGCTTCGGACCGCGTGCTAGCCCATTTCGACCCGAGCGCGCCGCTCGTGCTAACCGTAGACGCGGGACCGGCTGGGCTCGGCGCGGTGCTCGCTCATACTCAGCCGGATGGCTCTGAGAGGCCGATTTCATATGGATCACGATCGTTAACGGCAAGTGAAAAAAATTATAGCCAAATCCAAAAAGAAGCGACAGCTATAATTTTTGGTGTTAAACGTTTCCACCAGTACTTGTACGGTTGCCAAACGCCATTCATTTTAAAAACAGATCATAGGCCTTTAATTTCAATATTTGGTAAAAAGGAAGGTATATCGGTGACCGCCGCATTACGATTACAACGGTACGCTATTATTTTATCGGCGTATAACTATACGATTCAGTATGTTAATTGCAAAAATAATTTAATTGCTGATTATTTTTCTCGGGCGCCGCTGACAGTTAGTGCAAAACAAAATAATAATGAGACGCAGGAAGACATAGGTATTTCGTTCTTGTTCCTCGATGCTACTACAAAACCGGTTACATTCGAACGGTTGAAACGCGCTACGTGGAATGATAAGGTTCTAAATACTGTTATCGGTTATATGAACAAAGGATGGCCTCGTAGGATTGTTTGCGAATATATTAGGCCGTATTTTCAATGTAAGACGGAATTAGAGGTTGTTGATGGATGTTTATTCCGCGGCCACCGAATAGTTATTCCTCAGATATTTCGGAATGATATGTTACACGAATTGCACTCCGCCCATTTCGGCATAATCAAAACAAAAAATACGGCTCGTGGGAAAATGTGGTGGCCTCAAATCGATTCGGACATCGAACGCTGGATAGGCGGGTGCAGCGCGTGCGCTCAAGTCCGCAGTGCGCCTGCGCGCGTCCCCCCCGCGCCGTGGCCCCGCCCGCCGTCGCCCTGGCATCGCATTCATATAGATTACATGACGGTTGGGCAAGCGGTATATTTGATTGTAGTGGACGCATTTAGTAAATGGCTAGATTGCATTCATATGAATTGCGGCACTTCTACCGGCGCTCTCATATTGAAATTGAAGCATATTTTTTCTACTTTTGGTACCCCTAATGTAATTGTTTCTGATAATGATGTTAAAATCTCTTCTGTTGAATTTAAATATTTTTGTGAAAATAATGGGATTGAATATCTTAATTCGCCTATTTACCATCCAATAAGCAATGGACAGGCTGAAAACTCGGTTAAAACATGTAAAAATATGATTAAATGTATAATGAACGAAGGTAATATTTCCTTACAACAAATACATGAGAAATTATTAAGTTTTTTGTTTGAGTACCGTAATACGAAACATTGTGCAACCGGGTCTAGTCCTGCAGAACTTATGTTTGGAAGGAAATTGAGATCTAGATTAGATTTATTATTACCTCAGAACAAAATTTCTTTAGAATGTAAAGGTAATGATATTAAATTAAGTAAGTCTAGGTGCTTTGAAAAAGATGAGGAAGTATGGGCTAAATGGTTTGTCGCCCGCAAGGCCAAGTGGTCATTGGCTATGATAGTTGATAAGATTGGCAATCGATTATATAAAGTTAATTTTAAGGATTTTAATTCGTTAGCTGTAAGACATGTAGATCAGATAAGGAAATATAAGCCTAATAATAAGGACATTGTTAGCGATGCAGATTCGATTGCAGACTCAATTCCCTCATCGCCAATACCCTTACTCCAACCTACAATTCATGACTCAGCGTCTTGTGAGGAGTCTTCCTCAATTCCGGCCGTAGCCACTGATGACGTCATAGTCGATCAAGACACCGGAGGGGGTGGAGAAGGGGATGGGGATGAATGGGAAGAGGCTAGTGATAATTTAGAGGACGTTTTAGAGAGTGATGACCCCAAGCGTTCGGCCATTTCAGCTGGTACTAGCAGTAGTCGCCAAGAAGCTAATGGTGATAATAGACAGTCAGACAATCAGAAAGAAATTGGCAAAGCGCTTGGGCGTACACAAAGGAATCGGACAAAAATAGATTATAAGAAGTACTTTTAAGTTTTATTTGTATTAATTAAAATTATGTATTATCAGGTTCTCAAAATAATGTGGAAGGAGTGTTGTATATGCAGTGGCGCTGCAGTCCCACCTCCGACGCAGCGCCAGTCAATAAACTAGTATTGCACTAAACGGTTGTGTCATTGCTTCCTACCTACCTACATATACACTAAGTGCACAACCTGATGATTCCCAAGTCACGTGGCTCATTGCTGTTAGCAAGTGCTGACCACAATGATAGTCCTCTGGTCTACCTGAATACTTACGGCGATAGTGGTGGGGCCGATTTAGCTTTGATGGCTGAATCTCTGGCTGATTTTAATAAATTTACAACCACGGAATACTTTAAGAGTATAAATACGGCGTTAGTTGACCTTGGTTTGTGTTCAGATTACACGGATAGTGAATACTGGGAATGTTATGCAAAGACTATGTCTGCGACTATGTGGCACTACGCTGGCACTTGTTCGATGGGGAAAGTATTAGACACGAATCTTAAAGTTAAGAATATAACAAATCTTCGCGTAGTAGATGCAAGTGCTATGCCAACGGAAGTGAGCGGTAATATAGAAGCCGCCGTTTACATGATAGCTGAACGTGCAGCCGATTTTATGCTCTCCGATTGGAGCATTAATATTTAAATACGGTGCTAATGTATCCTTATTTTTACATTTTGTAAGAACTAACCCACTAGAAAAAATAAGCTACTTCTACGTACCTTAATATTGTTAGTGTCGCACTATTTCTTGTTAAAAAATACAATTTACATAATTATTATGATGATATTGTAAACACTTTGCTTAACATAGTCATATCAGTTAACATGTTATTCTTAAATATATAAATAAACCTGAATATATTTTGATATTAGCTGAACCTTATGAAGTAGTTACTCGCAGCTAATCATTTTTAAATTTTAATATTAGCGTTGATTGTAAAAGGATATTTTAAGAATGAGTGCGACATAGAAGAACATGCTACTGTTTTGGAATTAATGTTGATTTTATTATGTCTGTTCTTTATTATAAAATTTAAAATTCATGATTCAATTTCTTAGTCTTCGTGAATATTTTTAAATAAATCGTGTTCAATAGATTGTCGTTTTTATTGTTGAGACACCTATTAGTAAAAGTAATATGCCTATACAACCGCCTACATCTATGGCGGTCTTATGGTTAAATTAATCTAAGACACCAAATCCAAAGAAATGGGTCCAAAGGGTCAAAGGTAAAACCACCGTCGCACACATAATCTACCCTATAATTTATCGAGATGCATGATGTTATCACAAGAGATGGCAGTATAGGTTATCGAATGCCTCAAAAATAGCATAAATGCCTTAAAGAAATATTTCGAAAGTTCTAGACTAAACAAATACTTTGCAGCGGGATAATGGCTGATAGAACTTCTATCTTTTAAGTCTCTTATTTGTTTCTTATTAAATAAACGAAGTCTGAAATAACTCCTGGGTCATGTGGGTGTTCACAAACATACATGTGGGTGTTCACAAACATACACACACACAAAGTACACCCATAGTCTACTCTAACAATAATTTTAAAATATTGGTATGTATAAGGTATTGTCTGAATTTTAAATGATAAACATACACGTTCCACTGGCTGTGCTCGGGCCTCTTTGATGAGAAGGATTAGGCCATAGTACACCACGCTAACCCAGTGCGGGTTGGTAGACTTCGTATACACTGGAGCGCTTTTAAGCACTCTTAGGTTTATAGCCTTTTTTATAACCCCACAATTTATTTCTTCACCGTTAGCAAGTGATATTTTTTATCTTTAGATATAATAAAACTGTACAGTCAAGATATTTAAGATTATATGAGCAGTAGAATCCAAAACATATTTTTTAGATTGTTTTTTCTGTAAATCTGTCCGTATGTCCGTACGCGCATCATGCCAAAACTACTGCATGGAATTGGCTACGGTTTTTATAGTTATGTCATTAGATGTCTAAATTAGGTATATGTTATATCTTTGTATTTTATCTCTAAGAAAAAAATACCAATAACTGACCCCAAATAACAGTTTTACCCAACCCGGCAATTAAACCCGAGAACTGGTAGTGATAGGCCGCATACGCTAACTACTATGGGCAGGAGTACTCCGTTTCTAGTTAACGTAAACCCATCGTGTTTGGGCTCTTTAGATTTGTCTCAATGAGCACTTTCATGACAGTTGAAAAAAATATTTCACGACATTTTGCTACTAATAAAAGCCAAGCAAGGATCGGTTCATGGTCCATGTACATTATATAATATTATATATTTTATAGTTATATAAATAATTATACATTCAGAATAAAAATGAATGAATGACTAACAAGATAACAGATTAAACAAGGTAAGAAGAATTTATGAGGTTAGAGGAATGAGAAGGACAGAGTAAAAGAAGATTATCAGAAGAACTGAGGTTTCTGTCATAGTTAAAACGTAAGTATTGAAAGTAGGAGGGGTGTAAAAAGGTTGGAGGCGTTGAAAGGCTACGGCACTACAGAATAGCTAGCCATTTTAGATCAGAACGTTAAGTACATGGACTTACTTACGAAGATTATAATATGAACCGAATGCAGTTATTAAGAAGGCATACATAGTAGCACACATCACCATAGTCGATCATTAGAAAAATGAAGGTCTGCACAAGCATCACTTAAGTCTCTCAAGGAAGAAAGTTCTTCAGACGGTGTAATCGAGTTCATTACCAAATAAATATGCATGAAATAATGATGCGTATTGTAGATACAAACATATTGCAGTAGAAAAAGATGTTAGCAAAGTCGATTGGACAGTTCTAGACAAAATAAATAGCGGATAATAAGCGGCACACTTACATAAGATAAATATTAATGGCAAGATATTTAAAAACAATATAATCTTTGATATAACTGATGATATCTTAAGGAAAATATCAATTTTACGCGTGCGTGAATAAATAGACTGTTGTCGAAGAATCTTAGATAAGAAATCATTCATTTAAATACTTTCAGCAACCAAATGATTCTCAATTGGCTATTGTCAAGGAAGCCATCGAGTAAGTGTATTTTAATCAGAATTACAATAACAAACAAAAAATATTTGAATGGATACTAGCTGCCACTGATACCAATGGTGTCAATGTTTTGACTGCACGGTTGGCGTAATGGTTAAAGCGGTCGCCTCGCCGGTGTTGTATGTTCGGTCCCTACACGGGACAAATTCTGTTGTAATCCACAAAGATTAGTTCTGACTCTGGGTGTGCTTTGATTGTGTGAAATGTATATGTTTGTGATCACCGCACAATATAGGAATATTCCTAAAGCGGGCGTCGTTTTTAAAAAAAAGAGATCTGTAACATCGAAACTTATGATTCGTGAAGTTTTAATGAAACTGCCAAATTATGTGATGCACCTTTACTTGTATATTGTTTTATTACTTGGATTTGATGTCACATCCTTAAAATTCCGTTCGAAACATACTATTAGCTGCTGTCCTCAAAAAGCTATGTCTACCTTTTCTATTCTATTTATAGATTTTTTTATTTTTGCTATTTTAGGCTTTTTACATATTTTAGGTCATAGTTTAATAATATTTTGATTATAAAGTTATGTAGATATCAAGGGATTTTGTTACTAAACATTACATTATTATAGCAGCCCAAGCTTCATCACCGTGCTGCCAAGGAAACTTTATTTATTTATGATCATAAGAACTCTTAACTTAAAAACCCGAGTTGTGTCTATTTCTTGCTTTTTGTCTATTAATTGTTATATCTATATGTAAATGTCTAGTTTCTTTATGTATTCCTTCTTTAAAATCTGTGAAAACTTTTAATTGGCCTTCATTTTCACATCATCTCTGTTATATCATTTTAGGTGTAAGTTTGCCTAATATTGTAAAATAAAATAAAGTAATACAGTAAAAAGTATCACTAAAGTCAATTTACGCAAAAACTGAATCAATTTGACTATTATGGTTATTCTCGATCAAACAAAATTTAGTTTATACCAGAGTGCAAAGAAATTATAATATACAAATCTCTTGAAGCCATTACAAATTTTATCAAAATGTAAAGTCACCGAAAAGTTTTAAACATATTTTTTTCTAGAAATGGTGGACGTTGCGGCTACAGTCCTAGCTGCAATACAAGTGGCGCAATTGGCGTTGATGATACCCAAATCACGCGGACAATTACTGTTAGCAAGTGTTAACTATGCTGATAATCCACTAGTTTATCTGGGCACGTACAGTGATAGCGATGGAGAAGATTTAGCTTTAATGACTGAAACCCTGGCAGAATTCCATAAATTTGCTGACACAGAATATTTTAAGAGTATAAATGCTTCGTTAGTTGATCTTGGTATGTGCTCGGATTATACTGGTAGTGAATACTGGGAATGCTATGCAAAGACGATGTCTGCAACAATGTGGCACTATGCTGGTACTTGTTCTATGGGAGAAGTTCTTGACACTAATCTGAAGGTCAAAGGTATTAGTCATTTGCGTGTAGCTGATGCAAGTGCTATGCCAACGCAAGTGAGTGGAAACATTGAAGCAGCAGTTTTGATGATTGCTGAACGTGCAGCGAGTCTAATTTTGTCTGATTGGGATATCAAGGTTTAATTATAGAAATTATTGTTTATAATAATTTTAAATACAAATTATAAAAGTAACCTTAATATCTTTCAAATTCAATGTTGATTAAACCGACTGTGTCCATTTTAGTGATTTTTATTGTCAATCCAAGACTTCATTTTTTTCCACACTTAACGAGATTTTGTAGATTCCAATCGTAACAAGTGGCAACTAGTTTAAGCATTTTACCAGTATTCAGTTTATTTTTGAGATACATAATCGAAAAAACAACCATTTTGAAACTCAAACAGTAGCAAGAAACAAAGATGTCTAAAAGCAGATACATGTTCAGCGAGAGATAAACAAGAAAGAAATGTTTTTTCTTTTCCTTTTCTTTTAATTAAACAATGGTTGAGATAAAAGCTGTAGAATTAAGAGCTTCTGTGTTTTTTTCATCGTTTGCTGTCTCGGCGTTTATGCTTTTGTCTGAGGGTTTAGTCTTACAATGCAGTGATAATTATGGGCCCACTGAGACAGTAGTCACCTCCAAGACGGTAGGTAGTACATTAAGGAAGAAGTCGTCTCTAAGTTATGGCTGCACGTATTAATTGCTCTTTGAGTTGGATAACTCATTCACAATCACTATGTACAAGAATCAATACAAGGGTTGTGATCATTTTACGACAGCATAGATTTTAATGAATGATAGTAAATTATCTACAATTGCGTTTAACCGATCAATAGGCATGGTGACTGATCCATAGATAGTAAAATATAGAATACCTTAGCAAAATATAGGCCACATTAACCAAATGCAAGTATTTTTAGTAACATACTATAAATTTTATGACCATTTGAAGTTTCATGGGCGAGTAAATTTTTAGAGTACGTAATTATAAAAAAATATATTAACCACCCAATTTTATAGCAACTTTTGTAATAAAACCATTTTCATAAACGCAATATTAATATTCGTATAGCTATCAAATAAAATTCATAATTTCACAAAAAAAAATACATAAACGTGAAGTCACGCTTATTTGCTCTATTATTCCATGCAACAAAATGATTATTGTATATAAATAAATAAATAATTAATGTGAATTTAAAATTGTATTATCTCTAAGTTTACGTGCTATCAAAGTAATTATTTTAATGATGTTTCTAATATCAAGAGGTATTTCAATTACACACAAAAACTAAAATTATTCATCATGCCTATTATTTTACCTATACCTAACAGTGTACATTTGTTTCACAATTAAAATACATTTTACCCCGTATATCGCAGAAGAAATCAACTAATAGTTATTCTTCTGCGTAATTTGTTGAAAAGAGATACATTTGAACAAGATGTCATCATAATTATGCATGTCGCACATGCAGAGACAAAGTTAGAACACGAAACATAAATTGCAGTTCAAGCTTCGCCTTCCAGTTGCAGAATCTCGACACTTCTGTATAAATTGCAGAGAGTTTGGCAACAATTATAATTTGTCGGAATTTGCCGACACGAGGACGCGTGTAGGATATCATTTAAAGTATAACTTGGTTAGGGTCGATTTCGGGATGATTTATTAAGTTGCAGTCAAGTTGTAATAGAAGATTAGACCAAGAATGTGATGAATTATTTTAGATTATTAATTTAAAAGGATGTTCTTCATCAGAACCATGTACATTAATCTAAAAACTACTTTCGAGTAGGTATGTTGTATTGTTATCCGCTTAATTTGTCAACGTCAATATAAAGTATTGTTATTTTACATAGTAAATTATACAATATATACTGCAATATTATATATGTAAAATATTAATAGTACTAGTTTTTGCCTCCTACTTCTTTCACGTGGATTCCCTTGTATTAAATAATAGGTGTTAAACCTTACTGCTCGCGTTGAGTTTAGCGCGATCCTGAACATTTTAAAACTTTTATTGATAATTTAAACTGTGAATCACAAAAATAATTATTTAAAATGAACCAGTAGTTGCCGAGTTTCGCGCGGTCAAACAAAAAACAAATTTCTGTTGAACATGAAAAAAAAATATTTATTGCATTTATTATGATGCAATTAAACATTATAAATTACATTATTATTATTAATTACGTGATAACTAAATATATACCTAACTATATACATAAAAAAATGCAAACTTATCTATATTGAATATAAAGTTATAATTTTCACTTCATTATAATTTATTTGTATTGATTAACTATGTCAATAATTGAGTGCTGACTAAAGTATAGAGAATTTCTTCTAGAACTTGGTATGAGCTCTAGGTATGTTTTTGCTTAAGCATTGCTAAATAGTTTGTCAAAATAATAAATCAATCAAAATCGAGTGAATCATACTAATGAAAATGATGTACCTATCTTGTAATCACCAATTGGTAATACATAGCACTTAATTGATAAAATTGTGAACAGATAAAAAGGGCCAATAACAGAAGTTCCGGATAGCTCTTATCTGCCGCATATAATATAACCTGACCGAATATAAAACCAACACAAGTAACACTCAATTAAAGAACACAGATGTCATTTCCTATGTCATTTATGTGTGCTAATGCTTATCCTGCCAATAAGGTTTATCAAACTTCAAACTGATAATAAGCAGTCAGATGATTGATATCAGTGTTTATAGATATCACCGCTAACCATAGCGTTCCCTCAATAATACCTTATATAAATAAACATGTAAAGAGCTCATTGATACTTCTAACTATCGCTTGATAAAAACGACAAGCAATCTGTCACAGCCAACCGAGAGTTCACTGAACCAAAATGAACCTAAGGTTACGTAGAGAGTTTGAAAAACAATAGCAAGAAAAATTCCCATGATTGTTAAAGAACATACTAAAACAACACAAGCAAAAATCAACTCTATTTAACACCACATTAAATCAAATTTGGCAAAAATGTGTTATTAAAATTAGTTCAGGCAATTACAGACTTTTTAACGATAAAGATATGGATTATTTTCGCTTGTAACATTGCTAAAAGACAAGCAGGTTACCGCATTCTCACAAGAATTATATACCAGATAGTTAAAAAGTTGTCTCGATGAATAAGAGTGCAAAAATTGTGAGTAGAAACTTCGCAGACGGCGTCACGTATTATTAGTTAAGTTTACTTGAATTTGTTGAGCCAATAAGAGAAATTTTGAAGAAAATGACAATGGAAAAGATGTTATAAGGAGAGAGGGGTAACGCAATTGAGCAACGGCCTCTCGGATCATTGAATCTTTAGAAAAGTTGCGCATGTTCGTAGATTTTTATTTATCTATGAAATTATTGAAAAAGCAGTTATGTATGCAGTTGAAACATACTGCATACATAACTGCTTTTTCAATAATTTCATTAATAAATAATTATTTTATACCCGACTAGGTAACAGTGAAGTGCAGAAAGAAACACTTTTAGTTTTATAGTAGAAGAAGCTTGACTATTATTATTCATACTTAGAAACAGTTGAAAAGGACCGGCAGGATTTGAACCTGCGACTTTCTTCACATGAGGCAGCCGCTTTAACCAACTAGCCACGGTCGCCTCTTGCCAGGACCCTAAATTTCTCCACTGTATGTTACGTCATTACGTGACGTCCTTTGTCGCGTGCTGATTAGACTAACGCTAGGCAGCACTTACTAACGGTATTCTTCGTCGCCTTGCAAAGAAACTGCACAATTGCTCCAGTGGTAAACTATCCTTAAACGATGAATATTGTACTGACATAAGTTAAGCTAATTTTAAGTTAAGATAATGTTTTTTTAGAAACATACTCAATATTTGGATATCGAAAGCGATTCTCGATAATATCTTGCTCAAGCACTTATAATAACATAATTTTATTATACTTTACTTATTTATTTGGCTCTTTATCTTTACTTGTGTTATTTATTCTAAATAAGTAATAAATCGTACTGAAACGCGAAGAAAATAGCTGAGATGCTAAATAATGTTAGTGTTTTAATCATACGTGATCATACGTATGAAATTCATCATTTATTTAAATTTCGATTTATAATATTATTACCAATCAAAAACCAAATACCAATTTTTGACAAACCAATTAACCAACTACCGAAGATTAGCTTATGCCTCCAAAGGATAAAATTCTTCAAAGTTACTTAAGTTATAGCAAATTTTAAATCAGAGGATTTTTTACATTTCTCTAGCCTCACATAGGGCCCCCTCATAGGGTAAACATCGGAAGGTAGTAAATGGGATGTATAGGTTTAACCGCTCGTTGATCTAGTGGTTAGTGAATTTCTCACCGTGAGGTCTGGGGTTCGACTTCCAGGTCGAGCAAAAGTATTGTCTAGGATTTTGCCGTTAGGTAAGTCTCAACCGTAGCACGGCGTTGGAATTGTGCCCGGTGGATGGTGATAGGCCCACCCCCTATTACATAGTCTGCACGTCTGGTGTTATAAACCACTAAGTTTAAACGGTCGCCTCGCTGCTTTCCACTGCACTGGTGTTCTGGGTTCGATCCCCACATGGGACAAATCTTTGGGTGATTCGCAAAGATTTGTTCTGAGACTGGGTGTGCTTAAATGAGTGAATGTGTGTATTTGGCCTTATCGTTGGAACTATTGGATAGTGTTATTGCTTCAGGCATTCTATCTAATGTAAAAAAGCAGGTGAAATGTGGTTATTATATTCGTCTGCCACACCCTTCTGGGTAATATAGACGTAATTCGATGTAGGTATATGTTTTGTATCTATTATATTTTAGCTATCTGGTATCAAAACATAGAACCCGTTGAGAGTAAACATCGGAAGGTTGTAAATGTGATGGATAGGCTGAAACTTGTAGCAGTATTGCAGAATTTGTTTGTACAGGCCGTCACTTACATTTTCTGTGCAAACGCAAGGAAATGTTGGTTGTGGTACAAGTTATAGGAAAGACTATTGGTTTAAGGGTGTTTTTAATATCATGCACATTACAAGGCACATGTGGGATTGTCCTACTAAGATTTAAACCCAAAAACCCACTCCAATCCACCTAGAGCTAGTTTAGCCCGGCGATACATCTGCCCACGCAACTTTGCCTGCCACTTCTCATCTTATAGTACAACTAAAAAACCAGGATCCATTTCAATCTCAAACGCTTAAAGCTTACTTGGTTTTGATAAATATTTTTACTCGTAATCTTTAGAGGATTAAGAAGGTATATTAATTGAATTTCTATTAGATTTTCCATCTTAATTTCAAATTAAAAGCTTATCCTGCCTAAGAAAAACTCTAATTCAACAATAACGGTTAGGCCTTAAAACGAGTATTTTTATTATAATGTATATTAAATAAGACTATATTATTAAAATACTGTTATAGATACGTTAGATAAACATCTTTTTTGGGATTTAAAACTTGTGTCTCGTTAAGAACCTAAAAAATCAAAACGTTAAAAAAAACTGAGCTTTCAGTATACTAACGCTTTCCTATAACTTAGATGTTCTACTCTTCAAAACTGTTACTGTAGTGTAATGGATATGAAAAGCCGCCACGTGCCCAAATCGTTACAAATGACGTACTTCATCACACTTTGAACCCTAATCATATCGATAAACGTGGGCGTGCCACAGGGCACTATTTTAGGTCCTGAGTTCACAGTCGGTCTTAATCGATTTAGGCCAAACTGTCAACTTAACCTTTACCTTTTAAGTTGTATATCTGATATCAAGCAATATATATTATGATTCAAATTATGAAATACGGGCGTTACTCACGTAATGTTGATCTATTTAGTCGACCGCCAGTGCAAAACTGGCTGCGACTCAGGCGCCACGTTTCGCACTCTCTTGAAAATGCCTCAAAGTATAGGTAAAACCGCGGTCGACTAAATAGACCAAAATTACGTGAGTAAAACCCGTATTACATAATTTGAATAATGTTCCAAACTCACATCAGTTTTAATAAAAATATTATGATATTTCACATTTTTTCAAGCTTACTACTTACTAATAGGTTGTGGGTTAATGGTGAAGAGTGGTAATTACCTGAAAATGTTTAAAAAACATGGTTAGTGACATATCAAAATAAACAGACACATACAGTCAAAATTTAACAAACAAAGAACCATAATAATATTATAGACTGAAACAAGCGTTTTAGTGCTAGACCGACCGTCGCTGCGTACGTTTGTCGCGCTTGTCATTCGTATGGAAAATTATAAATTGTTCAGTCAAGACGCATTTTGCTGAATGTTTATACAAGTGACAAGCGCAATCAATGTATTCACCGAAAAGACAGTTGGCAAAGCACTGCAACCAGTTTGTAGTTTTACAATAGGTACACAGGTACACAGTGTTATTACAAAATGTTGATTTAGCGCTATACACAAATAGAATAAAGTTTGAGAAATACCAAAATATAAATATGAGTGCCATCTGGACATTCAAGTAAGTAAGCAGTTTAAGTATTTCTATACATGTACAATCATACTCTTACACAGTCATAATAATTGTACATGAATAATGTAATCAAACACGTAATAAACTGTTTGCTTAACCCTAACAAAATATTTGTACAGGTGTTGAAAAAGAAAACCCAAACAAAGTCGTTTATACACAACAATATTCCGGTACAAAACATAGCATTATTAATTAATTCATTTGCCAGAATCTCACATTTGCACGTTGTTTTTCCAACGCAAACATTGTTCGGACAAACCACTCCGGATCTCGAAGCATCTGATTACATTTATAAGGTATGGTTTACATTTACAATGTTTTTCATTATTTACCCGTCTGATAACGCTAACCTTCTAAACGTGTAAACAGAGATTGTTATTTTTAAAATTTTGGGTTTAGTGGGTAGAGAAAAGTTGTTGTTGAAAAGTTAAATTTGAAAACATAATTATAAAAAAATTTTGTTCGCCAAATTATAGATGAGGATAATGAAATGAATAAAAATGGGAGTAATTTGGATTTAGGAAATTATGTTTCGATAAACGGCTACACCATAACAAGGCAATAGAAATGTCAAAGACGCGTGACCTTGTCGCCGCGCATGTGTCTAGTCGAACACAAGTGCGAGTTGAGGAGTTGTCGTGGTTACCAGTGTTGTTTGGGACGCCTAAAGATTATTTGTTTTTAGAAAATATTGCTTAATGTCATCGCAAAAAGAATAATTTTGTTTGCAGGAATACAAAATGTATGTGTAGGCGAAATTGTGTTTTTATTGTTTGGTTATGTAGTGGTATTTGAAATCCGGCGACATGCGTCCCAGTGTTAAAAGATAGTCAATAGCATTTCTATTGACTAGTTATTAAGATTTCTATGGTTGGCACCTTATGTGGCTTTACTAAAGTTCAAATATACACATAAGTTTAGAACAGGCATAGTAGTAGGAATTCGGAAACCGGCGCTAAATGTTCTTGCAAAAATGGTGTGGAATAAAAGATTTAAAAACAAAACCTTTATCCAACTAGTGCTAGTTTAACACGGAGATACCCACGCAACTTTGCCTGCCGCTTTTCATCGTCTGCTTACAATAAAACTCAAAAAACACAATATCCATTTCAATCCCAAGAATTTCTCCCACCCGTGAAACGCGATGTTCAATTTTTTCAGCACATCTTTGTTATTTTTCAGAGGTTCTCATTGCACGAGTGATTCGCGATCGCCCTTCTGAATACCAACACACACATACACCCAAACCATTTAAACTTGAACCTTATCGCAAAACGAATAAGGTTAAAAGAGTTTTGAAGGAGGGTGAAGTAAAGTTGGTCAGTTCATTTTCATATAATTTTGATTAAATTAAAAAAAGGCGGATGGATATATTTCTTTGTAATGGTTTCCGTTTATCAAAGTTGATTGGAGGGAACATACGAATGTAGAAAGCTTAATGAGAAAACCTTTTTAGTGGTTGACTGAAGGCTAAAATGGAGTGTTTTATTTAGAAAAGTTGTTAAGGGTGTACTGGTTGGTTAATTTTGGTTTATCTCTGGTTAATGATGAATCGGTTTCCTAAGGCTTTTTTATTTTTTTTGTTTCAGACATAGAAATCTTAATAACTAGTCAATAGAAATGCTATCGACTATCTTTTAACACTGGGACGCATGTCGCCGGTTTTCAAATACCACTTTTTGTATTCCTGCAAACAAAATTATTCTTTTTGGCGATGACATTAAGACGACAATTCCTCAACTCGCACTTGTGTTCGATTAGACAAATGCGCTTGTATTCCTGCAAACAAAATTATTCTTTTTGCGATGACATTAAGACGACAATTCCTCAACTCGCACTTGTGTTTGACTAGACAGATGCGCGGCGACAAGGTCACGCGTCTTTGACATTTCTATTGCCTTATTATTAAGATTTCTATGGTTTCAGACCATGCATTTTCTATAGCCTGCAGCTCCATAACATAACATACATAAGGATGTAACAGAGGACATTTGCCTGTTATGTTTTGGTCTCATGTGACTACTACTTTTCCATAAAACTTTTTCTTGTAGATCTTTTAAGGCTTAAATAATTATTTTCTTTAAACAACAAACTCTATAGTTATATAAACGATACAAAAAGTATCGTAATTAGATAGAAATCGATCGCTATTAAGTCGAGTCTGAAAAATTCTGGTCCCAACTCCATTGAGCACGTCCCAACTATTATGTCTAAATTTTATCCAATAAATGAAATATTGCCGGTACGTGACGAATTTCAGCGTTTTTTATTACATATTTTTGTTGAGGAGGGCAAAATTGCGGGCTTTTGGGTTGCAATGTCAGTAGGACGAAGTTGTGAACGTTATAGATGCGATTATATGTGAGGTAGAATATTTGTGAGATTTAATAGCTGAGCTTAAAAACTATAGAAAAGATTAAAATGATCATAATAAAAAGTTCATAAATAAATAATAATATGCAATATCAGAGTTTAAATAGTATTTTTTTCACTGATTCTGTTCTCCAAACCCAATTACTTTTGGGGTCGGCTTTTAGTCTAACAGATTTAGCTGTATGTCAGTATTTCTTGTGGAACGACTGCCATTAGATCCATAAGCCACTACGAGGCGATAAAAAACTCTTTGATAGACTAGTTATTAGACTTTCTAGCCTCTGGTACGAAATCTCGAAATCTCGTTATGGTCACCCGTTCACGGCTGACCTTGGTTAAGGTTGCTTAACCTGACGATCGATCAGTCACTGTATTTCATAATAAAATAAGAACAAAGATAAGTACTTATGTCCAAATTCATCATTTTCACCCAAAATTCAATCGTCCGACGAAAAAGAAGTTCGGCCTAGGATAGCAATAATGGCGGTCTCTGACCTCAAATTGCCTAATATTCGTGTCAAATAGCCGCGTCGGCAAGGCATACGTCTTAGTAAGGCTTTAGTGACCGTTTTTCGGATCTTGCTATATGTAACATGTCTGTTACTATCTAAAAAGACATTATTTATGTAGTAGGAAAATTAAAAAATCTGAAATAGCTGATTTGGTAATGGTAGAGTTGGAGCTCGCAGGTGAAAGCACCACTGTCTCACCCTTAACCTGCCGCTAAATAAAAGTGTCTGCACTTCTGTGTTCTGGTGTTTTTGGGTAGTAGTAAGATCAGGCAAATTAATGGCACATGAGGCATAACACCGTAGTCGTCAGAAGCGACGAGTTTACAAATCACAAATTTAATGTTATTATAGTTCATAGTATTTCTAAGCACTGTTACCATTTACCTCGTTTCATGCCACATGTCATAAAGTAAAAGTTTAGTTTAGTTTAACACTTTTTACTGTACACAATTTTAACAGAAAAACACATACAAATAAAGTATTACTTCACAGAAAAAAAAGATACAGGTGTTAATATTGACAAACAAACCTCACGTAGCCAACAAGGGGTGAAACGGACCGTAATTTTGTACTGAAACGAATCAATGCTAAACTATAATGTATTGCATTAGCTCAAAGGCTGAATACAGCGTGCCTTTGCCCGTACGTGACCTAATTTAGAGAAACAAAGCGATTTTCTACCAACAATATATTTTTTCTTACTGTACAAGCAAAATTAACCCCTAAAGTCTCAAAAATAAAGCCCCATTTAACCGAAAACTGAGATTTGTTTCGTCGTTTATCAAGACAAAGTAAAAATACAGATGATGTAAGGGAAAACCACTCTTATTGTGTGATAATAAAAAGTATTGCGATGGGTTAAAGAAAAATCGTCGGTACATTTTTGGACAAAATTGTCTTTAACCATTTTCATTCAAATTTAAGCTTTATTTCATTGAAATAGGGTCTTAGGTGTGTGCAAATGATTACTTTTGCTGACACAGTAGATTCGATAAGGCCTTTCCATGGTTTCAATCATTTGAGAAATAAAATTCGGCATCTCCTATTTCGTTTGTGTTTACTCGATTTTGAGCGAAGCATGATTTTGAATATTTTGTCACAATAAACAATAACGCCAACGTCATTTCTGATACATTATTCGACAGTGAAAACGTAAATATAATACTCCTGAAAGTACATTTTTGTTTTGTATGTTTTGCCTGATATTTTTTTACCATTTAGAGATTACCACCAAAACCTCTCAACGCATCGTGCTAAGATGTTCAAAAATGTATGCTGCGGTTGCGCGTGGAATCCACGTTATGCTAAATGACAGCCCATAAACGTTTAAAATTAACGAAGGCCGATTCTAAGTGCGTCGACACATTTTAAGACTACTATGATAATCATCATGCGATTTGCATGTTTGTTTAATCTTTTAGATTCCGGGTACTCCCAGGGTTACTCCTCAAATGTAATTATGACATCCAGGACCAAAGGTTGTACGAAAGGTATGTAACAATCAGTTTAACGCCAGTTTTATTGCCAGTGGACTGGCGTCCAGCATTCACATTATGTAACTCCGATATAACACGCGTTGACACACTCACACACAATAATCAGGCACCGAAAGCAAGCTACGTACAACTTGCGCTCTAGCAATGCACACATGAACATCGCTCACAGACACGATTTATAAGACCACTAAGACCACGGGTACCGTCCTCGGCCCCGTCGCGCGCTCGCCAAGCGTAGCGAAGGTATAAAAAGTGAGGTAGATACATTAGCTTGTCTTCTGTAGCATACTATTTTGTGCCAGATTGGTACGTGAATCTGTACGTGCGCTTTGTTGGTGTTCTATATTGACTTGTTACAATTAAACCGTGAAACGTCAATGTTTATTAACGTAGGTCTTACAGTTATTTATACATTATATATAATTGTTCACCCAACTGACTCACCGACTGACTTATTCATCAACGCAGAGCCTCAAACGCTGGGCCAAGAATTCTTAAAATTGTGCACTTTGTTTATTTTTTCCTCACGTGACGTTGGAACGCACTGAAAGGGATTCTTTTATAAAAAAAAATGAATTTTATATCGAAGTTTATCGAAATTGTATTAAGAGTTAATTTAGAGATTGAAGATAGTACTTAAATTACGGCAAAAACATAAGATGGCGTTGTGCATATTTTTTAACTGTCGCTACAGCTCAAAGAGACGGCCAATAACGTTAGCCAAGGCAAAAACCGCGGGAATCAACGAACCCACGCGGACGAAATCGCAGTCAATAGCTAGTTTGCTTCCTACAAAAAATATTTACGTTACGACTATTTTACTATTATCACACAATAAATAAAAACAATCTCCATCAGTTCTAATTCCATTGATTTACCGCCGTCGTCCCCCCTCAACAAAAGCTTGATAACGCTGACAATGTTTCATTTGGACACGTTGTCGAGTGTAATCTCTTTATCCGCTAGGGGGCGCTGAAGATGCGAGGGTAAAAAAGTATGGGCATTATTGGCTATTCTTTCTATGGGTATCTTTTACTACGTCGTGCTATCTAAGATCATCAAAGGCTATTGTGTAAATGTGATGGACTTTGGAAAAAAAAATAGTGAAAATTTTAGCAGGTTCGAAAAGATATAACATAACATCAGGCCTATATTACCCAAAGGTGTGGCAAAAGTGTACAACACCCACACTTTACCTGTTATGATTAATAATAATATAATATAATAACGTTTGTTGTCTCCAAAAGATACACACAAAAAGTGTAGTGTATCGTAGATTCCATTGTACATTGCATATGTTAGATAAAACTTATAATAATAGATTTTTTTTATGCAACTTTAATATTTATTTGGTTCCATAGGATAGGAGGTGAGCCATAATTAATTCACTAGCCGAATAGTATTAATAGTTTGCTTCTGGTGTCCAAATCAAGACAACCAAATGAGACAATAATATTATCATATTTCATAGCAGTAGCAAAGATACATGTTTGTGATTCTGAGTGCACGGTTGGCGTAGTGGTTAAAGTGGTCACCTCGCCGCTTTCAACGCGCGACTGTTTTTTGCGCTAGTGTTGTGGGTTCGATCCCAACACGGAATAAAATAATCTTTGTGTGCTTTTTATGTGTGAAATGTAAGTATGTGAACACCACACACAGAATTTATTCCTAGTGCGAGCGTCGTATTAAAAAAAAAATGAAGTTTATATCTAGTTCTATATTCTGTGTTTTACGTTACTTTTATGTACCAACATTATACCCCACCAGCACCTCATTTGATTTATGTGTTGTCTTTATTAAAAATGAAAACCTTGAAAATGTTGTCCGCTTTAAATAACGCCCCTTACACGGTCTGGGTTAGAACAATGCTGACATATACATTGGGTAAGCTTTGGTTATGAATATTAGGTACCCGAAAAATGGACCATCATTTTCAGTTAGGCTTAGCAAGTCGCTTAACTTTTAGGTGTAGAATATAAATACTTGGATGTTCTAGGTACAATAATACCTGACTGGAAATTTATATTCCTTTTTCATAACCTTAATTCTGGAAGCATGGAATTGCATACAAATTAACTATTTTTTATTGATTATTTTTATAGCATTTAGCTAAGCTTAGCAAATTATACTAAGAAACAGTAGAAAATGATGGGACCGTAGTATTTGAAATTGCAACCTTCTGCACAGCCTTCGAGCCGGTAGTAGTCGGAGTAGCTGGTTAGTTAAAGCGGCTGCCTGGTGTGCAGAAGGTATAAGGTAATGAAAGTATTATTTAACTATTCTCCTCTATTATTCAGTTTTTTAGTTATGTTTTTTTCAGATTGATTTGTTAGATCGAACCCGTAGGGTTTCGATGTAACAAATTAATTATTAGCTATTCACAATTATATAACAATTATTATTAGCTATTCACAATTATATATAATTATTAACAATTATTAGTTATTCTCGTAGGAGAATTTTAACATTTCTTTAAGTCCTCCGGCATTAAGATAAAAATTTGGATTATAAAAATCTGGCTGTTTGCGTACCACGGCGGTCATCCAACGAAATAAACGTGTACTGATCACGCGTAATCTGTATAGATCTTGATAAAAAATAGATTTAAGATAGGTAAAGACAAGGAAGATAGCTTTTAGTTGACCTACAAATAGGACGCTGCCGCAGGCGGAATCTAGCAAACATAAATACTATAAAGTCGTAAGTCCAAGTTTGCCCACAACATAGATTAGTCCTTTAACTATTGAAATTGCTAATGCACTTGTCTAGACAAGTTCTAACTGATGAATTATTCTTCAGCACTAACGCAGTCTGAACTCTGCTTTAGTTTGCTAAGTGCTGGTGACAACTGTGACAAGTATTGGGAATTCATTTGATGTATTTATGCGTACAGACGATAAGAATAACTAATGCTACTCAATTCAATTTAAGTTCATGCATCTCTGTCTCTCACTCTCCCTCTTACTTTATTACAAAGGGACAAAATGTCAAAATTTCAATTCACAAACACAAATTTATCCATTTTATCCCATGAGGTTCAATTTCATTTTAGTCCAACACAAAATCTTTCGCAATATCTGTTAGTGTTGTCACAAAAAATTCAAAAACTACTGAAAGGATTATCATGTAATTTTCTCTAATAGATTACTAGAGTGATAAATTGTCAAGGTAAACATACCACGAGATCTGCCCCCGTGGTACGTTAACCTTGACAATTAGAAGTCGGTATTCAATAAATTCATTTGTCACTCAAACCCCCTAAGCACATGCTACTCTAAGATAATAACCATTAAAACTCAACATACAAACCGCTTATTATCTTTGTCACTAGCAATAGACATCTATTGTACTTTTATTATTGTTCCTATATTTTTATAACATCCAACTTCCAATTCCCAATCCAATCAACCATATTTTACACTATTATTCAAAGTCATATCTTTTTTGTTTAGGTTTACGTCAATTTCTTTTGACTCTTGATGTTACTATCTGCATCAATGTTGAATCAAAATGTCCTTATCGCATATCGGTCATATCAAAAACTTGAGCACTACAATATTGCCCGTCCCAATGTCTGGCCTCTGTAAACATCACAGACACCAAAATTCGGTCAGCAAGCCATTAATTCCCTCGCGATTACTAAAGCCAACGAGATTATAATATAAGTTAAATTTACCGATTTGAACCACCCCTAAATCGTTTGAACGTCGCAATCTTAATAATAGATAAGGGAAGCTTAGGGCGGATAATTTATGCTAATTAAATTTTTGTTAAATGGAGAGTAGTTGCGTTTTAAGTAAGTAATTAAAAGTAACGTTTCATTGGTTCAATTAATTAAAGCACTTGTACCAACTCTAGAAAGTGTCCAAAAAAAGCTTAAAAAAACTCTGTTGTTATAGAATGTAGTCTTAATATTTATGCCCCTAGTCCACCAGCATTCATTTGTATATATATATATAAGTATATTCATTTATATTTTAAACTAGCTGACTACTTTAAATTGCACTACTTTATTTTGTATAGCTGACCTATCTTATGTATGCGTAATTGCGTACCTATTCAATTTGAACTGGAATCTATAATATCCTCCATATAAAAATGAATACCTATTTCCCTGGTCTCGTCATACCTGAGAAGGACTTTACTAATTTTATTAAATAAAAAACAAAATATATATTTTCATAATAGTGTTTATTCCGTAGGGTTCAATAATTTCACTTATATTTTTACAGAAAATTTATTAATATATATTATTTTTTTTTTTTTTTCTGTAAGATCCTTGTACAGAATATTAGAAAACGACAAAAAAAATATTAGCCAAATCGGTCAAGCCGTTTTCATGCTATGTCGTGAACGGAAAACGGGTTTCATTTTTATATAATTTAAATGACGCCTACATAACCTAGAAGGCTGTGACAGAGGTGTATATCAGCCACACTTCACCTTATATGTTTAGGTTCCATGTACAAGGGGTAAGGCTTTCACCATACGCCAGTCCTAATTCCAACTGTATGCTATGCTATTTAGAATGACCTGAAGGAAAATCTCAAGAACATTTTTGCCCCACGGGAATCAAACTTGAAATCTTGCGATAAGAGGTCGTCAACGCCAACCACTAGACCAACGAGGCAGGTGGATTTTTACTTTTATTTTTTTTATACTACGCCCACAGCGAACGAACGTGTAGTTCACTTGATGGTAAGTAGAGTACAGCCCATGGACATCAACAATCCATAAAAGCAGATTATAGGTACGTCGCTGCAGCTGAGGACTAAGGTGTTATGCCTCATGTGCCAGTAATTTCAGGGCCTGATCTCAACACCAAACCGGAACATAGTAATGTATGGTTCGACTTTAATAAGATTGGGTACGCAATATTACTTTTAGCCTTTTTATAATTTGATTTCAGTGCTTTATGTTCTGATGACGTCACTTTTTGTAAAGTCATAAGATTTAGGAAGACGATTTTCATTCTTCTACCCTCGAGATTCAAGTAATGAGAGTCAATTCAATCATCCTCTTTTAATCAAAACGCATAGTCCCAACTCCCAGTAATAAAACACAATGTCATTACAATTCCCTTCGACCTAAGGGTCAGTGCACACGACCCTCGCAATATCGCACACTTTATCTTTATTGCTAACACCGTGTGGACTTGGTTTTAGTTGAGATGGAAGGTGTCCGGCTGAGAAATAATGATTATTTTAGACGGGGGGAGTTGGGGTACAATTCGTGTGTTAAAATTGTGAAATAAGTTTGAATGCACTACTTTATTTTGTATAGCTGACCTATCTTATGTATGCGTACCTATTCAATTTGAACTGGAATCTATAATAATAATATCCCCCATATAAAAATGAATACTTTTTTTTTTTGTCGTAGCAACCTTGTACAGAGTATTAGTAAACTACAAAAAAAAACAGCCAAATCGGTCAAGCCGTTTTCATGCCAAGTCGTGACAACGGAAAACGGGTTTCATTTTTATATATATATAGATTAGACTTAATAGTAATACAACCAGGGTTGAAATTTAAATCAACTCGAACGCGAGTCTTGGCCCAGTCTTGTCCAGATTCTCGAGTAATAAGTTTAACCACATCGCAACTTCCCATTTCTGGAGTCCAAAAACTCAATCTAATCTAAGTTAGTACCCTCATCCACACACATAACATACAACGACTTGTGTAAAGCAATTCATTTAACTTAAGATACAAGACGAAATGTATGTCTTTGAAATTGTACTTAAAACATCTGAATGAGGGTTAAGTTGAGTAGGGCACCTGGCGATAAACGGGAAATAACTTAAGTTAGACAATTTAACCTACTTCTTATACAATTTTATCGTAAGTTAAATTTCAAGTTGTGCAATATTTTGAATATGCTAGAGTTCATTAGAATTTATATTTAGAATACCAATTCCCAATATTTTTCTTGTACTTTTTTGAATATAAACTGGTAAGCTTTGTGTTTTATGAAACTCTCGAATAAAGATATGCAGAAATATCTATATATACTTAAATTATCTGTCATTTTTTAAGTTAATGAAAGTAACGAAATAAAAAAAAAATAATCCTATTTAAAACAGCATAAATATGAACATGACTGCCTCGATGGTCAAGTGGTTAGTTTATGCTACCACTTACTACATTTTTTTGGGTTTGATTCCTCGGTCGAGCAATAGTGTTATTAGGGATTTTTAGGAACTTCCTAACTAGCAGCACGGAGTTGGAATTGTTCCCGGTGGATGGCGATTGGCTCACCCCCTATCCCATGGTACCTAAAAATAGCAGGTTAAATGTGATTGTACACCTCTGCCACACCATTCTGGGTAATATAGACGTGATGTTATGTTATGTTAAATATGGACCTTATTCCGTTAAGTTACCCCTACACCAAAAACTCCATTCTTTCGCCAATTTTCCTTTCACAACAATATTTTTTAAACCCACGACATAATATAAAAGTGACATAAAACAAATAGCGCTTTACCTCCCCTCAGACTGATCAATAAAACACAATCACACTTTACACTTCCCCTTACACTTATATAAAGATAAACGTATATCGTTATTACCAAGAATAGACAGTATTTTATATGTGGAAGAGCTTTTGTAAACGAGCTTTCCTTTAACCTGCCATCGACATACCATAAAATCACGCCTATATTACTCATTTTATCTAATGTTTGTGAGCTGTCGTCTCCTTTAATTGAGAGAATACACTAAAATGTTTCATTGTGTTTGTTATAATATGTCTATAATGTGTATAGCTCTTGTTGGAGATCCATAATTAATTAAATAAATAAATAAATAAGGGTGTAACAGAGGGGAATAGCACCCACTTTTCAACTGTTGTGTTTTAATTCTCATGTAATGGGACGTAAGCCTTTCGCCATCCAGCGGGCACAATTTCATCTCCGTGCTGCTATTAATGAATAACTTGGCAGAAAAATCCCAAATAAAATGTTGTGCTTGACCCAGAAATCGAACCCAGGACCTTTCAGTGAAAGGTCGTATAGACTAACCAGTAGCCCAAAAAGGCAGTTGTATCTATGATGGTATATAAAATTGATGCATAAAATAATAGCGCGTTTCCTCCCCTCAAATTGATCAATAAAACACAATCACTCTTTACACTTTCCCTTACACTTATATAAAGATAGCATTATTATAAAGAAGTAGCAATATTTTATTAGTAGGAGAGCTTTTGTGAAGGAGTTTGAAGGCAGAAGTGCCAATACTGCACTGTGCCCAATCGGACCTCTTTGTATATTTTTATACATAATATTTAGTTTTTTATAAGAATTTGATTTTGTTTTGACTTTTAAGTTTTATGTCAGTCTTTAGTTTTTCTACCGTAAGTTCAGTGTTCTATTTACTTTTTCCTATTTTCCTAATACAATTTATTACCTTTATTCCTAGTTTATTTTGCCTCAACCCAATCCACAACATGCACCTTTTGACATAATATATAATGGCATAGAATAAAGAGAGCGTGTCCGCTCGCACACGAGTCGCTTATAGAACGGGGTGCCTGAGGTGCCGGTCGCACGTGTTTTCGTCGCCTACTCGGGGAGTAAGACAGGCCTGGTATTGGTAGGTTTTGCTCCAGCTTGGTGGTTTGATTAGGCCCTGAAACTACTTGCACATGATGCATATTATTATCATGTTTGTCCTTAAATGAATTTATCCTAGTCTATCTGGTCACTCATCACAAATCATTAAGTTAACTTTTTGAGCGTCAAATGCTATCTTCTGAGATACAGGCTACAACCTAGTTCAGAAGATATATATACCATTTATTAGATAAAATTTTACCACCAAACTAACTTTGTACTGCCACACATAATATTGTATAATTTACCTTTTAGTAAGTTATTTGTATTATACATTATACTACTACTGATGATGTGAAATTGGTGAAAAATAAACATTTTTTCATTTATTTTTTTTTAATTTTCATCAACTTAAATAAAAATTTGCATACACACATTGTAACCGATTCGGACAAGTTTTGAACCACTGTGATTTAGAGGTCTGATATAGCGACTTTTGTAGATATTCATAAAAGTAAGTCACATACCATCAGCGGGATTACATGCCTGTGCCTGTACATCGCTTAAAAAATCTGTGATAAAATCAAGTCATAAAACCAATAGCGCATTTCCTCCCCTCGAACTGATCACAGCGGTTCAGTTGTGGCAAGTGTGATTGTGTTATCTAAAACACAAACATTCTTTACACTTTCTCTTACACTTATAACGATATAAACATGTATAATTATTACAAGGAATAAAGATAATGAAGTTGACAAAATAATGAGGTTGACAGCGAAACTTGCAGTCAAATATCAGCGACGCACCACAATTTGACAGCACTTTTATGTGGCAATAATAATACTGTGGTTAAAATTCTAATAATGCTAAGTACATTATCTAGGAGCAGGTTATACGGCAGACTGCGGTATTTCCTCTTAGCTTATTTGCATAAGCTCTTCGTATGGTATTATATGATAATTAACCATGGTTATAACAATACCTAGATGCTGCCCGCGGATTCACTTGCATTTAACGTTACTGCCAATCGTTGTAAGCAAAAAAATACTGCTAAACTCGAAATTTCTTCACTCTTTTTGTGCCAGCGACATAGCTAGCTAGTCAGCTAGACGAACCTTTTACTTGGTTTAAAAGCTTGGCTTGTCTAGTAGCATACGAATCCATGGCTGAATTGGCAAAGCACTTGGGGCATTTACCCAGTAGGTGCAGTTTTGAGTCCTGCTGGATTCTTAATTTTTAAACTTTAATATTTTATAAAATACAAAAAAGCATAGCAAAGCTATAATTTACTTTAAAATATTACAAAACAATATACTATGAAGTGCAAATAATATTATACATATATAATAGACGGAAGGTTAAAGATATAACGGTGGTGCGTTTTCCTTCGTACTCTTTCACAAGAGCTCTTCTACCAGATACTACACTATCATCCCCTCAATAGATCAATAAAACACACTGTCGCAACCTCCCCTAGCACTTATACTGGGATGAAGATATACCTACCACGATAACAAGGATAGGCTTATGTGACCCTTAAAATAGATGGATTGTTGTTCATTACGACCAATGGTTTTGTAGTCACAGAACATTATACTCTAAGAGTTTGTAGTCCACTTGATAGCAAATAGTAACCAGCCCATGGACATTCGAAATCCGCGCAATATTGTAGATGCGTCGCCACATGTTTGTGTGTGTCGGTATAGTTCTTGCATTTCACGAAGGCATGAGAGTTGACTTTACTTGTAGTTGAAGTGGACATGCACAATGTAATGGTGTGCGTATTTGCCGATGACAGTCATGTACTTATATAATAGGCATGATGACTAATTTTTATTTTTGTATGTAATTGAAACACCTCTTGATATAAGAAACATCATTACAAGAATTACTTTGACCTAACATAAACTTCCTGAGATAATACAATTTCAAATTCACATTAATAATAGACTCGCCCAAACGCTCCAAACAAAAGGCTACTCAAGCGTGACGTCACGCTTGAGTATTTTGTATGTGAAGTTATGAATTTTGTTTGATAGCTATACGAAATATTGCGTTTATAAAAATGGTTTTATTACAAATATTGCTATAAATTGTGTATGTAATTTAATGATAAAAAAAAAATCGAATAATTTCGTATTTTAAAAATGAACTCGTCCATGAAACTTTGAATGATCATAAAATGAGTTAGATTTATAGTATGTAACAAAAAATTATTTCAATTTGATTATGTTTACCTATAGTTTGATAAGGTATCCTATATTTTACTATCTATAGATCAGTCACCATGCCTATTATGTTCATGTTAAACACAAGTGAATCACAACTGTCTTCGTGAAAAGCAAGAATTATAATAGATAATAATAACAACCCTGTATCTAATACACTTTGGACTTCTTTTCATGATGAAAAGGGTTAGGCCATCGTCTATCACGCTGGCCAAGTGCGGCTTGGTAGACCCCTCCCCCACCCTCGAGTACTTTTAAGGCACTCTCAAGCATTAGGTTTTCTCACGATATTTTCCTTCACCGTTAGCGAGCGATAATTTATATGATAAATACACAGACATCTTCGAACAGATGAATCTTAACGATTTATTGACAGAGGTGTGTGCCGTGGGTTCGAACCCAAGACCTTTGACTTCGCAGTCTTACAGTCTCCCACTCGGCTATCGCTGCTGAAGGATTACAATATCAAGACCTAATTCCGCCCCCAACCAGCACACGATTCAAGGTTATGGTTGCTTAGCTCGATCACAAAAGCTACCGTATACTTTTGTCCCCTCAATAGTCAGATCAATAAAACACACTCACAATTGTTCCCCTAGCACTTATATCATGATAACGAGCATAGGCTTATGGGACCCTTAAAGTACGGGTATCTTAGCTTTTTAAGGGATTCTGTCAACTTTTAATGCTGACCCCATATTAGACGTGCGCGATCCTCGGCGTATGTACCCGTACAGTCAACGCGCCCACACGACGATCGAGTACTCCTAATGTAAGGGACGCTTGAGATTGTTAGAGAAGATAGAATTTGAAAAATGCGAGTGAAGATTTTTTATTTGAAATCGCAGCACTAAAAAGTTTTTGTATTTCAGGACAGTAGTTGGGCTTAACTTTTGCTTAAATTAATTCTGTACACGTGTGTCATAATGTGTGTGAGACCAGATGAAACAAAAAATCGGTGACTCGCGCGAGGGTGACGCGCTTCAACAAATACATACACCAAAGCAATGTGCATAAACACTTCAATTAAGCAACTTAACTAACTTAAACTATTAGTTAAGATGCTTTCATGAAATACAAGAACTATAATATAACTTTTCTTTTGATTTATAGATTATTGATAGAATTTAGGACTCCGTACTGCTACTGAGTATTACTTGATAGAAAAAGCCCGAGACCTAACGAGGTGAACGAATAAAATAAACTGCCACAAAAAACGTAGTATTTTCTATCATAAACTGTAATTTTAACGTCACTTATTAAATCTTAGAAAAAAGCTCATAAACTTGCTTTCCACATTTCACCGCCAAGAATGAAACACGAAACAAAGAAAACCAAGGCAGATTTTTTAAACACACTATTACCGGCACACACACATAAGACGTAAAAAAAGGAAAAAACGCATTTATCACCACAATACTAAGAGCTCTTAATACATCATCAGCACTTTTCATCTTACGAGAAATTAACTAAATCCTCAACCATAACCGTTTTTGTTCTTTTTTGCTAAAGACATCGACGCGTGAACTCGGCAATGTACACCGAGCAAGACGGCAACATTTTTTTATCTTGATGTCTTAGTAAGAGAGAAGGGGAAGTTAGGGTGTGTAGGAAAATCGTATCGTTTTGTTCAAGATAATGCCTCTCAGCTTCCCCTAAGGGTGGTGTCACACTGAGGGGTAACGACGTAATCATATTATGTTGAGTTATTTTGGATCTGAGTGTGCTTTATTTGGTAAATGTTGATTTTTCTCTTTGTGTTAGCAAGAATGTACATCATTTGTGTAATAGGTTGCGTGTGATAAAATATGAAAGAATAAGGTAAGACTTGTGTGTGAGGTGAAGGAAACAACTGTTATATTAATAACTGCCGCGGTGTGTTACACACAATAGAAGTTTGTAGAGTTAATAGAACAATTTGTAAAGGCAAAAGTGCATTGGTAAGCCTGAGCACTATGTTATTTGGTTTTGTAAGTTTATATTTTAACATCTAGTTGATTTTTTCTTCGATAAATAAAACCAGTGACAATAGGCATGTTGACAAATTTTTATTTTTATATGCTATTGAAACATTTTTCCATATTAGAAATTGTTTTTAAATAATAAAATAACTTTGTTAACACGTAAACATTTTAAATTCAAATTATTAATAGACTCGCCAAAACGCCCCAAACCAACAAGTACATATGCGAGACGTCACGTTATGTATTTCGTTTGTAAAGCTATGAATTTGTTTTATATTTGTTTAATAGCTATACAAAAAAATAATTTTTAACAAAAAAAAACCGACTTCAAAAAGTAGGTAAACTAAAAAGCAAAAAATAAATTTACTTATCACAAAAATACGTTTTTTCATTTAGATAAATAGATATTTTTAAATAATTATTTTATAATTCTGAAGTCGGTGCCAAGTAAATCGGTTATTTAAGAACTAATATTCAGTCAGAAAATAGTTGTTAGAAAGATTGATATTATCTATAACGAGTTATTGTTTTCTTGGCACCGACTTCAGAATTATAAAATAACTAGCTTCCGCCCGCGGCTCCGCCCGCGTGGTATGTCAATTAAAAGTAGCCTATATGTTAATCCAGACTATAAGCTACATGTGTGCAAAATTTCATCGAAATCGACCCGGTAGTTTTGGCGTGAAAGAGTAACAAACATCCATACATCCATACATCCATACTTACAAACTTTCGCCTTTATAATATTAGTAAGGATTATTTAAAAATATATATTTATCTAAATGAAAAAACGTATTTTTGTGATAAGTAAATTTATTTTTTGCTTTTTAGTTTACCTACTTTTTGAAGTCGGTTTTTTTTTGTTAAAAATTATTTTATTTTACGATTTTAAGTGATGGGTAGACCGAGCAAGAATGTTTCTCGAATGAGAAGACGACTGTTACTTGAGACGGAAAACTTATTAATAATAAAATAATAATCCCCGTACTCCTAACCGTTGAGGAGTTGTACTTTCCAGCATCGGCTCAGCAACTAAAAATGCAAATATCCAAGTAGTTTTAGGTAATATACGAAAAACAATATAAAAGCCTTTGAAATTTAAGGGGTTACCCATGATTTCTCTAGGATCCCATCATCAAACCATGACCTCATATTATGAATATACATAAGAAATATTTAACGTCTCGCCTCATCTGTGTATAACTTGAAAGAATACAGTTAACGGCCTCAAGGAGCCTATATTTAAAGAATTATACCCGTACTCCTAACCGTTGAGGAGTTGTACCTTCCAGCATCAGCTCAGCAACATAAAATGCTGACTACTAGATGCAAATATCCGAGAAGCTTTAGATAATATACAAAAAACAATATAGAAGCCTTTTAAATTTGAGGGTTGCCCTCGATTTCTCTAGGATCCCATCATCAGAACGTGACTAAAAAAAAATGGGACCACATGACAAGTATATCCTTTCAAACAAAAAAAGAATTTCTCAAATTGGTCCAGGAGTCTACCAGTAATCGGTGAACAAACATAAAAAAAAAAAAAATACAACCGAATTGAGAACCTCCTCCTTTTTTTGAAGTCGGTTAAATATTGAGTAAAATAAGTATGTCATCTTTAAAAAAATAACGGTTCTTTTTTCTTAAAAATCCGCCACTTTCCCCAAGATGAAGAGTCTTCTAAATTCACCTTAAGACATATTTTGCCATAAAACTCAGCAATATTTTACTCAAACTATAAAATATAGGCTCTTGTCCCGTTCCACACTAGTCAACAAATCCCAATGGTTCCACTCCACTAATCCCGTACGATCCATCATTCTAACTCCTATTAACATAATAAATTCACTTTATTCGACACTTCTCTCACCCCTAAAAAACTACCCTTCATTATTTCATTCATTCATTCATCGTTCTTCGAGATTATTCTCAACAATTACATTGGGACCTGCTTTTAGTCAAACGGATTCAGCTAAGTACCAGTATTTTTCGTGGAGCAACTGCCATTAGACCTCCACAACCCAGAACGATGCAATACGACATATGTTAGACTAGTCGTCAGACTTTCTGGCGTCTGACCAATAGTTACTTTTTAACCGTTTAAAAAAAAAGGAGCAGGTTCTCAATTAGAATGTATTTTTGTCTTTTTATGTTTTTCTCCGATTACTCAAAGACGCTTGGATCGATTTAAGAAATTATTTTTGTCTGAAAGAGTATTCTTGTCATATAGTTCGATTTTCATTAGGTCACGACTTGATGATAGAATTCTAGAGAAGTCGAGGGCAACCCTCAAATTTTAGAGGCTTCAATATTGTTTTTCGTTTTTTTTTTATTTACAAAGATTTGTATCTAGCAGTCAGCATTTCATTTGTGGGTGATGGTAATCTGATGACAGTTGATTCATGTAAAATACTGATATCCAGTCTTCCAGCTAGCTTTAGCCTAACGTTGTTGGAAAAAGGCTCGGATAATCTAGAGAATATTAAGTCAGATAGTCGTCACTCTACATAAAATTATGATATCCATAACACGAATATCTAAAGCTAATATGATTGGCATAAGGGTCGCAACGAAATCTGGAACCCAATCTCGTCCTACACTTGTCAACACAAATGACAATTATTCCATTCCACTAATTCCGAATGATCCATTATCTAAACTAGGATTAACATAATCGAATTCACTTTATCCGACACTTTTCACCCTTAAAAATCTACCCTTCGTTATTTCCACCCCTTGTAATAGCTACAATAAATGTGCGAGTGACGTCATAAAATAAGTGACGATTATTTTTATGGTGAATTAGGTTTTGTTTGAACAAGATTTTGAGCAGTAAGATTTGAGGGATTAAAGCTTACAAATTGTCTTAATGACAATAAGAAATATTGCTTGTTCAGGTGTATTTTGCTTTGATGTTTAGGTTTCATTATAAATAAAATTGAGTGTCTGTTATTAATGTCAAAATAACTACGTTTACTTCAGTTGATAAAGTTAATTAATAGAGTTAGTAATACAGTTTTGATTTGTTTTGACGACCGGATGGCGGAGTGGGTAAAGTACCTGCCTGCGACGCCGAGGTCGCGGGTTCAATTCCCGCATAAGACAAATCTTTGTGTGCATGAACATGGGGGTTTGTCTTAGTCTGGGAGTTTCTATGTATAATAAGTATGTATTTACAAAAAGAAAAGTATATATGTATTAGTATTAGTTATTCTAGTACCCATAATACAAGCTCTGCTTAGTTTGGGACTAGATGGCGTTGTGTGTAAGTTGTGTGATATTTATTTATTATTATTATTATTTATTTTGTCTGTCTGTCTGTCGGTCTGTCTGTTTGTATCGGCTAATCTTCTTGAGGGCTGGACTAAAGAAATTTTACTGACTACAAGACGCGTAACATAGGCTACTTATTATCAATGTACCAACCGCGCAGACGAAACCGCGGGAGAAAGTTAGTTTGTTTGTTTGATCGCGCTAATCTCAAGAACAACGGGTCGAATCTTGATAATTATTTTTGTGTTTGATTTTTGTGACTTTCAATAAAGCTCTTTAGATATTTAACATAACGCTAAACTCCACAGGAACGGAGCAGTAAGGTTGAACGCGGGTCAAAGCGCAAGAGCAGCTACTACGTAATACAAAGAATTCCATGCGAATGAAGTCACAGGCAAAAGCTAGTTACTCATAAAACTTATCACGATTGCCATAATAGTTCAATTCAATTTTCAGCTATTTTTATGTGGAACAGGGCCATCATTATAAATCCTATCAATTTGGATTTTTGCAGTTTTAGCTTATCTATTCAATTTTATTTACGTACATTGTACATAGTATTGTACGCTGAGGAGGCAGGTTCGATTCCCGTTCAAGACAATCTTTGTGTGTTAAATCTGCCTACATCTGCTATCTGCATCAGCCTCGTTGGTGTTAGTTAGCGAATATGACCTCCTAACACGTGGTCACGGTTTCTAATCCCGAGCAAAAGTAATATTTTAGATTTTTCCGTCAGTAAAAACCCAATAGCAGAACAGAATAAGAATAATCCTAACACCGACCAACCACAACCAAAACATAACAGGTGAAGTGTAGGTATTACTCACCTCTGACACACCCTTCTCGGTAGTAACGGCGTGATGTTATGTTAAACATTTACATTTTACCATGGTCTAAAATACAAAAGCATTTGCACAAAGCTTTAACTGCTTGCAAAGCGGTCCCTACAAAAGAAAATAACTTTGTCGCTTCAAGTTACTCAAATCAAATTGTCTCAGTCTGCTTCACCCGGGAATCGAACCCCTGCCCCGAGGCAAGCACTGATGTAGCAGGATTATGTTTGACAATTGTGTGTGTTTGTGTAGTCTTATCTTCAGAAACGGTGTGACGGGTGCAATGAAATGGGTAATTTATTGTTCAAGTGGGCTTTTCCTGTGGGGAATTTTGTATTGGTGTGGTTAGAAACGTTTTTCTTTTAATAAAACGACGTCTATAAAATTTGAAATAAGTATGGAGTTTTTATAAAGTTTGTGTGAAATTATTTTCCTTGTGATTCCTGGTGCTAATTGTTTCTGGTATTTCAAAACTCTAAAGTATCTTTTATAAGTTATGAGCCTAAGGGCCAGTTTTCAACGTTCTAGATCAATCTTCTCCGGCTCATAAAATATAACCGGACCGAATTAAAAAGTTATATACTTTTAATATGTTAAATTTGGGGCTAAACGTGGTTATTTTTTCAGTAAATATTAAATATCACGGTTAACTTTCGTGGACAAAGAGATTGTTAACATTTTTGCATTATCAAAATAACTTGCTTCAACAAATAAACATGGTAAATAACTAATATGAATAGTATGTATTTGCTCGAAAAAAGCATTATTTTACAACTTGGCGAATATTATTAATAATTACATAATTTAATAATTTCTCATAACAGCAGTAGAAGCAAAATCATTTTTATAAAATTTTTAGCTGTCTGTTTGTTTTGTATGTACGCGCAAATGCCCAAAAATCTTTCATTATTTTTATTTTCTTTCTTTATTTAGTCGGAAACTTTTTCCTAAACGATACTCTAGTCATACATTATTTTCGGAAGTAGCGGCGAATAGTTCACTTTCGATAAATCTTCAGAACCGGGCACATTAACAGGAAGATTGCATTTAACTATCATGAGAAGATAGATCGGACCCCCTTCCTTACCTCCCTCTTTCCTTGTATTGTTACTTCATACCATTCATACTCCTTTTTAAAAGAGGTAGAGTTTTTGTTAATGAGCTAAAGGGAGAAAGGACAATCGTCTCATTTTAAGGTTGAGCTGGCAGATTGCCACTAGTCTATCGGTTTATATGATACATTTCGGCGATTGTGGCGAGGTATTGCACAACCTTGTTCCTCCAACCCCAATTCACCATCAGACTACCAGACAAACGGCACTCCGGCATCGCTACGTGGTGCATATTCCTCAAATACGCATGCAACGTTTCGCTTCAACTTTCCTTATGCGAACTGCCAAAGAATGGTATGCCTTGCCCGAGTCTGGCTATCTTCAAAGCAAAAGTAAATAGGTATCTCTTAGGTAAGCGTGCTTCACCGTCGACAGCATCATCACTTACCATCAGGTGCGATCGTGGTCAAACGCGTGCCTATCCACCATAAAAAGAGAGAGTTTTTATTTCATCGGCGCCAAACTTTCTTATAACGACCCAATAAACATATACTTTTTTATTTATTTATTATCTTATCATGTCAAACATATTCTTTTACTTACCAGCCGCAGCTCCGCCGGCGTGGTATGTCGACCTTGACAAATTATTTACATAGACATCTCTTATTAATCGCGCTATTTGTTGTTGAAAGCCGCATGGTAAACGATTCAGTATTTTTTACATTAATCGTGAGTAGACAGACTGATGTGTTGGAGTACTGTATCACTTTAGTTGCCAAGTAACGCTCCTCGTAGGATAAATCTATAGCTTTTACTCGACGAATGTGGAATAGGACCTTATAAGAAAAGATTAACAGGAAGATTGCATTTAACTATCATGATAAGATAGATCGGACTTTCCTCCTCGTTAAGCCCCCCTACCATCTTCCTTCACCCCCTATTCCGACTTCCGCTACAAATCACATGTTAGTCAATGGAAATGCCCCTTTAAGGGTGAGCGTGGATTGTGCGATGGAGCTATTTATTTTGTTTTTATTCGATGGTCAAGATAGTAGAGTACAATTCATTCATTCATAGTTGTTTACTTTAGCTTTTAAGTGATTTATTAGGCTCATGTATAGGAGTCGGATAGCCGAGTGGGAGACCGGAGGACTGCGACGTCAAAGATCTCGGGTTCGAACCCACAGCACACACATCTGTCAATATATAAGATTCGTCTTTTCAGAGATATGTGTGTATTTATCATAAAAATTGTCGCTCATTAACGGTGAAGGACATCGTGAGGAAACCTGCATGCCTGTGAGTGCCTAATCAGTACTCGAGGGTGTGTGAAGTCTACCAATCCGCACTTAGCCAGCGAGGTAGACTATGGCTCATCCCTTCTCATCATGAGAAGAGGCCCGAACCCAGCAGTGGAACATGTATAAGATACAGGGCTGCTATTATTAGTTTTTTTTTGCCTTTCTTGGTCTGTAAGTGACAAGTTATAATTAAATAAGATAATTAATAAAAAAATGATTTCATAGGTTAGGTACCTATGAAATCATTTTTTTATTAATTGTTTATTTGGCGTTTAATTTATTATTTGGCGTCCGCTAATTATATAAGTTATTTTATTTGTTGTTTTACCTGAAATAAAAAAATAAAACATAAGTAGCTATTATAAACTTATAAATATTTTTGAGCGAACGAGTAAATAACATCGACATAACAGATTGTATAAATAAACATGCCTATAATAACAAATATTGACGGTTTTTATTGCATAGTGTTTTATTTTATTTTATTTTATTTATTGAGGGATAATAAACAGCTACAATATATATATTTATAACAATATTTAGTTGTATGAGTGTTGACAATATTGCAGCCCACTACATTATCCTCAGATTGACAACAAAAATAAGCAAATAATTAATTAATTAATTGACAAATAAAAAGCTACTTATAAATTAAATAAAAAAAAATTCAAATTGAGTACATTACAATCATAATTAATCACATACCTAACAATGAAAACATTAAAATAATAAAATATAAAAAAGAATAATAATATATACAATGCAAAATGAATAATAAGTTAAATTAAAATTAAATCATATTTAATATTTAATACCAATATTATTATAATTATAGACAATACCAACTAATTAAATCATAATTCTTCATATTGCCTTATGTTCAGCCTTTAAAATGTTACAGACATTGGACTTGAATTTCGACGGAGAGTCAGCAAAAATATCAATATCCATAAAGTTTTTATTATAGGACTCAACTAGACGACGTATTGGACAACGGAGTCCAGAGTTGGTTCGACAGGTATTCACCGAGAATAGTGTACCTGCACGCACATTACGCTTATGGACAGTACGAGGGACAGCATAACATATTTGGGATGTAATAGCGATGCTGTCAAAGCGGTTGTGGACAATAGCGTACAAAGTGTTGGCTTCCAAGTATGTGCGTCTGGACTCAAGAGGCAGTAGGTTGTATTTATTTAACAACTGCGAATAGTCAGAGTATGTCCGGTAACACCTATAATTCATTGCACGTAAAAACTTTCGCTGAACATTCTCTATTACGTCTTTATATTTCTGGTAGAAAGGATTCCAGATAGGGACAGCGTATTCCAATTGTGATCTTACAAGCGTTTTGTACAAGTGAAGATAGGTGGTAGGACGTTTAAATTCTGCAGATGACCGCATCACAAATCCATACATCTTAAATGCATTATTTACCACTTTTTCTACATGTTGGTTAAGCGACACTTTATCATCCAGGAGAACACCAAGATCTCTCACTAGCCCAGTATTGTTTAGTCTAACATTCATTAGTTGGTAATTAAATTTAGTGATATTTTTATTTTTTGTAAAGTTTATATACTGGCATTTTGGGATACTAAGTTGTAACTTGTTCTCAATACAATAAGCCGTGAGTCGATCAAGATCTTCCTGGAGCAGATAACAGTCCTGTAGACAGGTGATGGCTCTGTAAGCTTTTAAATCATCCGCATACAAAATGAATTTGGTACCCTTGAAGCACTTTGAGATATCGTTAATGTAAATATTGAAAAGAAGAGGCCCTAAGATTGATCCCTGTGGAACGCCAGAAGTTATGGAAATTATATTAGACTGATGGCCATTCACAACTACCTTTTGTGTCCTATTCGTAATATATGAGGAGAACCAGCGAAGCAGATTACCTCGTATGCCATTAAAAGCAATCTTATTTAGTAGAATCTCATGATCAACCTTGTCAAATGCCTTTTTGAAGTCTGTGTAGACAGCATCGACTTGTAAGCGTCTATCGATATTTTCAAAGAGATAGTTTGTAAAGACAAGTAGATTAGAAACCGTAGAACGACGCTTTACAAACCCATGCTGTTGAGGTATTATTACATTATGAAACATTGGGTAGATTTCATTATGGACTAGTCTTTCAAAAAGTTTTGACAAGGTTGATAGAATAGAGATGGGTCTGTATTGTTCAACCTCCTGTTTCGGCCCTCCCTTGTGTACCGGCGTTATATTTGCCTCTTTCCACACTTTTGGGAAAACACCTTCTTCAAGGCACTTATTATATAGTATGTGGAGTGGCCTATATACACTACAAGCAGCATTCTTGAAAAACAGAGCAGGGTACCCGTCAGGACCGGCTCCTTTAGTTGGGTCAAGTTGTTTCAACGCCTTGAGTATCTTAAAGTCATCGATGTGCAACTTGTCAGTAATAGTATCAGCATCACAGTGCGACGGAGGAGTCCAGGCTGGTAGAGACGAAGGTGCTGGTTCAAAAACTGATTGAAAGAAATCCGAGAACATATTACAAATAGTGTCGGGAGCATCCGACCTCCGGTCTTGATACAGCATCGTCGATGGAATGCCAGATTGGCTTTTGCGATTTGAGATATATCGCCAGAAGTGTTTGATGTTAGTTGATAAATTGTCTTCAATCGAATTAATGTAAGATGTGTAACACGTCTTACAGGTTGTTTTGAATGTCGCCCGATATTCAGAAAATGTGTGATAATCCTTAAGGTTGCCGAATTTTTTCCATTTAATCCAAAGACTCTGCTTCTTCTTGAAGATCTTAATCAAGTGAGGAGAGAACCAAATCGGAAAGTCGGATGCCCGCGGCCTTACTTCAGGGATATTAAGTTGAACAATTTCACCTAGGACATCATAAAATGCTTGCACAGCGTCTTCTGCCGTCAGATGACCCAACAACATGGACCAGTCCACTTCATTGACCTGTTCATTAATAACATCGTATTTGGCCTTACGAAAGTTATACTTTTTCAATGGTTTCCTTTTAATCACTTCTACAGATATAGTTAGAGGAGTTATGACTACAAATGGTGGATGGCGAAGGTCAACGGATGATAAAGAGTCAATTGGTGGACTAAGAGTGTTGAGACCGATGTTAGTAATAAACAGGTCCAGAATGTTTCCAGCGTTATTAGGCATGTTATTATACTGATAGCTGTCCAGAGCTGACATAAGCTGTACCAACTGTGAGCAGACCGTTGATGTACCAGCGCAAGTCATACCAGCACCTTTGACCTGGGTAACGTGCCAAGTGATATCAGGCAGATTGTAGTCTCCAATTATGAAAAAACTCAGGACATTAGGCTCACTGAAGAGGTCGTGTAGAGTGTCGAGGTGACTTGTATATATATCGTTAGTAGTCCGTGGAGGTATGTACACCGCACTAATTACATGCATTTTTGAACTGTCCTTTTCGCTTGGGAGGCCAACTACCAGATGTTCAATGCTGTTCATTGAGCTATTACGCAAGCGATCAGGCACATCAAGTAAACATGACTTCAGTTCTTTTAGTACCGCAACCAGGACTCCACCGCCATCGTGTTTGCCAGTTGCATTGCGATCTCGATCGCATCGATAGACAACATATCGGGAATCCACAAACTCTTCATTAGAGATGTCAGGAATCAGCCATGTCTCTGTTAAAATGATTATGTCATACGAGAATGATAGAATGCTCATTAAAATACTTTGCAGTTTAGTTCTAATGCCCCCGCAGTTCTGATAGTAAAAAGATATATTATTGCGATCAATACTATCCATAAACAGAGTACTTATGGGTAACTTCGTATAAATCTGCAAACGTATTGCTAAAAATAGTAACAGATATAGCCAGATAATAAAGCGAGTCTAACATCAGTGCCAGGAAATAGTTAGCCCTAGAGTCCAAAGTGACGTGCATATAAATAGACACTCTTATTAAAAGTATTAATTTTATAATTTTGGCACACCGTAAATTTGAGTCCAAATTAATAAATTTGTTTACATCATTAAATTCATTAACAATATTAAATATTATCATTAAAGGCAAATAATCGAAATTTGAGTCCAAGTGTACAGTATTGTTTCTATCACAATAAATTACAATTAAATCGGCAAAATATATTGGTATTATCTTCATTACATTAAAAATATATAAATTAATAATCTGTAAAGCATGCGGCATGCAATTGAAAAAGTATTCAGATAAGTTACATAAATTAATAAATCCCTGCAAGGGGAGATTACCGTTAAAGAACATAGAACAAAAAAAGACACAGTTACTCAGCTTGTTTTGTATTAGATTTAATTTTCTGGAGGTCATTTTCTCCTCGTATAGCAAATGCATTTTGACCCTCACGTTCGCGCACCAATATTGTGCCATTTTTGACCCAAACAAATTTATGATTTTGATTTTTGGCAAGTTCTCTTGCCTTGCGAAATAACTGTTTCTTTCTTAATGTCAAATGTTCATTAATATAAACAAAAGTAGAAGGCCCAGTGATGCTAATTTGGTCGGTCTTCAGCGAGTGCGCCTTACGAAATGCACTAAGCAAGTTGTCTCTCTGCAAGCGTGTAGTGAATTTGAGAATGATGTTCTTTGGTCGTTGGGTAGTGATTTGTTGGTGTGCATGGGGTACTCTGTGCACCGATACCAAGTCGCCTGGCATGATAGGCAACTTAAGGGTACTCCCTATAGCCTTAACTATCACAGATAGATCTTCGTTGCGCCTCTCAGGTACATTGCATATCTCCACATTACACTGACGCGCTTGTTGTTCTAAAATGTCTATCTTGGTCTCAAGACTGGAAACAGCTTCAGGTACAGTCGACTCACTTGAAAAATTCAGCTCGTCAACGCGCTTTTTAATGGTGTCAATATCTAGAGACTGACTTTGGGCACTATTTTGAAGAGTTATGACGTCACCCCGAAGGTCTGCAACTCTTTGCTTCAATGTATTTTGTTCCATGCGTAATGCCTGCATGTCCTTCTGTATATCAGTTAGCGTTAACTTGATATCGTCGCGAATATGGTGCATGTCTCCAGTCATATCACTGCGCCACTGGTTCAAAGTTGACATTAAAGTCGCAGCAAATGTCTCAAAGTCAGCCCCGCCAGTTGCCTTATAGTGCTGTTTGTTAACCAAACGAGTAGTTGAGCTCATTATACTCTGTCCATCCAAATTGTCGCATGACATATCCATTGAGCTTTGAGGTACTTCCGTATAACTACGCACAGGCGTGTTTACATTTGACTGGGTACGTCTGGTGACATTGGTACAACTGGGACACTTCCACGAAGCTTTATAATCTTTAGACAAATTTAAATATTGTTGCGATGTCAAGTTAAGACATTCATAGTGGTATTTTCCTCTACAATATGTGCACACGAGAGTGCTATTTATCGCTGCCGATGCATTATTACAGCATTCCATCGCGGTAATCCAAAATCAAAACAATTATACAAAATATCAGTGGGATTCGAACTCGATAATTATGTTTTCAAAAAATAAATAAAACAAAAAGAATAAATGTCAGTGAGGATCGAACGTGGATCGTATCAGTCTCAATACCAAATTAGTATACGCATGCGACCACGCAAACACTATTTTTCAATGCGAAAAGAGTGAGTATAATCTTGAGTTAGAAACTTAGTAAAATTAAATAGGTATCGTCGAGTTTGACCTTCCCTATTGTCTTTCAATGTCAATGCACTGCACAACAACACTTAAAACGGAAATTTTTGAATTGTTTTTGTTAATAACTTGTTGTTGAAATTATGCACAGTCACAGTTTTTGCACTATTTGGTTCAAATATCAATCCTTAACACACTGGTATAAGTTTCATGTACGGAAATGCGATTTTTACCACTTTTATAAATAAATATCGCGGAGAACTCAATAATAGGTCTACTTCGTACTGCTATCGTAGCTCTTTGTTTGCATATTTTTGGAAAATTTTAAATAAATTTAAAGTACGATTCCTATTTGTCCAACTAGTCGGTCTTTCAATGATCTTCTCGTTTGTCAGAAATACATAATAGTAACTAAAAACTTATTTTTTTTAAATCTAACTAATAATTTGCTAATATAAATCACTAGTAATCTTGTTAACCCCCTCCAGCTAAGCGTAATTCGCTTGTTTTACGAGGAAGTTCACGTCCATGGTGTCCTGACACAGAATCGAACCCAAGACCACTCGAACGGTAGACTTATTATATAGACTTATAGGTATAGACATTGCGTCACGGTCGCTTTAATTTTTTAATAACTGATAACTAAAGACAAAAATAATTTTATCATTTAGGCCCGTATGCGTGCACCCTTAAATAGATTTGGGCGGCGTGATTCGCAGAATTTAGTTAAATTAGATCGCTTGTTGTTACCCTCAATGTGATTAGGCTGTATCTATTTTCATTGAGTTGCATAATCACTATAGGCTGATTACATAGGTATCGATATTGATCCCAGCGTTAGGCAAACGTGTTATTTTGAATATTGCCGTTAGGAAATTCGTAATTGCTGCACGGAATTGCAACTGTGCTTGGTCGATGGTGATAGGCTCACCCCCTATTACGTACAAACAAAACATAACTGGTGTAATGTGGGTGATAGCTCTGCTACACCTTTCTGGGCATTATGAGTAATGGCCAGCTTTCGTATAGACTACATTTAGGTTAAGATTTACAGATTACATTAGTTTTGAAATTATCAACGTAAAATTTACGGTTATTTCAATCTACTAATACCCAAGCGTTCTTTAAGATAATTACTCTTTCTAAAATTATATTATACTCACTTCAAATAAAATGAAATGCTATAACTTACAAGAGTTAGTTTAAAGAACAAATTATGACAGTGTCTATAATTAATTTTGATCAGTTCTATTCAATTTATGCATAAATTAATTTAGTCGCTTAGTTCAAAATCAAATCACTCTTAGGGCATTCAAAATTGTATGTCCCTAATGTTAACCGTTGCGGAGTTCCCTCGTCTGGAGCCAATCCTGGCAGCAGCATCAGGTTATTTATTTATTTTAATATTTTAGGAAAACTTACAGCTAGTACAAGATATTGTGATAATACATAATAAAACATGGCCAATTACAAGTTTCCACTGTTAGTAAATGAATATCATTTTCACACACACGCAACTGGATATAAATTATTCTAAACTTAAATAAATACATACCTACAAGAAATGCCTAATTTAGTTATGAATCAAAAAATATGTTACTAATAGCTTTTTTTACGATATTAGTATTAAATAAGTCAAGTTCAACACGACACTCGCCGTTAAAAGTTCGACAAACTCTTACATAAATGAATTCTGTCGATAAGTAGTTTTGGCTAACGGTATGTTAAGAAGATCGGTTCTTCTAGTAAATGCAGAAAGCACACGGAATTCTATCTTGCTCAGTAGCTCGGGGACGTCCATCAAACCATTCATAAGACTATACTTATCATAAACATGCATTGCCATCGGAACTGGACTAGTATGTAAAATGTCAGCTCAATCTGACACCGGGAAGTAGGTCAAATTTAATTTGCAAGATTCCACCTTCACATACAAACATTACAAGTTAAATAAAAGCTTTAAAAAAATCTATGTAAAACTAAATACCCCGAAATTTTGCAATAACTTCCCTAAAGCCGGCCACAAAACAAACAATACAACCGTACACAATGGCTGACATTACCCATTGTTTAACAACTACCCTCACACGAACGATTCTGATAGTTCATTTATTTAATGTACTGTTATTTTGCTATTTTGTTAGTTGCTCGTTAAACAGGCATATTTTCACGAATACATTGAATGGACAGGATTATTTCATGCTATGATTTTCCATTTGAACATACAACATTTCAAATTGTAAGGAGGAATGATTTGATTTTTGTTTATTTTGTTATGATTTAATTCAACAATAAACTGGTCAAATGCGTGTCTAAGCGCATTAGGCTTTCGTAGACAGCCGTTACAACATGATTATGGACTTAAAACAGGTTTAATATTATTATTTAATATTAACAACTTCAAAAGTTTTGTATTTTGTACGAAATATTCTATGTAGTAACTGTATTTTACTGTTTGGACTTTTATTACTCTTGATCGAATTAAGTTACCGTAGCTGCTGTTCCGTTCCTTGAAAGTTACATTACTACTAAATACTTTTTTTTCGGATTTTTCAACCCAACCAGTTAAGCTTTTATATGAATGAGACGTCCTACTTGACCAATTTGTTATTCTTTAAAATGAATTATCTTGTAAAAGGCATTCTAAATCAAAAAATGTCTGTGCAACCTCTTAATGTTTTTAAAAGATCTATCTAACGAAACTCCTAAGCTATGAGGTACTTGACAGAAAAAAAAACATCCACACTTTACATCGCTTCCTGCCAGGACCCTAAATTAGATAATTAATTAATTATATCTGAGTATAATTGGCTAAGCATAGCTAAATGCTATAAAAATAATCAATCATACATATTCATGCATAATTGTAGCTTTCTAGCACTTACGGTTTCAACGCTATACCTCGGACAAAAGGAAAAATGGACATCGTGCATATACAACGATTCCTTGTAGGTACTATTTTATCTTATATTTTATATTATTTTATAGTTATATGCAAAAACTCAAACAATTTTAACAGAAGTAAATATGGGTTTGATTTTATTAATAGTCCGATCTCTTGTCGTTATACAATACATATATATCTTTATCAAAGAATAACACCCCCGATCATGTTCCACAAATAGACTGAGTGATATTCTATTCTACCGATACAACTTAGTTGTAGAAGCTAGTAATTAGTGTGGTTGCTCGCTGCAAATACGTCTTGGGTAAGTTTCAGAATCTGAAATCGGCCCTACGTTTACTCGAGATTTCTCAAATCAAATTAGTAGCTGAATAGTAGTATTTTACGTAGAGCCATTCTATCTGTATCAGATTTTAAGGTATTTTACTACACAACGACCATAAAAATTATGGGTTATGGTCACCCACAAATCAACTGTAGCATAAGGCATTGTCCTAGGTGAGCGTCAAAAACGACGCGACTCGATGCGACATACAAAAGCCTCTGTTTCCATGGCAACCGTTGCGTATTCACGCGCCATGTATGGATCGCATCACGTTGGTCGCTCACGTAGGAAAACAGGTGAAACAACAACTGATTAGGACCTATTTTTATTTGTATTAACTCGATCGTAAGACAAGTAACACTGACAGATCTATACTGGATCACACCCTCTATCACGTTTCACAAATAGAGTGAGTGCTATTCTCACAACCAATACAACTTAGTTGTAGAAGCTAGTAATTAGTGTGGTTGCTCGCTGCAAATACGTCTTGGGTAAGTTCAGAATCTGAGATCGGCCCTACGTTTCCTCGAGATTTATCAAATCAAAATAGTATCTGAAAAGTAATATTTTACCTAGAGTTATTTTAAACTGTAGTCAGATTTTTAGGAACTTTACTACACAACTACCATAAACGTTATAAGTTGTGGTCACTCACGAATCAGCTGCGGTATGAGGTGTTATCAAGGATGAGCGACAAGTACAACGGGAGGCGTTGCGACACCAAACAAACGACTCTGTTTCCATAGCAACCGTCGTGTATTTATCGCATCATGTTGGTCGCTCACGTAGGACAACTGATTAGGTCTATTTGTATTAACTCGATCTTAAGACAAAAAACACTTACTAATCAATATAGGATCACACCTCTATCACGTTTCACAAATAGAGTGGGAGCTATTCTCACAAACGATACAAGTTAGTTGTAGAGCCAGTAATTAATGTGGTCGCGCTGCAAATGCTCGCAAGTTACTGAAACAATAGTGATCTTGTGGAAATAGAATGTTTGACTGTTCAATCAATTCGGTTGGATCGTTCTTGTTATTTTATTAAAGTGTATTCCCGAACGCCGCGGTTCATATTGCCGTAATCAGATTGCAGCTTTAACAGTTATATATAATATATTTTTTAAGACATATTATTCGATAACTGCTTTGATAGTCTATTGGTTAGCGTATGCGCCTCTCACCGCAAGGTCTCGGGTTCGATTTCCAGGTTGGGCAAATTGTTATTTGTGAACTTGCCGTCAGGAAATTCACAATAACATCACGGAGTTGGAATTGTGCCCGGTGGATGGCGATAGACTCCCGTGCATCCCATGGGACTTAAACATGACAGGCGAAATGTGAGTGTTGTACACCTCTGCCACATCCTTGTGGGAAACATAGGCGTTATGATATATTATGTCATGTTAGCTAACATAGTATATTATCTATGGCTAACATAATATTGACAACTGTCAGCTAAGATGTTTTTACCACTCTCGGTGCTTTAATTCAGTTTGAATACCCTCTATGCTAACATTAAATTGAATTAATGTTTTTTCAATCAGTTTGACTACCTTGAATGCTAAGATCTTTATAATGCTGACTGTACTCTGATAGCCTTCACAGTTTGTGTAGTAGTCATGTAAGATTCAGTGCGATTCACACAACCACTACAAGTTAGTTGAATCCGCTAATATTAATGTAGTCGCTCGCTACAAATACTCGCAAGTTCTGGTACTGAAGCAATAGTGATCTGTTTGGTTTGTTCTATTGTGGGAATAGAATGTTTTTTGGTGTAAAAACGACCGTTCAAGCAATTTGGTTTGTATATAGTTTATTGAAACTGCTCTGCCTTGTTTAGGGTTGTTAGATTTATTTGTGTCTCGCCATTAAATGTTATGTGTTTGACGACCGGATAGCGGAGGACTAACAACTCCGCCGTCGAGGTCACGGGTTCGATTCTCGCTTAAGACAAATCGTTTTGTGCATGAATATGGAGTTTTGTCTCAGTCTGGGTGTTTCTATGTATAATAAGTATGTATTTACAGAAGAAAAGTATATATTTATGTATTAATAACAGTGGTATGATGGTAATATGTATTAGTGACAGTTATTCTAGTACCCATAATACAAGCTCTGCTAAGTTTGGGACTAGATGACATTTTAAAAATGTTTTCAGATGTTTTGTGTTATTTATTTATACATCAAGTGTGTTTTTCTTTGTTTACACGAGGATACGCTGACATGATATAACATCATGCTGATATTACTGAGAAGAGTGTAGTTGAGGTGTGTAGCACCTACATTTCACATGTTGTGTTAAAGTTCCGAGTCAAAGCGGAAACCTTTGGCCACCGGGCATTATTTAAACTTCAAGTTGCAATATAATATTATAATTATTTGTGTGTGTCAAATGTATGTTTGTGAAAACCCCCCCGCGACACAGGAGATATTCCAGTGCGGGCGTCGTGTTTAAAAAAAAAAAGTTTTAAAAACATGTATAATCAATAATTAGATGCTTTTCTTGTATTCGAATAGTACAATTACTAATTTAGTTACCTAAACTAGAGTTCTTTACTCTGATAGCCCTTAATCTATCTATATATATATAAAAATGAAACCCATTTTCCGTTCTCACGACATAGCATGAAAACGGCTTGACCGATTTGGCTGTTTTTTTTTTACTTTTCTAATACTCTGTACAAGGTTCTTAGGGAAAAAAAAGGAAAAAAACAAAATAAATTAAATATATATAAATAAATTTTCTGTAAAAATATAAGTGAAATTATTGAACCCTACGGAATAAACCATAGAAATCTTAATAACTAGTCAAAAGATTTCTATGGAATAAACACTATTATGAATATATAATTATGTTTTTTATTTAATAAAATTAGTAAAGTCCTTCTCAGGTATGACGAGACCAGGGAAATAGGTTGTACGAGCCAATACTGCTCGTACAGCGAATTATACTGTAAACAATAAACAGTCGTTTACGTTAGTCGCTGCCAAATAAGTGGAACGAATAAACGCGTGTTTGGTGAACATATATTGTTTGTAAACGTGACTCACAACTACTAAACGTAACAACAATTAACATTAGAACTTAACGATAACTTTACTATTTACAATAAACTATTTAACCTGAAGTGATTTGGTGTTACTACAAGCTACCTTCTCACAACAACAACTAATATACAATCGGGATAGCGGGGTTACAGTCAACGACGAGATAGCCCCAACATCTTTGTGGTCCTTCGAGCCGGATATTTTTAGTTCATAGTCCGCAAGGATCCTCGTTATTTTTTCTACTAATTTCGCTAGCAAAACTGCGGCGGCGAGCTCCAGTCTCGGAATTGTAATTTTCTGTTTGACTGGAGTTACTTTAGTTTTCGCCGCGAGTAGAGTTGTTTGGTACGTCCTGTTCGCTGACGTAGTCCGGGAGTAGATGACGCACGCGTAGGCATGTTCGCTCGCGTCATAGGTATTCATTTTTATATGGAGGATATTATAGATTCCAGTTCAAATTGAATAGGTACGCGCATACATAAGATAGGTCAGCTATACAAAATAAAGAAGTGCATCAAATTTACACTAAGGCGGTACGAAGTTCGCCGGGTCAGCTAATAGTTTTAACTACATAACAAACAATTATATACAACCAAAAGTTCCACCATCAAACTATTCCCCACTCCCACAATGGAGTAAAATCCTTCATAATCCTGCATCCCTTAGGGCTCGATATACCTTACGGTATTTATTTCTTATCCTTGGGGCGAAGGGCCAAAGGACGAGCCTTTTAATCCCTCAGTAGAAGATTGATGGTAAGTCAGTAGGGTGGTAAGGTTTGGACGGACTTGGCTGAGAGTTTGCTGCAAATTAACTGCTACAGTATTCAAAAGATAAATTAATATGGGATTCTTGATTAAATAAATAAATACTACTTCTGGTTTATGAAACTTAAAAAGACTTTTGAGACCGCCGCCTCGTTGGTATAGTGGTTAGCATATTTATTTATTTGATTTTTTTAATTGTGCCCGGTGGATGGCGAAAGGCACTATCCCAAGGGACCTAAACATAACAGGTGAAGTGTGGGTGTTGTAAACCTCTGCCACACCCTTCTGGGTAATATTGGCGTGATTTATGTTTTGTAAAGACTTCTGAAAATATGATTAAACATTTGACTGAGAATGCTTTTGTCAATTTTATTCTTCGTACTTGTACATTCATAAGCAAAAGAAACCTCTACATATCATACAATTTACTACGGGGATATTTTGTTAACATAAAAGTACAAAAAACTGATTCTTTGATTACATAATATTTTGATAACTAAAACCTTCCAACGTGACATAAACTTTGCAAGCAAACTGTTAGCCCAGTAAATAAAACATCTTATTATTAGGGTAGGTAGTAGGATATGTCGCAGAAAGTTGGCCATTTTCACGCTCGGAGGGCCGGGGCAATCGTTCTGTATTGATTTAAAGCTTATAAATGCATGAGAAGCTTTGTTGAGTACTATTGTATGGATTTGTATGGATGTAGCACTTAAGGAATTATTTAAAGAATAATAGGGGAATAGGGATTTAAGGGATTTGAGTGCTCGGTTGGTGTAGTGGTTATAGCGGTCGCCTCGCTGCTTTCAATTGCGCTGGTGTTGTCGCTTCGATCCCAACTCGGGACAAATCTTTGCGGATCACACAAAGATTTGTTCTGACTCTGGGTGTGCTTTGTGTGTTTGAAATTTATGTTTATGAACAACCTCGTGACACAGGACCTATTTCTAGTGCAAGCGTCGTTTTAATTAAAAAAATATATATAAGAGGGTTCGAAATGTTGTCGGTCAATATATTTTAAGATAATCTTTTGGTCTACATTAATGCCAAAGCAGTTCGTCTGTTTCGTTTAAGAATAACACAAACATTTCCCGCGTGATAAAGGGTGAGCCTATCGACATCTACCGAGCACAATTCCATCTCCTTGCTGTATTTAAAAATTTCACCAAGACGGGATACAAGTGATTCAACGATCTAATCAGCAATTCCTTGTGTCTATCCAGATCATCAAATGGTCACTTACTAACCATCAGGCGGACGGCAAGCTATTCAATCGTTCAGCTAGTAACAGTTAGATTCCGTATGTATGTTCACAGAAACCGAGCGCAAAGCAAAACCAAGCACATCACCATGTGTAACTCACTTACGGCTGAATGCCGAAATAACATCTGTGTTGTAAGGTTAATTCACACAAGGAATTGCGGTGACATGGTGCGGCTAGAATCACATTTAATTATCCAGTTATTTATTTAGACTGATTTTTAAGCAACCTGTTGTTTAAATCTAGCTTTAAATATGAGAATATGTCGAGTTTTCTCAACGTTTTGGATGATGCTCTAAATTCAGCCCTTAAATAAATTTGATTTTTTTTTTTTTTTTTTTTTATGGTGGATAGGCACGCGTTTGACCACGATCTCACCTGATGGTAAGTGAAGATGCGGTCTACGGTGGAGCACGCTTACCTATAAGATACCTATTAACTCTTGCTTTGAAAAGATCCAGATTGTACTCATGCGGAAACACAGACTCGGGCAGGGCGTTCCATTCTTTGGCAGTTCGCATAAGAAATGTAGAAGCGAAACGCTTAGTGCGTATTAGTGGAATGTCTACCATGAAGCGGTGCCTGAGTGCCGTTTGTCTGGTAGTCCGATGGTGAAACGGGGACGGAGGGATTAGGTTGTGAAGTTCCTCGGCACACTCTCCGAAATGTATCCTATAAAAGACCGATAGGCTGGCAACCTTGCGACGGTGCTCTAGACTTTGTAGTCGAGCCTCCGTCAGATCGTTGTCGCAGATGGTTCTCTTGGCTCTCCTCTCGACTGACTCGAGTGCCTCAAGCTGGTACTTGGCTGAACCATCCCACAGATGAGAACAGTACTCCACACACGACCGGACTTGCGCTTGAAATGTACCTATAAAAACCGGCCAAATGCGTGTCAGACCACGTGCAATAGGGTTACAATATAATTAGGGATCCAAAACAGGTTTAACATTGACAACTGCATACAAGTTATTATTTTCAAAGGTTTTGTTATTTTTATACAAAATATTCTAAGTAACTGCATTACTGAGCTAATTTAATACACGTAGCCGCTAAAGTTTTCTTTGAAAGCTCAGTTTGCTTTTTAAAGTTAATTATTTCACAAACGGATCTCTAAAACAAAGAAGTGTCGAACCAATTAAGACCTATCTATTGATACCGCACATTTAGAGGTGGACGAAAAAAAAAATAGACCTACTTTACATATGTAGCGGAGGTAACCAAAAAAAAGAAAATTCAAAATATTATTTTACGACTTTGTCAACATAGTTCATTTACATATTCATGCAAAATTTTAGCTTTCTAGCACTAAAGGTTTCGAGGCTATGCCCTAAACAGACAGATAGACAGACATGGCGAAACTATAAGGGTTTCTTGTAGGTATACTATCGACGAATTCATCCATAAATTATCATTTTATTTATCAAAGAACCATCACACGTTTTCAATTTAGCATGTTTGACGTGATGTATGAATGTTGAGGAAGGAAAAGAGGTATATAAGGACCGAAGTATATAGCATTCTATCGTCTTTGCATATTCCCGCGACATAAATGCGTGATTTTATATTTAAAAAAAAACAGTTTATACAGTTTGTGTTCGTCTCTACTTGACCAAAATTCGTTTTTTTAGTATGAATTGATCTTCATCTACATTCGTTATCAAACCGGAGAGCTATACGGTCCGGCCCGTGACGGCCCGGGCGAAAGGTTGCGTTACTTACGGGTGACGTCACAGTTTTGGATATCATTAGTGATGGCCCGGACAGGTTTGTCGGTTTGGGTGATTTGATTTGGAAAACAACAAGACGTGTTTCTTTCTTTGTATTTTATAATAGTTAAAGCTATTTAAGTATATTTTGTTGTCTTATGTCTAAACTAACTTCTAAGCTAGTTCCATTCCGTAGACCGAATCTTCTTCTATCTGTCCTTATCCCATTATATTTGGAGTCGGTGCAAAAAGTAGTGTTCCTTCATTATCCTCTGTCAGCCGCCTTGCTATCACTCACTCCCTTCTCTTACTTATTATCTTCTTTCACGCAATTCATCCATCTTTTCTTTAGTCTGCCTTTCAGAAAGAAGATCTTGAATGATCATTAGATGTAGACATATTCATTACATAACAAAAAGATCGTATTCTTGATAAAAAATTATTGATTTATTTTTTTATATTTTTTATTTCTTTGCGTTTAAATTTTGAACGACCAGCAGTGCAGTCTCGTGAGGATAAATATAAGCGTGCGAGCGCCATACAGAGATCGCACTACCCCGTCTGATTTTGGCACTTGCTTCAAATGGTAAAAACGCGGTCCATCCACTGGCCTCTTAAGCTTAAAAAAATAACTCTATGATAACTGCTAACCCAGGATTAAATACTTATTATTTAGACAAGTGTAACCAGTTTAAAGACAGCAAGTTTTAGACATATAAACTAGCATCTAGTAAGTACATAATTACTACGGGTGAATACGTTTTTGACGAGTTTATGCTTAGTTTGTGGAATCGTTGGTAAATATTAATCTGATTTAGTTTTAGTTTTAGTGTACTTTTAATATTTTACTTTTGTTTAATGACGACGAATGTAAAAATTATGTTATGTAATTCAACAATGTTCTCATGTAAATCATGTTATTCGTATTATAAGAATAAAGTATCTTTAAACCTAGTTTACTTGGAGTTTATTTTAACCCTGTAACGCGCAAAAGGGAGGACTTTACATACAAATATTGGATACTAAAACTGTACTATTTCATGTCATCCCGTCACTTAGTACTTTTACACGATTAACCGTACTTAATCACCGAAAATTTCAATCTGCCTGAAATCAAAGACCGTACACAACCCCTCCCCTCGTCCCTTTACCACCCCCCTGTCCAGTAACATCGTTACAGGCACCCTATTTGCATTTAAGAAATATCGTATGCCTCTCTGACTCACGAAATTGGATTTTCAAAAACTCTTTTTTTAGGGATTTTGACCTGAAGCTCGAAGGGATAATGGCTTTACAAGTTTCGTTAGTCTTTTGTCTCTATAAAACACTTTCAATGGAAGATAAATTTATAGACTACACAGTTCAATAAACTTTCATGTGCTATCTGTAAGATAAGCTTAATGATTTAGTATAGGCCAATAACTGTATATGCAAAAATAGTCGAATGAAACATACTTATTAAGCATATTATTTATACATATTATTATAATATTACAAAATAATATAAATTACCAACTAGCTCTTATCCGTGTCGAAAATAACGTCTCCTTTTTTAAATATTCTAAGAATTACCATAGGACATAAAGTTATTATGACCTTTGATACTTTTCTAAAACTATTTTGACAAATTGTGTGGGACAATAACCTTCTTAGAAATATACAAAAAGATCTGTATTACCAAGTGAAAGGGTACAGTTTAGCTTGGCAATCATTGGCCTTCTTGAACATTGTTGATGTTAATATTATATGAAACTTAGAACAAATCCTGCAAGTTTCTGAATCATAAGCTACATTTAAGTTTGATTACACATAAAAACATAAAAAAACATAAAAAAATAGGTGCTTTTAGCGTTGCAGTATTGTGCTGAGATGCGTACCATTTCTGGCATTATTAATAGTATTATTTAGTTAAGTAGTATTTTAAATTATTTAGTTTTAGATGTATTATAATGTATTCTATTTTTATTATGCCAGAATAAATGATTTTTCTTTCTTTCTTTCTTTCATAAATAGGTATACTTCCAAATATATCTTAGCAGCAGAGTATTTTTAGAGCATTACTATTTTGGAGTAACAAGACGTATTTGTCTAGTGAAAGTGCACAGATATAGATCTATATCTGTGTGAAAGTGACTGACATTAACTCCCGATGTCGTATTTTCATACAAACGAAGAAAAATAAAAAACTTAGAGCTTGAATAACTTTACTTATGGCAGTTTATTTCTACCATTGTACTCAAGGTTTCTACCAAAATCCTAAATAATACTTTTGCCCAACCCGGTACTCAAACCCGAAACCTCGCGGTGAGAGCATACGCTAACCACTAAACCAACGAGGCAGTATGAATAAAATATAATGAAGAGGCAATAACTTAATTAATAACGTCACAAAGCAAACTCAATCGTATAAATCCAATATTCCCTTAAACACATACAAATTAGTCCAATACTGCCCCACACTATCAACCCCTTAGGGTCAGAACGGCCACAAACAAAGTCCTTTCCTTCAAATACTTGTACAACTATTTCATTTATTATTACGAACCAAAGGCCAGACCCGAACCAAGGCCTTGAATGATGGCCTTGAAATATTGGGGGATTTATTCCTAAAAATGGTATAAGGCAATTTAAGATTGATAGGAAAATATTGGTCTATTTCGTGCGATATTCCATGACGAACGAAGTTGTAGTCTACATGGTAGTAAATTCTTATTGATATTTTTTAGCTTTTAGATTATACTAATAAACAGTTGAAAAATTATGGAACCGGAAGGAATTTGAATCCGCGACCTTTTTCACACCGGGAAGCCGTTTTAATCACTAAGCAACGGTCGCCTTTTGCCAGGATCCTAAATTTCTAAACTGTATATTACGTCATAGCGTGACGTCACGTTCATCCATTTACAGTTACATACAGCATGATGTAAAGAATTAACGAAAATGTATGAGATAATTTTCTCAATGTTGTAGCACATTGAAATGTCGAAATCTACAAGGACAAAGTCACGGGCAACAGCTAGCCATAAAATAAAAACGCTATTAATCAAACCATATCCATCACCACCTTTCCCATAAACCACCAAACTCAATTCCCAGTTATAACCCGAACGCGTCAGAAAATTCGGTAAATTTAATATATAAAATACAGAGGTAGCGTTCGCAAAATATTGTTCATTAAAATAAAGTATTTATTGGCAGGGAAATTGGGTCGGGTAAGCTGACGGTACTTCACAATTACAGGTCGTCGATAAGTCTGGTGATTACTGGTGCCTTAACAGTGAGAGCTTACTGAATATTTGCAGGCATTGGTGGGATAATTTTGGAGCTCGTGGCTAAGTTCACGCAGCGCGGGCTGATCGATCTTGTAGGTTAAGCAATGTTGCCGCGGTCGGCCGTAGATGGGTGACCATCTTTTACTTAACCATCCAACCAACCAACCTTCGTGCCTCGGAGAGCACGTTAAGCCGTCGGTCCTGGTTGCCATTTGAATATGGCAGTCGTTACGGGTTGTCAGAGGCTAGAAAGTCTGACAACCGACTACAACACAACACCCACACTTCACCTGCTATATTTAGGTCCCATGGGATAGGGGATGAGCCTATCACCATCCACCGGACACAATTCCAACTCCGTGCTGCTATTGTAAATCTCCTGACGGCAAGTTCACAACTAACTTGAACTAACACTTTGCCCGACCCGGAAATCGAACACGAAACCTCGCGGTGAGAGGCGCATACGCTAACCACTAGACTATTCGAGGCAGAAAATTTTATACATTTTATAATATAAAACATATGCATCGCGTCCCTTGGGCTTTTGGTAATATACAGAGGTAGCGTGCGCAAAATATTGTTCATTAAAATAAAGTATTTATTGGCAGGGAAATTGGGGCGGTTAAGCTGACGGTACTTCACAATTACAGCTCCTCGATAAGTATTAAAGCCTGCTGGAGATTACTGGTGACTTACTCCATATTTATTCATTGAATTATGATTTTCAGAAGTATTGAAATGTCCTGTTTTACTTGACTTACTTTTTTCAATAATTTAATTTGCAATTTATTGACAGGAATTAGGGACATTATTCTCTAAAATATTGAACTACTTGTATATCGTGGTTTTACATCATACAAAGTTTCTTAGTAAACATTTATATTAACGACTTACTTTTGCCCGTGACTTTGTCCGCTTGGAATTAGTTGTATTAAATAGTAGCTGCTCCCGCGGGTTGACCCGTGTTCAGCCTTATTGCTTCGCTCACGTGTAGTTTAGCGTAATGTTAAATATCTAAAGACCGTCATTGGCAGTTATACTATCAAACACAAAAATAATTTTCAAAATTCAACTATTAGTTTTTGAGATTAGCACTTTTAAACAAACAAACTAACTTTCTCCCGTGATTTCATCTGCGTGGTAGATACATCGATAGAAAGGAAATATAAGTTTTATTACGCGTCTTGTAGTAAGTCACCTGAATATTATTTTTATTAAAATCGGTTCGGTCGTTTTGAAGGTTAGACGAAACAAACAGACACACAATAATTTTAAAAACTGTATTTTCGGCAAAGGTATCGTGCAAACAACGATACCAGCTTGAACATTAAAACAGACATTTCAATTATATTTATTTGTATTGAGAGACTGATAACTCTCTTATGTAGGTACCGGCTACATCCCATATCTAACTCTTGCACAGATTCAATAGTTTCTGCAAATTTAAAATACATGAAAATTTCAATTTGCAAAGTTAGTAAGTAATATTGAGCGTGTAGCCGGCAAAACGACCTCACCATAATTATGCATCTTCTTTATAATATACAATGATGACAAACATTTCAAAAGCATGGACAAAAGCTTCCAACTGTTTACGGTAAATGAGAAAAATATAATTTAGTTTGTGGCTACTTCTTTGCGAATTACGATTCATAAACTTGAAAAAATTCATAGTAAATTGCAAGTTAATTCTGTAGTTTTTAGGGTTCCGTAGTACCTACAAGGAACCCTTATAGTTTCGCCATGTCCGTCTGTCCGTCTGTCCACGGCATAGCGACGAAACCGTTGGTGCTAGAAAACTGAAATTTTGCATGAACATGTATATTAACTAAACAAAGAAAGTCGTAGAATAAAATTTGGAAAAATATTTTTTTTTCAGGTAGCTCCCCTACATGTAAAGTAGGGATGTTTTTTTTTTTTTGTCGCCTACCCCATAGTGTGGGGTATTGTTAGATAGGCATTTTAAAAACGTTTAGGGGTTGCTAAGACAGTTTTTTGATTTAGAGATTTGTTTGCGAGATAATTAACTTTAAAGAGCAAATTTTTGTTCGAGTAGGGCGTCTCCCCCCTCTAAAAGCTAAACTACTGGATCCCAAAATCTGAAAAAAATTGTGTCGGTAGTACATGTAATGAACTTTAAAGGAAAACTATAGCGGATAAGTTCACTTCATTAGTTCAAGAGGAATAGGGGTCCGAAATGTCAGATGCAGTTACTCAGAATATTTCGTTCAAAATTCTTGAAACATAAATAAACATACATAATACATATATAAAATCACGTCTTTATCCCACGGGGGTAGGCAGAGACGATGGAACGCCATGTGCTTCGCTCCTTACATACTTCTTTCGCTTCCTCAACATTCATACATCTCGTCATACGTGCTAGCTGGTTTCGTGTACTACAAACATTTCCTTTCTGAAGGACGCCATTTAGTTAAAAAGTAAAATTAAAAATATTTTTCTACGGAACCCTACTGCGCGTGGCCCGACACGCACTTCGCCGGTTTTATTTTATTACTTTGCTTGTAGCTTTGCTTGCAAGTATTTTTCTTTCTATTCTACACAATAGCTAGTAGCGGCATTTAAATTTAAAAATACTAGGAATTTGAAATTGACTGGTGGTAGAGCTTTTGTGAATGAGCTCGAGGGCGGCAGCACCACCGTCTCACCTTTAACCTGCCGCCAAATAGGAGTGCTTCCATTACTGTGTTCCGGTTTGGTGGTGAGATCAGGACCTGAAATTACTGGCACATGAGGCATAACACCGTAGTCCTCAGCTGCAGCGACGCATCTATAATCTACATTGTGGATTGTTGATGTCCATGGGCTGTACTCCACTTACCATCAGGTGGACTACACGTTCGTTCGCTGTGAGAGTAGTATATAAAAAAAATATATATATTTTATTTACTCTTAAATACAAAAAACAAATAATATTTTTATCAGAATCATGCCCTCCCATAAAACGAATATTAAAGAACATAAAACAGTAATTTATTAGAATAAAAAGTTTTCTTTTGTGACACGAATTGACCTTTAACAGTTCTTTCAGAAGTTAAAAGAAGTTTAAGCAATTTCGTCCCTTGATTGCCTATCATAACGACCCATCTTATTCTTTGCGTCGAAGGTGTTTAACCTTTTAAACAACCCTGTTGAATTTCTAATTGATCGTATTATTATATTTACTAAATAATAACATGATAATTAGTTAAAGGCCTGAAGTACGACACGAACCGAGCCACGTTCAGAAGTTAGTAAGGTATACGAAGAAACAGTTGAATAAGATATGGGACCGGCAGGATTTGAACCTGTGACCATCTGCACACCGGGCAGTCGCTTTAACCAACCAGCCACGGTAGCCTCTTGCCAGGACTCTAATGTTTCAACTTCTTATTGATTATTTTTATAGCATTTAGCTATGCTTTTTTATTTTTTTTATTTATCATTATAGACGAATCATATCTAACACAATATTATTCATAAAATGGTTAGTTAAAAATGCTGGCAAATGTTAGAACGGAGTCAGAACCCACGAGTTTAGAATTCCGTTCTATTGCTCTCCCATCTGAGCTATCCAAGCCACATCAATCTTTTGAATGTGTGATGCACTTCTTTCCGGACGATGGATGGGTGAGCGGTAAGACGGAATCCTAAGGTCGTGGGTTCATACCCCGTTGTAACATTTCGCAGCAATTTTTTTTTACCTTTTTAATTGAGTTACATACAAACTGAATATCAATATAATAATTTTGAAAAAGTGGGCACCAAAAAACATACATTATATATATATATGACTAGCTGACCCGACAAACGTTGTCCTGTCTTAAATAAGGTATGTATATAGGTAAGGGTGCTTCGCTCCTATTAGTCTTAGCGTGATGATATATAGCCTATAGCCTTCCTCGATAAATGGGCAATCTAACATTGAAAGATTTTTCAAATCGGACCAATAGTTCCTGAGATTAGCGCGTTCAAGCAAACAAACAAACAAACTCTTCAGCTTTATAAAATTAGTATAAATTTGCTTTAAAATATTACAAGTATTTAATAAAAATGCGTCATCTCTCGACAGTATTGTGTTGATCTTAATTCAAACTTACTGTATGTGACTAAGTGACTTATCACTCATCGCATAGGTGGCGCTAAAACCAAGTAAGGTTTGTCTAGCTAAGGTATATATATATATATACCTATGACGCTGGCACAAAAGAGTTGAGAAATTTCTAGTCTAGCAGCATACGAATCCATAGCTGAATTGGCAAAGCACTTGGGGCGTAAACCCAGGGTTAACTGCGTTAACTTTAATATTATATAAAATACGAAAAGGCATAGCAAAGCTAAAATTTGCTTTAAAATATTACAAGTATAAATTTGTTTATAATAATAGATAAACTCTTAATAATATTAAAGTATTTGACTTTATTTACAAAAAAATATATGTACATACCTATTGGATCTTAAATTAAACTAGTCTTATAATATTTATATAAATATATTAAAGTTATCCTATATTACACTTGTGTAGAAAACAGCCAACCAATCGTTTCCTTTAACGTTTACCATAGATCTTCGGATCTGGCTATAAAATGTCCTCAACATCATAGGAATCACATGACTAACCATCTGGCAAAGCTCATTGATTACATAAAATAAATGGTAAAAAGAGGTCGAATAGCCAAAAAAAAATCTTAGTCAAACTCTGGCTGAATAAAAGATCAAACAAAGTGGTTCCCGGCCTGGTATTGACTTATTCTAGAGACCCCTAGGCATTTACGCCAAGTAAATAGATTTTATCTTCCACTTTAGGTAATTCTAATGTAAATTTTGAGCACACAAAGATTAAAGTATTCACTTACGCGTTTGTTACTCAAACCCGCTTTGATCTGATTATTGGAGAAGAAACTTTCGAAATGAACGATCAAAGAAATTCGTTGTTGCGTAAATTAAATAACTGTGGATTAAGGATTTTTGACTGCCTTGGGGGTTTGGTGATAAGAGTATGCGTCCTCTAATCGCGAGGTCCCGTGTATGATCCCCGAGTTGGGCATAAGTGTTTTTTTGGTAACAGGACAAAGTCTGAAATTGTGCCCCTTAGAAGCCGATAGGCTCACCTCTCATCACATGGTACCTACAAATGTTGTGAATAAGTGAGAAGAGAGTATTATAAATACATTTCTCGCAAACCCTTTTATGTTATACAATTTTTATTCGCAATGTTCAATTTGTCTGGAAGTATTAATTATTTCCTTTTAAAATATAATAGCTGGAAATCAATGCTGACCATACTGTGTCGAACTTTTAGTTCCAATTAAATTTAATGTCGCTATATCGCATGCACCCTGTATACAAGATTCGTTTTCCTATATGAACACTTTTTCCTATATACATTTAATTGCATATGAACTGATAGTTCCTGAGATCCCATTGCGCTCTGTCAGGGGGAGATTAGCCAAGCCACAGTATTCTGTACTCTGGGCCGGAGATTGGTCAAGCAACATAGTCCCAGTAATATTGTCCGGTATATTAGCACAGATAATATAATACTAGTACAGATACCCAAACTCATACAAAAAATTGACGCCACCTTAAAAAAATTATTTCTGTGAGCTACTTTAATTCACTTTTTATGCCAATAGATGGCCGTACTTGTGAGTAGTCTCAACCGCGCTACCCTAACGCCATCTAGCTATTGCAAAAGGTAACATAGGTACATGTCGTCCTTGTGTGCGTAAGAATGTGTCTGTGTGCGTGCCAAAGCTGGTCAATGTTTTAGAATATTATTATCTGCATTTGTGCGTGTCCGTGTCAGTATGTACCTACATTACCATGACGTTTGACCTTCTACAGCGCTATAACACTGCTTCATTCAAAATATCAAACGATTTTTTAATGTTTTGCGATTTAAAATGTAATGTAATAAAATAATGATTACTTTCTATTGCAATTGATTTTGATTTAGACTTATGTTAGTTGTTTCATTTTTAAGGTTATACAATACAATATCATTCACCCAAGAATAAATTCATTTTAATATGATAGAGCCTTTGTTAGCACGCTTGAATGATGCACGTTGCCGTACTATGCGCTAAACTGGTTCTCAGTTCCTGTCAAACTTGGTAGGTATACCACTAACAAATTGGAGCCTACCTATGCCAAGGATGTTTCAAATCATAGGTTAGGTATAAATAGCCGGGGCTACTCCCGCGAAGCAGTACTGCATTGGGCTGGCGCTTAAGCGGTTACGGCGCGGCGGAGCGCGGCGACGGCGCGGCGCACACTGGTTCCAAATTAAAAAAAAGTGGACATTGATAGTAGACCGCTGATATTTTTTTTTATTGTTGATACAGTGATAACAGATAAGGCAAAAAAATATTATTGTCCTACTTCAAATACTTTTCTTGAAAAAAAATATTTCTTTTTTTTTTGTATGGGAGTTTTTACATTTTATTCGATTTCTCAAAAACCTTAAGCGATGTCGAGATGCCAATCAGATATGTTAGAAAACTAATAATTCTGAGTATTTGGCTCGAAGAAACTTATTGCTTATCTCTGCGTACTTTGGAGATAATAGTGACAGAAAATAACATTTTTTTTTAATATTAATTGTTCGTTTTTTTTCAATCATAGCCTTACTTTAGCACATATAATGTATGCTAAAATGTCAAATAAATAAAAAGAGACTTCTCTGTAAAAGAGGTTATGGGGGCTCACTAATGACCGAAACGCTCGCATCATAAATAATGTATTTTTCAAAACAAATTGTAGCCTGATACAATTTGAACATTCAAAATAGAATTAAAACATATATACTACCGTCGTTTTCGTCGTTTTTTGTTTTAAAATCAAAGATACTTTGATCTCTTTGTTTCTATTTTTTTTCAATTTTCTTTAAAATTATAATATGTCCGCATTTGTCACCAATACATGTCACTTATACGTTGTTCTTAAATCAGGAGGTGGTATTAAAAATATCGATTTTTTATTTAATGCCCTTATTGAACATATTGGTGTTGAATTGTCTGCTGAAGATTTGAGTAATATTAAATTATTTTGTCGGAATTTTTCAAGTAATATCTCAAAAAGGTGGTCTACTTCGAGTAGAGCTCAAAAGACGTTTCTTAACAAAAATTCAGACTGCTTATAATCCCAATTAGTTTGGCCAAAATGTCAAAATATCGATTTAAGCAGCATTTTTAAAGTTGCCGAGGAAGTTTCGCCAAATTTCGAAACGCAAGTAGATACTCATCAATTAAGTTGAGGTACAAGTAAAAAATCGTTTGTTGATATATCTGATAAACAGAAGAAAAGGCGTTTTCTAACACTTTAGATTACACAGAGGAGGAATTAGTCTATGCTTTATGTGCCAAATTAAAAGAGTTTAAAAAAACAATGTTAGCTGCTATATTACACAAACTCAGCCAAAACGAGGAAAAATGTGAGATGGTACATGATGTACTATTCGCTAAAAAAACTGACAAGCCGTGTTTACCACAGAATAAAACGTTAGCGCTGTATACCTCAATAAATTTGTCAAAATGGCGATATCAAAATTTAAGAACTATTTTTGCTTCAGAGAAAATGTGTGGTCTTCCATCCTATCAAAAGCTCCTGGAAGCTAAAAAAACTTGTTATCCTCCAGAGGCAGACATAACTGTAACTGAATCTGATGCTAAGATAAGACTTCAATCGCTTCTTGATTTGACAACCAATAGGATATTAAAAACAATTCAGCACAACACTATGCCGACAAAAAATCGCTAAAACTAATAAGCGAATGGGGTTTTGACGGGTCATCTTCTCAAAGTAATTATAAACAAAAGTCACACTCCGTCACTAAAATTGGCGATTCTTCAGTTTAAATGATTAGTTTGGTTCCGCTTCGTTTGGAAGAAGAGAGTGATACTATCTTGTGGCAAAATCCTGCTCCCTCTTCAACAAACTACTGTCGTCCAATTAGATTTATATTTGCCAAAGAAACAAATGAATTGATAAAGAAGGAAATTAAAAATTAATCATTAGAGGAAGAAATCCGTAATCTTGTTCCCACAACTGTAGATAATTTTGATATAAGCCATGTTTTATACATGACTATGATTGATGGGCAAATTTCCACTGTGGTTTCCAATACTTCTTCTGCAGCTGTTTGTAATATTTGCAATACCCCACCTAGCAAAATGAATGACTTGGACTTTGTATCCAAAAGACACATCAGAGAAGATATGTATAAATATGGTCTGTCGTCGCTCCATATGTGGATAAGATGTATGGAATGCATTTTATACATTTCGTACAACTTAGACTTCAAAAAGTGGGCTGCACGAAAAGAAGATAAATTGTTAGAAGAAATTAAAAAGAATTTGACACAAGAAGAATTCCGGTAGAGAACTGGTTTGATAGTTGATATAGTTAAACAGGGATTTGGTACAACCAATGACGGTAACACGGCAATAAGGTTTTTTAAAAATTATGAAGTATCTGCTGAAATAACGGGTATCCACCCTGATTTAATCAAGAGATTTGCAGTCATTTCACAATCAATTTCATCTGGCCAACTAATTAATACCAACTTGTTCAGGGAATATTGTAAAGAAACAGCAATGCTGTATGTAAACTTAAATTCATGGTATTATATGCCTTCACGTGTCCATAAATTGTTGATACACGGTGCTGATATTTGTGAAAATTTCTCCTTTATTCCGATAGGCATGCTTTCCGAAGAAGCTTCCGAAGCGAGGAATAAAGATTTGTAGAAGATTTGAATGTTAGATTGGCACATACAAGAAAAATCGGTAGAATTGAGACTAATTCAGACATTATCCACAGCTTTCTAATTAGCTCAGATCCTTACATTACCATATCAAACCAAAGTTTGCTCGTTTACATACAAAGTTGTTTCCAGAGGCTAGTGCTTTGATCTTGAACAAAGAATTGCTTTCGTTGGAAAACGAAGATGTAGAGATTTCTCAAGAGAATATAGACCCAAATATTAATCTTTCACCATAATACTTCAGAAACGTTTGTGAACATATTCACCTTTATGTTTGCAGCTTTTTTTGTCTTCATCTTGGTTGTGTTTTTTAGAACTGATGAAAGTACTTCTTCAGAAAGGTCAAAGCTCTTCAGACATTAGTGAGCCCCCATAACCTCTTTTACAGAGAAGTCTCTTTTTATTTATTTGACATTTTAGCATACATTATATGTGCTAAAGTAAGGCTATGATTAAAAAAACGAACAATTAATATTAAAAAAAAATGTTATTTTCTGTCACTATTATCTCCAAAGTACGCAGAGATAAGCAATAAGTTTCTTCGAGCCAAATACTCAGAATTATTAGTTTTCTAACATATCTGATTGGCATCTCGACATCGCTTAAGGTTTTTGAGAAATCGAATAAAATGTAAAAACTCCCATACAAAAAAAAAAAGAAATTTTTTTTTTCAAGAAAAGTATTTGAAGTAGGACAATAATATTTTTTTGCCTTATCTGTTATCACTGTATCAACAATAAAAAAAAATATCAGCGGTCTACTATCAATGTCCACTTTTTTTTAATTTGGAACCAGTGTGCGGCGGCTCGGCGCGGCGGAGCGCTGCGGTCTTCCAACCCCTAGCCATAACAGATCGCCGCGCTTAGAACATTCACAGTTCGCGCGCTGTAATAAGTTTCAATTTTGCGTGCAAGACTAGTATTATAATATTATCTGTGGTGCAAGTGGGTACCTCAGGCGAGGTGTAGGTATAATTTTTACATAAACTTGACTCTCGTTAGGGAGTGAATCTTCTGTTGTTCCCAAGGACGATATAATATCTACTAACGTTGTTACTTATTTTGCCTATAGGTACCTACTTCAAATAATAATTTCAAGTATTTCAACATTAATGTAAAGACAATTTAAACGTCTTAAGTCAATAAAAGAGTTGCTAAAGAAAGTAATCTTTATTTATTTCTGGTAAAGTTTGATCGAAAAATCTAAAATCTGTTTATAAAAACGTGCAATCATGTTTGCTTAGCATTGTTCCTACAACTGTCTTCGTTCGCAAAAACGTATTTTTGTAGCAATCTTACTATCGAAATTCTTATCTAGACTAAGATTGCTTTGAAGGAAGAAGACAAGGGAGGTTTTAGTCATATCACTCAGTACAAAAAACATGACAATGTATGTAAAATACCCACTAGTGTATCTAGGGGTGCGCTTTGTTTTTCATAAAAAAATTTCTTCATAAAATTGCAATTATTTTCCGAATTTGTTATTAATAACATTTTTCTTTATACTCATTGGCATTCATAATATTGTTTTTCATTCACATCTTTATCCTATTATTTTCTTATATTATAGTTTTTCTTAATGATACCGATCATTCTTTTCAACTCCTAATTATTTTTATTCATACATTTGTTTGTTCTTTTTAATTAATTAATTTCTTAATTTTGAGTGTTACGTTATTTACTCTATTGATATCCATAATGTCAATATAAATATATTAATTATTTATTTATTTAATTGTAAAAAGATCTAAAAAACATCTCACATAAAATATCCACAAGAGCACACAAACAATCCGAAAACTTCTACCGAAGTGAAGGACACACGCGCGGCCCGTTTATTTGTAAATAAACATTGCAGAAAAACGTTTTGTTTCTGTTCGAAGTACATCACATGACAATTGATATCTATATTATTTTAGATTATAAAAAAATAAAATACATATATATGATTACTTACATTATTAGAAAAACATGTATTTAATATATAATTTAAAAAGTTCGATGATGATTTTATATCTAACTACTATTGGAAGGCAATCGTAGACTCAGAAACTAAACGCGTCATCGTAAGTGAATGTCCAATAATTTAGCATGCTGAGTGACAAAAGCGTCGAACTCCAATTTGTTTATAACTCAATATACACTCACACACTCATACAATGTTAAAATAAAATTGAAATAAGCGCCATCTATTAGCCACAAATAACCTAACCGCATGAAATTTTTACATTTTGTGCCGTATCCAAGACGGCGACTTAGGAGTTAAAGACATAGATTTCTTTTTTCTCTCAAATCACTTTGAAATAATTGAAGAATGCTTTTAACGTTTTATATATACGTGCTTTATTTTTTAAAAATCATATTTTGGTCAAAAGTTGAACAATAGCGTTTATAACAATTTATTATTTTTGCATTGCTATACATAACGCCATCTATGGAAATTTTCAAGAAGTAAAAATCTAATGTTCCTAATGATACCCCATGATATTAGTGACCGACCCTAGTTGGCTATGTTTCTGTCGCCGACAGTGCATAATAGGTCTAATAGTAAAAGCACTACTGTAAATAATCCACAAACATCTGTTAAATAAATAAAACAACACAACGTCGTTTTACCTTGAAGTATTAAATACACTAACTGATATCAGGTCACGCATAACTAGGTCATATCACCATTCAAATTTAACAAAATAAACATAATATAATTACCATATTTTACCAATTATTGCCACATTACCCCACATCCCAACAATACTGCCATAGGAAATGGTTAAATTAAATTGTGTTGCCATTTCATAAATTGCATTTTGACCCTCCCTACCCTCGCGATATTAAATCTGTGTTGCCAGGTTTAATATTTAATAATTCTACATACATATTTGGTAATATTCAACTTTCTGAATGTAATTTTCCAAGGAAATTGGGGGAATATAAAATATGAAGTGTGTATTTATTTTTATGTGGGGCAATTTCTTGTAAATTGATGACCTAAATTGTTAGGAAGCGGGGCTAACCGCTTGGGAGTTCCGGGGTTCGAGCCTCGTGCGTGCCAGTAATTTATAAATATTAGACGTGTTTTTTCAATCAAAATAAAATTATGATTAATGGTAAGAACAGGAAGCTATTCTAAAATGGAGTATTAAAACTTGGAGCAGAGAATGAACATTCGGCAATTACTTTTTTTTTTTTTAATAAACCTATTAGAATTTGAAAGCATTGACATTTTGATAAAATGAGCTATTTGAATCTTCGACTATTATTTTTAATAGAAATCATTTATAAGTAAAACCGCCTCAAAGGAAAGTTCAGGCAGAGGATGTGGACTTTCATGGACTATTATTTAAAGTAGGGCGTTAGTTCACCGATTATAAACACATGACACCAAACGAATGCAAAACAATACTAGTGTGTACTACTCCACAAAGTAGCTAACAATTGAAACCAATACCGTGTTTTATTTGACCTTCGTAGTTCAGGACGATTAATACCTTAACAAAATATGTGTGAAAGATCTGAGAATTTTAATGTCTGAATGTTTGTTTTCACTATCCTATTTCTACTAAGAGATGGATTCTAACTTACTTACTTTGATTTACGGCCAATTTCAGAAGTTCCGGATAGCTCTTATCTACCCTATAAAATATAACCTGAGAGAAAATAAAAGTGACACAAGTGAGAATACAGAACACAGCTGTCATTTGCATTTTTGTGTGTTATTGGTTCATCCTGCCAATAGGGTTTATCTAGCACCTCTGAAACTGGGGTTTAGACTACTTTTTAATGACCTAACACTACGAAGGCAGTTAGCTTGTTAAGTATTAACTCGAACTATCACTATTTTGTTTGACTCAATCAAGAGCTTGTCTCCTCAAAGCAAATAATACTTATCTCTAAAACAGACAAACATAAACCACCACAAAAGGTCCCATGTTTTACGTTTGAACAAGTGTAGTACTCCCTGGAGGAATATTATACTCTGTGGTGCGACGATAGACCAACTTTAATTAAGCTAATGTTCTCAGAACAAACACTCAAATGTGGACCAGATAAAATAGTTCCTCTATTTTTGTCCTGGATAAATTGTTTGAACTAAGCTGTATGTTTTTTGTTGTAAGTACGAAAAATAGTACATTGTACACCAAGGGATGTAAGTAGCGATTTCATTGAGGGTGTAGTTTAATACACTTGAAAGAAATTGAACTTTCTTTTGAGTGATATATTATTATAGTGATTTATACTACACCTACAAATAAACAAAATCTACCAAAACTAACAAAATATCTACCAAGAGTTACAGAAAAGACCATAATTTACCAAAAATAACAAATAAACAAAATCAATAATATAAGTATGTTTAAGTAATATCATATAATGAAACATAATTTGTATAATATATATATATTTTGCTTAGTATACATTTTATTAGTATTATTAGTAGTAAAAGATTGTATATATTATATAGTATGCTGGCAGAGAACTCAAAATTGAGTTATTGTTTGCATGAGTTTTTCTGTTTTTATTGTGTTCAATTAAAAGTGTTTAAACTAAACTAAAAGAGAGAAAAGGGCTTTCGCCAGCAAAGGGCGGTTTCTACTTTAACACATATCTTCGAAAGACGAATTAACTTAAAGATTTATTCACAGTGTGTGTGTGTGTGCCGTGGGTTCGAACTCGAAACCTTTGACTTCGCAGTCCTAAGTACTCGGCTATTGCTGCTTGTAAAAAGAATATTAGTTTCTATTTATCGATATCTTATGGACGGAGCCGCAGGCAAAAGCTAGTTAACGAACATTAATTAAGCTAATGTTCCTTCAGAGCAAACACTGGTGGACTGAAATGAAAAAGATCCTCTGTTTTTGGTGGGTAAAGAAAATGTTTTCTTTCATGTTTGGCTTTTAAAACCAAGTAGCTGTTTAACGGATTGATTTGATACTCTTTTATGCAAAAATTAAAGACCAGAATTCGATGAACATTGGTAAGGCGATAGTTAGAGCCTAGGAAAGGGCTAGGCTATCAAACTAAATCTAGCCTAATCTGAAGCTATGGTTAGAATCAGCATTTTACCATTAAATATTTACAGCGATTTTACATTTATCGAGTCCGTGGTTCCGATTTAAAATAATTATGATATAGTACTGAACAATAGTTATTACAGTTAATTAATAAATAAATATAGCAAACATATGTATTAAATATAAGATATTTAATCATGTTTATCTTTATTTATTTATTTTGGGAAACAAACAGCTTTTAGGACAATCAACAAAATCACTTCTAAAAATTACAGCGTAAGTCAATTGATAGTTGCCGCTTATATGTATGGCTAAGTTCGAAACTTACTAGTTAAAAATAAATTAAGCAATTTGTTCTAGTCATTCATTCAATTTATTCATTGATTTAGTAGTCTAGTCCACGCACTATTTTCGGAATAATTAATTCTTGACTTCCGTTATTTGTTTGTTCCGGTTTTAAATGTCAAGTAGTTTTGGTGGGAAGTAGCACGTACACTAGGCAAGCAAGACAGTTGGTTGTAAGACGCTGACCTGAGCGGACGTTAAACGTACTTTTAATAAAATAGTGTGAAATTGCCATAATTGCTGTTAAATAAAGTGATTTAAAAGTATCAACGTTTCCTTATTTCTGAGCTCCTCATACTATATTGCAATAATATCAACATAAAGATACATCAGTAACTATTGTCCTGACAACAATAACAGGCTGTCATCAACAGAGTCCTTCACAGTAATTAATTGGATGTGAAGGACAATTCGCTAATCTATCAATTCATATGAAACGGGCTGTAATTGACTGACGGTATAGTGGGTAATTGTATTAACCTAATTCTATCAAGAAAATACTTTAATTTACAAACTGCCTAGTGGTAGTGTGGGTGACCGCCGGCTCCTCGTGACATCTCGGATTCGCGGTCAGCCGTGGATGGGTGACTATTTTAACACAACGAGTTTTCATCCGTGCCTTGAAGAGCATGTTAAGCCGTCGGTCCCGGTTGCTATTAGAATATTTATGGCAGTCTTTACGTATAGTCAGATGCCAGAAAGACTGAAAACTAGTCTAACAAAGAGATTGTGTCACCTCGTACTGGGTTGTGGTGGTGTAATGGTAGCCATTCCACCATAAAATACGGATCTTCAGCTAAGTCATTCAGTTAGGCTAGAAGTCAACCCCAATGTAGGTTATTGTGAAGAGGCTAGGCAGTTATAAGGCATAGTAATATTAACATAGTTACACAAATATAACAGCACATTGCTAGATAATCTGCAATAATATTTAATATGTATTCTAGATGTTCATTGGCTGCAGTTACTACTTACATACACTCATTCACTACACAGTTCACGTTGTACAAAAAGTAACATACCAACTGTAACGTCACACAACCTTACCTATTCCACCACAGAACCATTTGAGAATGTCCATCTCGTATACAAAATTGAATACCTCGTCGGTGCGGCCCCATACATCACGGAACTACACTCCTTTAGTGCAGACTTCGGGCATTGCAAAAATTGGACATTGCTACTACTAAGTTTGGGTAACTTCTGACTTCAGCAAATATTTCAAAACTTAAAAACAGAATGTTTAATTTGTTGGCCATATAGACGTAGAATAAGCAGGCGTGTAACGTAACATGTTTCAAACTCCAGAGCGACCACCTTACAGTAACACCTCATAGTTTTTATGAATTTTATAGTCGTTTGTTAAACCATGATAAGTGTCTGCCAATGGTGGGGGTGACTGCTATCACCACTAATTCTATATTTTTTTTAAGTATTTCTTAAACACCTCGATCCAAATTCCATATTTGGTGATCATTCTTACTTATTATTATTAGAGGCATGCGCAGTGAAACTTTCAGCTTTTATAGAAATACTAGTCTATAAACGTACACAACCAGTTTTTTTTCTTGCTGATGTATCAATGGAGACCAAATGCACATTACCGCAATACAAATATTGATCTTGCAAAGTCTACAACATTCCATGGCAATCCTAAACTAACAGAAAGATCATAAAACTTGCCCGTTTCTATCGCGCAAACATAATATTTAATATTCTATAGGACACTGCTTTGGAATATATGGCTTGTATTTGGGTCAAGGTCATCTTTAGATTATCGTACAAGCAATTAGAGTAATTATTGAAAAACAGTATTTATTTGAAAGAAGAAAATCTGCAATTATCTTGTTTACCTATATTATCTATTTATTTATTTATTATTATTTATTTATTATTTATTTATTTATTAGGTAAATCCACAGAAAATATATATAACATTTGTACAATAAGATGTCTTGAATAACATGGCTAATACATTTTCCAATTAAAGACTAACCAGCATGCATTTGTTAGTCTGACACACATAATAATGAAAAATTTAAAACTAAAACTAATTAATTTAAATCTATACAATGTAAAATTTTAATTTTAATTAAAGGGTAAAAAAAAGTAGAATTAGTAGGATTGTTCAAATCGTATCAGTATCGTATTTATGTAATACCAGCTTCTACCCGTGACTCCGCCCGCGTGGTACGTCATTTAAAAAGTTTGGCTATTACTGGGGTCTTGAACTATCTCCACACTAATTATTATCAAGATCGGTCTGGTGAATTCGGCGCTTATTAGGTACAGACAAACAAAGAAAGAAAATCCTCTTCATTATATCTCTCCTATAACCTCTATATAGTATTTTCGCGAGCAAAAACGCGGGTAATAGATGGACATTGACAATTAGAAAACTACCATCCCTATTGACTTCAGTTTAAAAATCCTCTCAAACACAAAATATCTCGAAAAAGCAGGTAGTCCAGAGTTCCCGTAGTTCGCACACTCGACACGAGATGGCGACACCTCAAAAACCTCCGAAAGCTTTTAAGCTCACGTCACCGTGGTTTCGGACGGAACTGATTGGCATCGCCGCAGACGGACAGATATTAAAAAGTAATCCCCAATTGTTTTTTTTTTAATGCACCGTGAGATGGATTGTGTTGGTTTTCTGTTTTTTTAGCTGGAATAGTATCCGGCCAGGGATTTGGTAAAAATTCTTCGTGGACTGGTTGAGAATGTTATTTTTCAGACAGATCTGATTAGATTTCGTTTCTAACCAAACCTATATTTTTATTTGGATAGCGATACAAGGTTTTATTTTATTTTATGAAAGCATCTTAATTATTGAATAGTAAAGTCGACTGGATACTTTTCTGAATGCATATTCGCTGAGTGATGTTTTTATAAGCTTTTTACATTTTACACATTTAAAAAAAAATTATTTAGCAATTTTTCACGCCCAAGCTAGTGTTCTACAGATAGATAATAAAACCAAGAGGACTATTCATTGTCAGGCGTCCCACGCTGTCACATGTGAAAGAGCGCCGCTCATTATATAAAGCCTGTAAGATCCGGTCCGTGCAGCTACGATTTAAACACAAAATCGTCTATACAGCACACTGACGAGGACCAAAATTCAAAAATCTGTCCCCCTACAGAAAAACGTTATTCAATTTGAGCGTCTAAATCGCCCGTCTATCCCGCCAATATTTCTTTCAGCTTGTTTTTCAATTCACAGGTGGAACGCCCGACGCTGGTTATGCTATCCGTATATCCGTATACGTATATCCGTACGAAGTATTTACATTTCAGAGGAGGATTGTTGGTAACTACGTGACAGTCCGTAAATGGGTTAAAAAGTAAAAGTAGATTTGTATTGTGGGGAATAGAATTGGCTTACTTTAACGATGCTACGTGATATATTGAGAATGGTTTGATTTCGTTTTGATTTAGACTATCGGATTGTTTTTTTTAGTAGGTATACGTAAAGCGGTGTAGCTGATGGAGGCCAAAAAACTGCCAAACTAATGTCTGATTTCCACCAAAACGGGGAGAGAGGACAAGGAATGTGTTTCAACAACCAAACAGGTTTAATATTAATATTTCTACATCTCTTTTCTGCTTAACCTCGGTAACGAAACCTGGATTGGTTCAAAGTTAAAACTAATCATTTATTTCCATAGGCCCTAAAGGGCGCTTGAACACGTCAAAACAAACATCAAAATACAAATTTAAATAAAACTTAAGTAATTAAATTATTGCATTAAAATGATTTTTATCATAGTAGCTTAGATTGACTTAAATTCAACTTATAGGGTTCGAATCAAAATCAATAATTCATACAATATTTGCTTGTCATTGACTTATTTGGTTATTGAATCACATCTCCTCTACTCGCCGCTATGGTGGCAACTGGGCCTAAAATAGTATAGGGTGAGCGATATAATTGTGCATGGTAGATGGTGATAGGCCCTTATCACATGGGACCTAAACATAACAGCTGAAATGTTGAAAGAAAGAAAGAAAGAAAAATCATTTATTCTGGCATAATTGCGTCTAAAACTAAAAAAAAATATAACAAAATAAAACATTATTTAATGTGCCGGAAATGGTACGCATCTCAGCACAATACTGCAGCGCTAAAAGCACCGCAGCGCTGATAATTCTGATGCGCCCAGTGTGTAGGGATCAGTGTGACAACAGAAAAAAATAATAATTACATATTATAATATTTTGTGTCACAAACAAAATATACCCTTAAACTACTAACTAAATCAAATTTCATAAATAAGAAACAACTACACCTGTATAATAATAAAGCATTATTTACATTTAGCAAACTTATATTTAAAATTAATAAATACATTATTTAAAATGTAAAACATGGAACGCACCCATACGCTTTTGACATTTATAAATAGTAAACATAAACAATGAAATTCCAGGAAGAGCGGGGTTCTCATATTATCACGTCCAAGCCAAACATACTTGTTGTATTAAATAAGTTATTGAAAAACAAACAATGTGCCGTGTTATACATCTCTGCCACACCCATCTGGGTTATATAAGCGTGATGATGATTATGCACTTGCCCTAAAAATAATAGTACAATATGCACCCCCTGGAAATAATTTTGCGGAGCATTAGCTATGAGCTTCCACATCTACTACTAATGTGCCACTAAATAATAGTGAATATCTCCTTGAATAGTTACATTAGGCACTATTAATTATGCACTATATCGTAGTCCTCTTATGAAGCATTTCAAATCCATT